>JARBWK010000003.1:169338313-169580752 GCA_030556195.1 Anolis apletophallus | reverse complement strand
CCTAGAACATTGTGTTCTAGCTCAGGAACTAAATAAACATTGTCTAACTTTAGACTAAGTTGACCAATTTCAACTTCTCCCTTTGTTAAAACCTTGCACCTTTGACCATTGGCTAGACTCACACAACTTTGCATAGAACCAGATAAAGGTTCCTTCTCTGCTAACAATTTACTATCCTTAACAAAACTCTTTGCACTCCCAGAGTCAATAATCCAGGGTACCTGAGGAATAAAATCATTGTTACATTGTAAACTCATCAACAGACAGCCTGAATCAGAGTCTTTTCTTGAATTGTTGATCTGTTCTTTCTTGCTCTGTGCTGATTCACTCTTCTTAAACTTGTTCTGATGACATTGTCTAGCTTTGTGTCCTCTTTTATTACAAATGTAACAGATGATGTCACACTGGATTGTCTCTTTCCTCTTCATATTGAAGCCTTTGTTGACCGTCTTCTCCGTTGAAAGTTGCTGGGCATTTCTTCTGTAACAAGCCCAGTTCTCCAATCTAGTCGAAACTAAGTCGAAGTTGATGTCCTCTTCTTTCACAGATTGCATGGAGTCAATGAATGAGTTGTAGCTCTGCCCCCAAACTGCTTAGTAGAATTAAGCCTCTCTGATCTTCTGTAAAATTGGTGCCCCTTGCTGCTAAATCATTAAATAGGCTCAGCATTTTACTCAAATGAGTCTCTCTGGCACAATCTTCCATTGACAGAAGCTTCAGTGAAAACAGTTCTCTGCTCAATAAAACTTTTGAGCCTCCAGTAGCCTGCTGATACAGCTTTTCAAGCCTTTTCCAACAGTCAGCGGCTGTTTCTTCCAGAGCTAAATATGTGAGGTGCCTATCCTCAACTGACAGGATGATGGTAGCCCTTGCCTTGCCATCTTTCAACCTTTCTGCATCAGAAATAGGTCGATGTGTTAAGCAGGATAACAGCTCCTCCTTTGCCAAAACTGCTCGCTCTTTGGTAGCCCATATTAAATAATTTGAGCTGCCTCTGAGTTTTTCTAAATGATGCTGTGCTCCAAATAATGCCATCTTTCTTCACACTACAGATGCTCCTGGCAAAAATTCACTTCAGCTTTTTCTCTAACACGGAGGTAAACAGCGACTTCTGCTGCAATTTGCAGTGTTATTCAAAACCTTTTTCTATGAATTATGGATTATGTAGTATCTCTGTGCCTCTGCAATTCTGGATTCTGGGTTCTGGGTTCTGGGCCCATAACCTCTTCGGCGTTGAGTATTTATGTCACAGCGGATAGGCAACAGAAATATAGAAGTTTAATTCCCCATCGGCCCAAAAACTCCAGTCTCTGTTCGAGTGAATAATGAAACTCTCATTCAATTCACAAGGTAAATATATAACTTTGTATTGAATTGTATTTAACAATAACTGGCAAAACATCGAAAAACAACAGCCATCACAGCTACCTTTCTAAACATCCTTTCCTCACAGATATTAAATCCCAACTGACAAATCCCAACTGTCACTTTGTAACTGACATTCCTCAAGGTTCCATTTAGCAGTCTTGAGACAGCGCCATCTGGTGTCAAACATGTCACACTGCAGGTCATCTCAAACTGCGAAAATATATCTTGTGCTGACTCATGAATTGCTATTCAAAATGTTCTCCTGGTCCTCTCAGCAGCTTTTGATTCCATCAACCATCGTGTCTTTCTGAGTCGCTTTTCTGGGATGCGCCTTGTTCTTCAGTTGCTCCATTCCTCCCTGGAGGGATGGTCTCAGAAAATGGTGTTGACTCCTGTTCGATTCCTTGACCACTGGCCTGTGTGGTCTCTCAGGATTCAGTCTGTTCCTCTGTTCTGTTGAATATCTACATGAAACCACAGAGAGGTCATCAGAGTTTTGGAGTGCTGTGCCATCTATATGCAGATGACACCCAACTCTATTACTTCTTTCCATCTAGTACCAAGAAAGCTGTTCCTGGGCTAAGCCAGTCCCTTTCAGCTGTAATGGACTGAAGGAGGGCAAACAAATAATACAAACAAGATAGAAGTGCTCTTGGTCAGTCAAAAGACAGATCCGAGAAAAGGAATTTCATGAGACTGCACAGGTTCACAGTTTGGGGATACTCACGGACTCTGCTCGGAGCAGCAACAGTTAAAACTAGTGCATCAACTGCACCTGTTCCTGACCCCGGTGGTACATTCTGTGGTGATACATGTCTTGTTTCCATCTGAGTTGGACTACTGTAATGTGTTCTGCATGGGGTTGCCTTTGAGAAGTGCTCAGCAACCCCCATTGATTCTAAGAGCAGCGGCCAGGCTGCTAACTGGGAGCATAGAACTCCTCTGTTCAACTCCAGGGAGCATAGAACTCCTCTGTTCAACCAGTTCCACTGGCTGTCAACTCGTTTCCAGGCACAATGCAAAGTACTGCTTTTGACCTATAAAGCCCTATACAGTTTGGGTCCAGATTATTTGGAGGGCTGTATCTCTCTCTACAAATGTGTTAGAAAGGTACACTACTCAGGGGAGAGCCTTCTGTATGTCCCATTGCCCTATTTGGAGGGAACAAGGAAGAGAGACTTTTTGGTAGCTGCTCCCAGGCTTTGGAACTCCCTCCCAAGAGAGATGAGGATGTTCCCATCCCTGCTTGCCTTTCGTAGGCAGGTTGAGACATTCTGTGCCATGAGGCATTTGGGGGAGGGGGGGGCATGCTGCTGGGAAGGTTGCAGGTTGGAACTTGGCAGGGTATTAGTTTTAAATGTAATTTTAATTGTATGAGTATTTTTCTTGTATTGTAACTGTACTTTGAATTTATGATGGAAGTATTTAATTGTTTTTAAATTGTTTTTTTTAAAAAAAATGTATTTGCCACATTTAAAATTTTTTTGTGTTGAGCTCTGTTATTGAAAGCCACCTTGTGTCCCCATAGGGAGAAAGGCAGGGTAGAAATAAAAATAAACAAGTAAATAAAATTATACTACTGTATTCCCTGAAAACTGAATGCAGATTAAGGGAGACATTTTTTGGATAATACAAAGATGCCATTTTAACATTAGTCTATCCAACCAATCGCTTGTGCTATTTTACATCTCCTTGCACATCTGTTTTGTTTCTTAGCTCTTGATCTTTCATTCACATCATGTATGTATGACTTAGTAGTAAGAACCTGGTGGTGAAAGGTGGCTGTCAAAAAAAAAAAAGCAAAGCACTCTTGCCCCTCTGTCTCTGTGGAGTTGGAAATGTCTAGACTACAAACCTTGGCAGAAGGTCCTGCTGATGCCTTGAAATATATTGCTTCCTTTAAAGATGTTGAAAAGCTAAGTGAAGACATGAAAGAAGGCCTTGGACATCTTGCAAAAACGCTGCAGCTGTATTTAAAGGTAGAAATCCAGGCTGTTTCTCAACTGCCACCTGGCTTGGACATTTTTGAGACCTTCGCAAAAGTAAGTGTTAAACCAGACACCTGGGAAGTCTATAAATTAACTCCTTAATTATTGTACTTTAGCATTCCTTGAGAGACTCGTGCAAAACAGTAATGTATTGAGGGATGTCAACATGAACAGTAAATTTTATATGCTGCTCACTAATTAAACAAATTTCCTGCCAGGGACCAGTAACCTTTTCTTTTCCATATAATAGGAACATAAAATAAATTGTTCAAACCACAGGGTTTGTTTTTCAAAATTAGAATTGTCACAGCACAAAATGCTAATATTGAGAAATGTCTTGTGAAGATGAAAGGGAAAAAACTATCTTACACGTTGCTTTCTAATAAAATAGTCCTATATTTTATGCATTGTCTTTCTTTTGAAACCTACCGTATATATTCATGGCAAGTATAATCTGATGGGAAATACATTTATGTTCTGTGTTCTCTCATACTAATACATGATGATATGTTGTACAAGATATAGGTGCACCCCATAATATGCCCTTTCTGTCTGTTTTCTTATTTCTTGATATATCATTCAGTATTTAAATTTATTTGCTTCAAAAATGCCAGAGACTCCTAGATGTCACTTTGCAAAGTTGAATATACAGCTTCATGAAATAGGTTTTGCGATTTCCTTTAATCATAACCATCCAATGTTACATGTGTCTTCCTTGAATTTATTTACCATTTGATGGAAATGTATTACCGTTTTAGAATTGGTGTTTCTATCGAGTTTCTTCATGTCTAGGTAGAAGTGGCAGTATGATTTGAAATGCTTAATTGATTAATTCTTTAATGAATTTAAAAGTATGGCGTTTCTTTAGAATAGAATAAAACTACCATAGTTACCAACCTGTTAGAGTTTCTTCAGCATTTGATCAAGTTGGAAAGTTCTCAGTGACTATTGCAGATTGATGGACTCTTTGTTTTTTCAGCCTATGATTTGTGCTTGTTTGTGCATTCAAAGCTAAAATATCAATGCCAAGGGATATGTTAACATTTTGGGGTGGAATAAATGTCAGACTATTCCGTTTTTCAGATGGACTGTTTTGCGACATGCATATACATCACCACAGTAAATAGAACATGACGAAAATTGATTTTTAAAATTTTTAATTTATTTTTTATACTGCCTGTCTCTCAGTAGGAACTCAATGTTGGTTATGTTATATTAACAATAAAACTAGTAGGTTTTGTTTAAAATGGTGATTTCTCTTCTCTATTGTTTCTGTATCCCAAAAAGAAACAATAGCAGCTGGTAATCTGCATGGTTCTTTAAGGAAGAGTCTCCTTATCACTCTTCTTTGATATGAAAGTACACAATTGAATCTTTGCCCTATCCCTTATGTCAAGTGTATTACATAAATGGAAATTCCCTTGAATTTAGGATTCCTTAAGTTTACTTAGAGCAGAGGTTCCCAACCTATAGTCTGGGGACCACCAGTGGTCCGCAAGAACTAAAATATGATCTGTAGCCTCACTATTACTATACCATTGCAACAAGAGCATCTGGTCTTGCGAAACCCTCTTATAGTGCCAAGGCTTACTAAATATGGTTTTCTGTGGGCGAGCAGATGGCACCTACTGAATGGACTATGTTCTGTATCGGAAACTAGAGCTGATATAGTCTATCCAAAGCAATTTTCTGAATCAGCACCCCAAATAACCAAACCGAATGTAAAGTTGACCAAAAACTGATTCGTAACCCTATTGGTACTAATGTTGAAGCGTGGTCCCTGGTCAAAGTGGTCCCTAGTCAAAAAAAGGCTGTAAACTACTGACTTAGAGCAAGATGCAAATAATAGGGATGATGTGTATTAGGGACGAGTGGTGGAAATTGCATGGGTGACCTGTGATTGTAGTGAAACATTTAATGAGAAAGTAACAAAAGATCCAAAAGACACATTCTGTAGTTTCATTAAAGTCGGGTTAATTGTGCCCTGTAATATTAGTGACCCTTGCTCTTAATAAGGATCCTGTGTTACGTTTAATTTATTTAGTTATGTAAATATGGAATTCAAGTCCGTTGATTCATTTTTTGCATTTTTTGGGTTTATTACCTCCTCCTTTTCATTTTCACTTCAAAAAAATAGCGTAAGTTTATGTGATTTTCTTAAGATGATAAAAATGAATTGTTTGTGGTTATGGCAGCATATCTTAACAGAGTTTCATTTCTTCACTTCACCTAAATTGTTGGTGCTTTATGAAAAATGCTCTTAGTTCTCATGTGAAATTGCTTTTTGGGTGTGGGCAGTAATTAATACATTAAACATTTTAATACTTGTGCCATGTCTTGTCTTCCTAAAGATATGAACATTGGAAAGGTTTTATTTGGAACTTACATGAACTGCCTTTGGGTGTTTCTCTTCTTGCAAAGGCAGTGGTAATTATATCTATCTATGCATCTTTTCTTTAATAGTATGCGAATGAAATCCTTGAAATCTGCTTGGAATTTCTTTGCTAAGCCCTCAGGTTTATGTGTTTTTTGAAAAGGCATAGTGTGCTACTTAGGATATAAGCACAACTGGCAAATTTACCTTTCAGATTTATATTATGTTCCAAATATTTTAATTTAGGGATAGACCGTTCCTGATAGACCGTTCCTCTGCCATATTTCATATTAAATAACCTTCTGATTACTTTTTGGAAGATGTGGAAATTCAAGATTAATTTATTATGCAACTGTATTCCTGCCATGCTGAGTTCTTCAGTTGACAAACATGAGGTAGACTATAATTGCGCAAAAGACATAGCATTCCCAGGGATGGAGAACTTGTCCAGTCAGTAGGTTGAATAAGATGGCAACAATCCTTTGTTGTGAGTCTTGGGCCCTTTAGAAAAGATGAGGTCAGATGTAGGAGCATGCTAGTGTGTCTGAAGCTCAATGCCATTGCAAATACTCCACAGCAGAAACTTTCACCACTGTCTCCTATAAGTGGATTGGTATGTGAAACAGAAAACCTGTGCAATCTCTCATTGGATTAACATGTAGACAACATTGCCTATTTTCCTATAGGATTTATTAGGCTGGAAGGCTGCAATTGGCTCATAGTGACCATATGCATAAAAGGAGAAGCTGGGATTTGAATATTATCATTCCATCATGTCGGTGTATAGATTTTTTAAAAAGGTACCTTTTGGAAACAAACTCCACATGCACACTCGCACATATGTATGTAGGAAAATGGTGCAAACCTTGTTATGGTGTGATTGTTTACTACTTGGAATACTTCTGTCTCATTGTATGTTTGAGAATCCCTGGATAAAATGCACAAGGGTGTCAAATTACATTTCTGCTCTGTCCATAAAATTTACTTTCAGTCACCAGATTTCTAGAACTGCAGTATTTATTTACAGTATTTGTATTTCGACCTTCTCACCCCGAAGAGGACTCAGCGCAGATCACAGAACATACATATGTGGCAAACATTAAAGGCCATTTATACACAGCTAGATAGACAATTATACATAGATAAGAGGTATATATATCGACTTTCCCCATCTTTCAGGCATCTTGGAAGGTGTTGTGCACAATTCCGTCCATGGGGGGGGGGGGGGCGTGCTATCGCTCCATCTCATTGCCGAAGAGGTACAGTAGTTCATAGCTTCCTCTTTTGGATTGAATCGCTGGTGCCTCAGAATACCTCTTCCGCTTTTTAATAAGAGGTCACTACTTATCTAATCATATTTTTGCTTTCGAATGGCTAACTTAAGGCTGGGCGTTTAGAAATAAAGTTTAGGCATTCAGAGAAAACAGTCTGGCAGAGTTGACCAAGGGAATGTGAACTTTTATCAGCAGTCTAAGTGTGAATGATTTTCAGTGTTTCAGTTTCTGCAGTTAAACATGCCCAGTCATACAATAAAATCAGTGCCAAACAACATACAATTACAATAATATTAAAACCCTAGTGGATACTGAGAGTGCACTCTACATATATAGTGGCAAATTTGCTGTGATGTCAAAAGGAATGTTTGTGCTTAGGAACTGATAATTAGTAAAACAATAAATATTGTTCTTTCATATTACAAAACAGCATATTTGTCTCTCAACATCCCTAATTCCTAAAACAAAGATAAAATACCAAAGTTGGGTCTGTAGCCCAAAGTGGTTTTCGTAAGTAATAATATGTCACCAAGGGGCTAAAGTATGAAATATCCAGTTTTTAAAGGTTCAGTTGCAAGATTCTTTTGAATAATTTCACAGAATGTTATAATGGAATTCGGCTCCAAGGAAATGGAAGAAAAAGAAGCGTGGGCTGCTTTGAGTTCCTCAGAGAAACAGTGGATATGAATTAATGAGTATATTATATCTTCATGGTTGTGGAAATAAGAAAAGATCTCCATAAAGTATTGTGAAGGCTAATTCTGCAGGAATTTATTGAATGTTGTCACTGTTATTTAAATACTTTTATCCATTTTGAGGAGCTAGGATTCCAATAATAATATTATAGAGCAATAATATTTTGTTTCTAATGTGCTTTTCCGCAGTGTGGCAGAAGTAGTGAAAATTTGTATTCAACTATTATACAGTCTTCGACAAAAGTGAATAATGTTACTACAATTATTTATGTGTCATATTAACTATAATAAAAATGAATGCAGGATATAAAATTACCACAAAGAAGCCATAATGTTAAAATGTTTCCTCTAATCTGCTTATTTATAAGTTTACCAAAATGCAGAGCTATAGGGAGAAATATAGGTGCAGTAATTTTTTTAAAAGGCATTGCAAGTTTTCCCCTGAAGACTTACTTGGTATGGAAGCCGTCAAGATGAAGGCCAAATGTTTCATAACATGAGAGTTTGTTTAGTCTCTGATATTTTTGTAATATTTCGCTCTTTCCAGGAAACTGTTATACTAGTGATTTATAGCTAGGGACACTCAAGATTTTTCATGTTATTTGAATTAACCTTTTAGCCACAGCAATTCTTCTTATGTTCTACTACTTATTATAATATGTATGAGCAAATATTTGTCAATCTGTCAAAATGAATTGTAATTTAATTAGAAGCTCTCAAATTGTACTTCTTTGTCCAGTCACAATTTACTTGGAAGACAGAAATGTAGATTATGGGGTAAAGTTGTTTGCAGAATGAATAAACAGGTAACTGATCCTGTTGCATGATGTTCAATAAAGGGCAGGATGCCTTAATGGGACTGAATGCGGCAGGAAACAATCTTGCTTCCTTCTCAATATGACATTCTTTCACATAAACAGAGCTATCATGTCCCCTCTCAACCTTCTTTACTTCAAGCTAAATATACGCACCTCCCCAAATTGCTCCTCATAGGGCTTGGCTTCAAGACCTTTCATCAAGTTGGTTGTCCTTCGCTGGACACCTTCCAGCTTGTCAATATCCTCCTTGAATGGTGCCTAGAACTCGACACAGTATTCTAGGTGAGGTCTGACCAAAGCAGAATAGTATTATGATTTCCCTCAATCTAGATACTGTACTTCTATTGATGCAGCCTAGAATTGCACGGGAGGGGAAGTCAGTTGGTTGGCACTTGAGAGTGAGAACAAATGCATCCAAAATATGTGCCAGGCCATCTATGTCAGATTTGCTTTGTGGAACACATCTAGTGATAGCTAAGTTTGGAACAATAACTTGTTGAGGCTTCTTCTCCCAGACTGCTAATCCTCAGGTGTCAGATCTGGGAAATCTGAGCTTGGAAGAAGTTCAGGTTTCCAGCCTGCCATGAGGTGGCTGACCTTTGTCCTAGTTCTCTGAGACCTTTGCCCTAGTTACTGAAGGACATGCTGAGTCAGTCTGGGAGTGATGTAACTTCCAGGTGCCTCCAGAGGAAGTGAGGTAACCTCTTCTGGACTTGGACATTGGACAATGAACTATTAATGCTGACTCAGAGACTAATGAGGTCACATCCCTTGGGACTATGGGATTTGCTGATTCACCCGGATATGGTGCAACCTTGCCTGGACATTGCATGGGCAAGGGGGGGGTTTGGGTATAAAAGGTGTGTTTGGGTGGCGGGACGGTGCTTTAGCTTTACAAGTGCTGTACCTGCAATAAAATCGTGTTGGACCGTGCTTCTATCTACGCGTGATCCTTACCGAAGTTGGAGCGTCATTACACTCAGGTAGGAAGGTGGTGACGATGTTAGTTGGGTAACTGTTGGAAATGTAGTCCAAAGGAATAATTTTTCAGAGCTTTAGGATGGTTGTAGTTTTATTGTAAATGTCAACTGTTATTATCATAAGCAATCACTTGTTGCCGTGTATGATTGTTTTCCAAGGGTAGAGTCCTTGGCGTTGGGTCTGTATGTGACTGTGAAGGCCTATTCTTGATCCATAGATCCAAGCCAACTCTACATCAGCAAGTACAAGGCCTTCTTGCCTGCAGCGTGCTCCCAGCCTTGTTAGCAGCTGCTGCATAAAACCCTATGGCAGGAACTGCCTATTATTATTATGGGAGGTTTGATATTCCAGCTTCAGAATTCATCAGGTGTAAAAAGATCACAATCAGTTCCATTTTGTTTTCTTTAGAGCCCATAATGCACCCAGTATTCAAAAATCATTTATCTTTATTTAAAATGTCAACTTGCAATAATTAATAAAAGATGCAATCAGATTTTCATTTAGCAACAGTTTAGAATGACTTAATTATTGTAAGCCTTCTCCCTTTTCATTACTATTCATAGCACATGGAGCTCTGCTTTAATTTTCAGATTTACAGAAATGGGTTGCAAAGCGCTAGCTTAAACTTGTTTAACCAAGCTTAAGGAAAACAGATGGAACTTTGCATGCAATTACAACTCCGTGCTTGGGATATGTTTGAGGACCTTTTCCAGCAATTAATTTATACTACAAAAAAAGAGCATTGTTGTTCTCATTTGTCCTACAGACAGCTTGTATCATAATTCAAATTTTGGTTTCACGGAAATTAGTACTAGAAAAATGTAGTCCCCCGCATAGTGGTGGTGATGTTGAAGATGAAGTATTTTTCTCCTTTTTTCCAGTTTCGAAATTCAAGGCCACATACACAAATGTAAACAAATACAAAAGCTGCCACAAAGATAGTATACAGAAAATTAAAATATAATTTTCAGTACAGTTTGAAGACACTCCCCTTGAAAACCTTAAGCAATGGATTGTCAATAACAAACCCTATGTTTTGGCTATATTTGGGGCAGAAACATGTCATAAAATCACACTGGGGGAAAACATTTGGAGTATTGGTGAGTGAATTCATTGATATGAAATCCATGAATAAGAGGGTGTGTTGTACATAGTGGTTTTAAAACTGCTTGAAAACACATTCCTTAAAAAGTGAAACATAACAAACAGAAAGTATGAGAACTATCAGAATAATAAAAAGCCATTTTCCCATTATTTCCAAAAAGCCTATTGAAATTCTAATGATCACGTACAATGATTTTCAACATAATCCTATTCTGGTTACTGTGTGTAATTTGACTAGTTAAAAACCCCTTTTTCTTTGCCAGACTTGCTTCCTTTCTTCTTTTTCTCTTTGTTTAAATAGCACATCTACCTTTTAAGTTTTCACTCTTCTCCTGATAGGTGTCCATTGGAGCATGTGGAACAATTCTGTCTGTCTGAAAGTGTGAATTATAGTTGAGTTAGAAAGACACATAATTATTTCAGAAAGACCTTATTATACTATGATTAAGTAGATTCATTTTCTAGATTGTAGTGAGACTGCAAGATCACATTCCGCCAAATTGCAGGGAATAACTTAATTCTTTTTTTGTTTTTACTCTATAACTCATTCAGTAGGGTTTCCTCACTTTATGAGCTGTGAGCAGAAGTGATTCCTGCTCAAGATGAGGCACAAAGCTTACCACATTCAAAAAAAAGGTTGGGTATGGATTGGTCTGCGTGAATTTAACAATGTACACAATCCTCTTGGATTCCTTTGTCCAGTGGTGTATAAAATAGTTGGGGGGCTATTGCCTAGTGGCTTTTTCAGTTGTGAGCGTTGCTGCTCCTTTGTTAGACAGGTTCTTTGATCGAATTCTGCAACAATGCCGGAGAAGCTACAATTATTCTATTTCGTTAATGTTTATCTCTTCTATCTCTCAAATTAAATTAAATTAAAACTAAATACAGCTAAAATCTTAGTATTAAAAGTTTAAAAATCAATAGACTATTCAGTTAGAAAGATAAAGTAAAAACAATGTATAATATAGTTGTTAAAAACGGGAAAAATAGAATATGTTGTTATTTTTTCAGATGGTTTCCGACCAATCCGAGAGCTGTCTTGGCAAGTTTTATTTAGAAGAGGTTTGCCATCGCCTTCCCCTTGAAAGAGCGTAACTTGCCCAAGGTTACATAGTCAGTTTCATGGATGAGCAAGGACTCGAATCCTGGTTTCCAAAGTATTTCAGTACTCAGACCACTTCACCACATTAAGTGAAGAGCCAAAGGCCTGTCTAAATAAATATATATTTGCCCGTAAGTAGAAAGAGTGCAGAGAAGGGGCCAACCTGTGGGAAGAAAGTTCATAGCCTGAGACCAGCAGAAGGCCCTGTTACGTATAGCAAGCAAAGAAGCAGGAGTCTAACATAATGTTATAAGTCTGCCGTGTGAAGCGGCTCCAATATTCTTCAGGAATCTTGTTCTTTTCATTCTTCCTCTTTCCATCCCATCAAGGGAGTTACTTGTTCCTGAGCAACTACTATACTGGGGTAGGAAAAGGGAGAATGTTAACAGCATGAGGCATGTCCAATCTGTCTGTCTATCTCCCTCTGGAGAGAGACTGAGAAATAGAAGGGGCTGACATCCTTCCTTTTGGCTAAGGTGCCATCGATTACAGGGGTGAGCAACCTGTGGCCTTCAAGGTGTTTGGCACTCTAGCTCCCAGAATCCCTAGCCAGCTTGACCAAGCGTCAGGAATTCTGGGAGTTGAAGACCAAAATATCCAGAGCACCACAGGTTGTGCACTCCTGATCTAGTGCTACTGCCTTGTGCCTGACTCAGTACTCCTAAGGGAGTTTAGCCAGTTACCCCCACTCTTTTTCTTCTTAGCCTATTATTGCTTTATATTAATGGTTCCCAATATTAGTCCCCCAGGTGTTTTGGACTTCAACTCCCAGAAATCCTAGCCAGTTTACCAACTGTTAGGATTTCTGGGAGTTGAAGTCCAAAACACCTGGAGGACCGGTAATTGCCCATCCCTGATCTAAAGGCTAAGAGGATCCCTGTAGATCAGTAGTTCTCAAACAGTGGGTCCCCAGATTATTTGGCCTTCAACGCCCAGAAATCCTAACAGCTGGTAAGCTGGGATTTCTGGAAGTTGTAGGCCAAAACACCTGAGGGACCCACAGGTTGAGAACCACTGCTGTAGATGTAAGAGCATGCCTGCCTTGGAGATACAATAAGTTTCATGGTGGCCAGGGGCTAAGTGAGAGAAGGGATGTTTTCTGCAAGCCACTCCAAGGAATATGGGCAAGCTGATACTTATTATTTATTTAATTGATGGTTTAATGAATATAGCTTCTTCCTACTGAATGGAACCCAAGCCTCTCATAAAATGAATGGAATCCACAAGGTATTATGAAAACCTCAGAATAAACAATTAAAAACCAAATAAATAAACTGTCATATCAAAATGTCAGTATTGTATTTCAAAACAGTAGAAATTCACTTAATAAAAATTAGCCAACTATTGACGTTCTAGAGTATTTTTTTGGTTCCATTTCTCCCTCTCCTTTCCTCCAGTAATCTCAGGGCTCGTTCGCCACTTCAGGCTCACAACAGGGTGGCACTCCTCTTAAATCAAAGTCTGATGGGCCAGAGATCGTGCAGTTAGTTTTATGGCCCAGTGAAGACTTGAACCTGGATCCCTGACACTCCGGTCCTACACTGACTACAGGCTCCTAGAATCCATGAGACTTCACCAACCACTCAGGATTCCTTGTTTTCCTGTAAAAGATACAAATTGACCTTTAATTGTTCACATTTTAATTAAAAATGGAGATTAGTAATAGGGAATAAATGATGGGTATGTATAATACTAAACTTTCATTTTGAGATCAATATTATTATGACCCTTGTCCTCCTCTGTAGATTTTTTAACCATGATAACAAAACTTTTGTTTATGTTTCATGGTATTCTGTGCAATATTTTGCCTTGTTTCATCTTTTGAAAATGAGATTTACATTAAGCCTTTTAAAGTTCTGTTGGAAACAGACGGAGACAGGATTCCTGGAAAATGTTCTCTCTAGTGAATTGTGACAGCTGTGTCTTTTCTCGGTCTAAATCCCTCATTCGATCCTTCTCCTCTTTATCTCCCAGCTTTTTTGTCAGTTCTAACCTAATCTTAAATCCAAGGATTTAAATATCAGAATCCTGGAGGTGGTTGAATTTTGGCCAAATTCAGAATGAGCTTGAATGCTCAATGCCACTTTCTGTGTGCCATTTTGATTGTTAATATGAGCAGTATCCTATTTCTTTCTGTGCATTGCAATTTTACATTTTGGTGTATATGGGAAACAAAGATTATTTCATGGAAAATAATAGTGTGTAAGTTTTCTGTAGCAGATTTGTGTCTATATTGGTGGCAAATACGTATAGTGCTTCCAGTACTGAGAACTATTGTATTTCTTGCTTGAAAAGCAGTTCTGCTGTCAGAGCTCAGAGCAGCTCTTGTTAATTTTTCCTGATATAATTTCAGACCCATCTGACTGTGAAACTGTAATTGCGAGAGTAAACCTTTGAGTCCAACGCTTTAAATTAGTACATTACTTTATTCACTTGCTGATCTGTCATGTTGGCATGTGATAGGTAAGAACTAAAGTTTTAATATTGAAGAATGATGCAATGGATTAATTCTTAGGTCTCCTGGCATTTTACTCCAAAGAAGCTGCTGGAGATGATGCAATGGGAGGAGGGCAAACAAATATCCCTTTACTGAAATGCTCAGAAAATGAAACTCTAGAACTCTTGCTTGATTGAAAGAAATCTTAATCAATTGGTGGAGTGATGAAATCTGCATATATTTGCATGTGGATGAAGCAACGGTTTCAAAGAAGAGAAAAGGTTAATTAGTTTTGAGATGAGCTACATATGGGTTGTAGAGCCAGAGTGGTATAGTTGTTTGGGGATTGGACTGTGATTCTGGGTACCAGGGTTCAGTTCCTTGCTTAGCCATGGAAATATAGTTATACTGCGTAACTTTTGATGAGTCACATAGTCTCAGCCCCAGAAAACAGTGTGATCGATTTGCCTTAAGGTTACCATTAATTAGAAATGATTTGAAGGCACACAACACAGAGGTCACAGCAAAAGCCAGCTCAGGAAATGTGTGTGAGAGAAGGAAAGATTTCTCCAAGAGGACCCCCTTCCAAGATTGAGTTCAATACATGAGAAAGGGCCTTTTCAGTTATGGCACTTTACGTAGTTGTGGAATTCTCTTCTATTGTAGCTTTGCCAACTTTAAATCACTTTTGTTAAATTACATGCAAGTGCCTTGAATTGTGCAGATAATAGGAAAAAGCACCAAATCTCTCAAGAAACATGTAAGAGCCCTTCTACATATAACCCAGAATATCAAGGCAGAAAATCCCACAATATCTGCTTTGAACTGGGTTATCAGAGTCCACACTGCCATATATCCCAGTTACAGACAAGTAAAGAAGATACTGGATTTTAAAATTACAATATTTGTCCCCCAGAGTTATAAATAAAGAAGTTGATCCTATTCCCACACTTATAAATGTCAATCATTCTTTTATTCAGCCCAGTTAACAATGAAGTATCCTTTAATGTTATCTAGTAGTCCTCTCTTTTTCGTGACAATCTGTTGACATCAAAACATCTTTAGTGTTGGTTAACATGCTTCTCCTTTTTCTCCAGTAAATGATGTGAGAGTTTCAGCTCCAGAAATTTCAGAAGTTAAATGTTAAATAGATATCCACAGATCATAGTGTAGAAATAAAATAATGGCTCCTATGTTGTAAAATTATTAGGTATTTATGTCTTACGTCTTTTTATCATGTTACTAGCTGTCCCCTGCCACATGTTGCTGTGGCCCAGTCTGGTGATCTGAAAATAAAGTAATGAGAAAGTGTTAGTTTCTGATTTATGTAATTTCTTTAGGCTTGTGGGTAAACAGTATTTCTTGCTGTTTCTTTGTCAGTGTTGATGTAGAGATTGTCTGGTTTGCCTACTCTGGAACATGCAACATATCATTGCCCTTCTTTGGGGGTCCCTTTCAAATCTATGATACTATAATCTCTCTGTGTGTGAATCATATATATCCTTGGGTTAGTAGGTGTATTGTGGCCAAATTTGGCGCAATTCGTCCAGTGGTTTTTGAGTTATGTGCGTCCCACAAACGAACATTGCATTTTTTTATAATATTCCTTTAGGAATATTATATAGACTGAAATGCATTGGGTTCTTATTAATGCATCATTCCACTACTGAGCACTTTGAGATGCTTTTCCTGTTTTGCCAGTATCACTTGTGTCCATTGCAAAACATTTGAAATATTTTTGACAATTTCTTGTTTAGCCATGCATAGTTTTTCGGCAACAGATGACCCACCTGTAATGCTCATGATTAGGGTGTTTTTTAATTTGATTTTGAAGACACAGTGGAAAAATGCTATCTGTTTAAAATTGTGAAAACACAATTTCCGATTTTGGTTTGCATGTTTTCAACATGGTGGTAATTCACACTGGTGTACAATGTTTTCAGAAATAGAACCCCATAAAATCTCCATGGAATAATTAAAGACTGCTTTTTCCATTAAAATTTATCAACGCAGGCGTACTTATGTAAATTGCTCCCCTGTGTGATGCTGTAATGCAGAAAAGATGAATATATTAATCCTGAAGAACGATGTGAGCTTGAACTCCTACACATACCCTATTTATTTATGTGTGCATTCTTCATGTTATGTATGAGTGTTTCCTGTCTGGAAATGATCACTGGGAACTAATTGAAATATAGGTAATGGCTCTATCAAATTACCAAACAATAATAGAATTAGGTTTTACTACTAGTATTACTACAATTACTACTGTTACTATCCCCCCATATTTTTCCAGTAAAAATATACTTTTATCCTATCCTTTTACTGGTCTCAGGATAAAATATAACAATTTAAACATTTTGTATTTTGTCATTAGCATACTCAGTGAAAACATTAAATGACACTTGGAAAACACGCCATATAAAACAAGCACTATGGTAATGCAGTCCTTGGAACGCCCTTTCGTAGGAAAAGCTTTAAAAATAAGCTCAGTTAGTTGACTATATGTAGTAATGCTTGCTGTAAGAGCTAGAATCATGTCTAATGTTTTCTGAATGTGTGGTGCTAAAACATAGACAGAAATACAGGGATGAGATATCTGAAGGATGTGTATTTGTGTGGCTTACTTTCTAGCTACTTCAAAGCATTTACTGGAACATTAACATGTGGTTGGGAACAGAGAAGGGACAATTACACTTAGGGGATATTTACACAGATAAAGTAATAGATAAAAGCAGCAGAGGCGGGAGCAAAGCAAATGTGTAGCTGATCACACATAAAGCGCAATAACAGGGTTGAGGCCTGGGTGGTACTTTTACACATTGGAGAGTTTGGTTGTGACCCACTTCCAAGATCTGAAGTATCTCTGATCTTATAGCTGTGGAAGATTTGGGATCAAATCCTGCATGTGCAGATCATTATTTTGTGAGATAGAGGGCAGGAAGTGTGGCTAAGCTGATTTAAGGTGCCGCCTTCTGCATACCCTCTCATCTCTGTTTTTGTTTGTCGGAGACTGTGGCTTATTGTTTGTAAGGTAGGAAACTGTGGGGAGAGTGGGTGAAGGTTCACCCCCTCCTGCTCCACTAAGAGCCTGATGAAACAGGATGCAGTCCTCCTCTCAAGGTTGGCATGGCAGTGGTGTCTTATGAAACTTGTAGATGATGCTGGGTGGTCTGGGCCCAGAAGACATCTCCCCTTTCCTGGCTGCATCCTGGCCTGGCTGGATGACGCCAAGTTCAGACACTGTTGTAGAGGCATGAGGCACTGGATGCTCCACATTGGGAAGAGTCCCCCCAATTTTCTCTTGGGCACAGGCAGTGGCTGGTTACTGCCCTTGCCACCATGGTTGGCTTTAGCTCTGGGTTTCCTGGGTTAAATAATAATAATAATCATCGTCGTCGTCGTTGCCACCATCTTTATTACCTACCTCCCCTATGGCTTAAGGCGATGTACAACATCATTGAAACAAGAAATAAAACACCATTAAAACACATACAACAATATACACAATGCCTTTAATTTGAATTGCTGTATACATTCACGCCATGTGTAATTTATACATCTTGTTTTTGTGATGCCTTTAATCCATGTTAAATGGTTTGTGTAGATGTGTCCTTTGTGTTTAGGCTAAAATGGAGCTTGTGTGGGAAAAACCACAACTGAAACCAAATCATGGTATTGAAATTGGCTTGTTGTAGGCTTTATTTATTTATTTATTTATTTCTTCGGTTTTATATTCCGCTCCTCCCTGCAGGCTCGGGGCGGATCACAATTACAACATACAATAAAACATACAGTAAAACAGCAGTAAAAACATGGTACATGACCGAGATGGAACAGGTCTATAATTCATTGCTGGGACAGGCGAGCCAATCGCGTTTGGGTCTAGCCAAACGCTAACCTGAAAAGGGTTGTCTTACATTCCCTTCGAAAGGGAAGGAGTTCAGGGATCGCTCGGATGTGCTCAGGGAGCGAGTTCCAAAGTGCTGGAGCCGCAGCAGAAAAAGCTCTCTGTCTAGTACTGGACAGATGGCAGGAGCGGGACGATGGAATCACTAACAAATTTTGCTCTTCCGAGCGCAGTGATCTCGGGGGAATATACGGGGTAAGGCGGTCCCTCAGGTACACAGGCCCCAGACCGTGTAAGGCCTTAAAGGTTAAAACCAACACCTTGAAGGCAATCCGGTACTCAATAGGAAGCCAGTGCAGGTGCCGGAGGATGGGAGTAATGTGCTCTCTCACTGGTGCTCCCACCAGCAGGCGAGCCGCGGCATTCTGCACCAGCTTGAGTTTCCGGATTGTCGACAAGGGAAGGCCCACAGCGAGGGCGTTCCAGTAGGCCAACCTCGAGCTGACCGTCGCTTGGATCACCGTGGCCAGGTCGTCCCTGGACAGGTAGGGAGCCAGTCGCCTAGCCTGCCGTAGGTGAAAAACGACACCAGCTGACCATGGAGGCCCAGGCCTCCATGGTCAGCTGGGAGTCCAGTTTAACACCCAAGCTCTTAACCAAGGGTGACGGGCTAAGTTGCTCGCCATCCAGGGTAGGCAACCGGCACTCATCCAGCCCAGGGCGACCGGGCCACAAGATCTCCGTCTTCGACGGGTTCACCTTCAGCCGGCTGGCACGCAGCCATCCAGTCACGGCTTCGAGGCATTGATGGAAACAATCGGGTACGGTGTCCGGCCTGCCGTCCATTCTCAGCAGAAGCTGGGTGTCATCCGCGTACTGATAACACTCCAGACCAAAGTCGCGGGCCAGCTGGGCCAAGGGGCGCATGTAGATGTTGAATAATAAGGGCGAGAGGATGGCCCTGGGGGACCCCACAAGCAATGGGAGCCTCCCGGAGACCTCCTCTCCCCTCTCCACACGCTGTCCCCGATCCCGGAGAAGGAGGCCACCCATTTAAGGGCAGTCCCCTGACTCCAGTCACGGCTAGGCGGTGGGCTAACAATGCATGATCTACGGTGTCAAACGCTGCTGTCAGATCTAACAGGACAAGCAGGGCTGATCCACCCTGGTCCAGCTGGCGGCGGTTGGTCTGTAATGGCGACAAGCACGGTCTCCGTCCCATGCCCAATACGGAAGCCGGACTGGAAGGGATCAAGTCCAGCTGTGTCTTCTAAGAACCGCTGCAGCTGATCCGCTGCTGCCCTCTCAATTACCTTGCCTAAAAAGGCAAATTAGACACAGGTCGGTGGTTGGAGGGAGCCGAAAGATCTAAATTCGGCTTCTTCAGCAGCGGTCTTACCATTGCCTCTTTCAAACCCCTGGGAACACTCCTTGCTCAAGGGAGCTGTTGATAATCTTTCCCAGGGGGTCTCGTAGCCCCTCCCGGCAAGATCTAACAAGCCAGGAGGGACACGGATCAAGGGAGCAGGTAGTTGGTCTAGCTGCAGTCAGTAACTTATCGACAGCTGCTGCGTCCAGCAGTTGGAAACGGGTGAAGGTGGGCCCGCCGAGTGGCGGCGGGGTCTCGAGCTCGCATACTGTCTCAAAAGTGGCTGGGATATCCTGGCGGAGAGTCGAGATCTTGTCGGCGAAATAATTCTGAAATGCCTCAGCTGTGGGAGCCAAATCCCTATCATTTGGGACAGTCGAAATTGTTGTCAATGACCGAATTATTCTAAAGAGTTGAGCTGGGCGTGAATTGGCTGACTCTATCAAGGAGGAATAATGAACCTTTTTTGGCCTCCTTGATAGCACGCTCATAAACATCCTTGAATTGTTTATAAGCCGATCTCGACGCTCCGTCACGGCGATCCCGCCACACGTCCTCTAACTGTCTCCTCCTCCGTTTCATCGCTCGCAGCTCCTCGGTAAACCAAGGCGAGCGATTTTCTACGAGGGTGAGAGAGCGTCTAGGGGCGATCTCATCTAAGGCTGTGGAGATACAGGTATTCCAGCACTCCACTTGCCCTCGACTGAGTCGCTGGTGAGTTCCAAATCCCTCAGAGCATTCAGGAACCTAGTGGGTTCCATAAGTCTCTTCGGGCGAACCATAATGGGTTCGGCACCCTTACCGGGTGGAGGGGCCACTCCCAGACGGACTTCCAGGACACTGTGATCCGACCATGGAACCTCTATAATAGAGGTTGGGATCACTTTAATTCCGGCCGCGAAGATCAGATCCAGGGTGTGTCCGGCTTGATTCTCTCCTGACGGTTCACCTGCATGTATGGCAAGTATCCTCAGAGGTTGTGAGACCTCACAACCTCTGAGGATGCTTGCCATAGATGCAGGTGAAACGTCAGGAGAGAATGCTTCTAGAACATGGCCATATAGCCCAAAAAAACTACAACAACCCAGTGATTTCCAGCCATGAAAGCCTTCTACAAGGTATTGGAATTCATTATGGATAGAGCATTTGTTCCCTTCTGTGCATACCATTGTGTGAATTTAGATCTAGTAGGTAGCATAGAAGGCAGGCATGTAGCCAGGGGAGGGGGCCCTAAGGGGCCTCAGCCCCCCCCCCCCAAAGTCTCAGGGTGGTCCGCGAAAAGGCCTGACTGGTACATTATTTAAACTGTTATGTTTATTCATATCATGATCTGATCACCATGCTCATTATATCCCACATTCATGGGGTTATTGGGATAACAATACAAAAGGTTTGCTAGGGTAGACCCTCTTCCACCCAGTCTCAGCCCCCGAACCAAACTCAGCCCCCCCGAAACAAAATCCTGGCTACGGCCATGGCTTGGACTATGTGTAGCCAGGGGCGGTCTAAGGCAGTGTTTCCCAACCTTTTTCGAGCCGCGGCACACTTTTTACATTTGCAAAATCCTGGGGCACACCACCAACCAGAATGACACAAAATGACACTCTAACACAGTCATACATATAGTTAATATGTTTTTAAATGTATTTATACACTCAGTGTGAAACCTGGGCCTGTTTCGATGAACACAACATAGATATCCTAGCAGGAATAGCAGAAAGACACAAACTTCCCACACAGAACTCCCATAACCAAGAGAAAATACTATGTGTTTGGTGGGCATTGACCTTGGGTTTTGGAGTTGTAGTTCACCTATATCCAGAGAGTACTGTGGACTCAGGCATGTAGCCAGGGGGGGGCTAAGGGGGCTTCAGCCCCCCCCCCCCCGAAATTCTCAGGGTGGTCCGTGAAAAGGCCTTACTGGTACATTATTTAAACTGTTATGTTTATTCATATCATGATCTGATCACCATGCTCATTATATCCCACATTAATGGGGTTATTGGGATAACAATACAAAAGGTTTGCTAGGGTAGACCCTCTTCCACCCAGTCTCAGCCCCCGAAACAAACTCACCCCGAAACAAAATTCTGGCTACGGCCCTGATAGAAGGTGTTATGTCCAAAGGATCTCAACTAGCTGCAGAGTGTGAATGAATTAAGGGGTGTACTGAGGATCCAACAAGCAGTTTTCAATGGTGCTAGTCAGCCCTGCCAATGTCTGACACACTATTTCCTGTGTTACCTGAAACAGTTGCTTGTTGTAGAACCCTTGAGGGGCAGTGAAACCCTTGCTCCAGTTAATGGTTCTCAGGCTATGGCTTTATCTACACTTTACTATTATAAGGGATTGACACCACTTTACCTCCAGTGGCTCAATGTTATGGAACTCTGAGATTGGTAGTTTTGTGAGCTATTTGCCCTTTTCTGGCAGAGAGCTTTGGTTTCATAACAAACTATAAATCCTCATATTTCATAGGACGGAACCATGGCAGTTAAATTTGTTTCACCCTGTGTAATCCTGCAATATAGATATGGATATAATAATAAAAAAATACTTTCACAAGCATAAAACGTTATGCAATCTAAAGTAGTCCTAAATTACATAGGAGAGGAATGGACTATAAGACCTTTTTTTTAAAAAAAAGAACGGTAGAATTATGATTGTTTCTTTAGATTGATTCTATAGATTAGAAATATTATTTTCTTGCTATTTTTTTTCTTTCCAGAATTTATTTGGTCTAGAAAGTTTTCCCAGGCTATAGTTACAGTACCTCTTAATTTTGTCTTTCAGTAAGTAAGAAAAAGGCCATGCATTTTCATAGATATTCTCTTTTCCTGCTCTCGGAGATTAAGCTTCATGAGGAAAGAGTTCAAGAGAGAGGGCAACTGGTGGCTTAACTCAAGTAAACAAGTGGTTTTGATTAAATCCGTACAATGATAAATGGTGGGATTTAGGACAATGGGATACAGTTAGTCTGTTTATTATTTCACAGAAAGCTTGATTTTGAAAAATTATTGAAAGCATCTTGTGGGGAATCCTCAAGGGCCGCATCATTCATTTGCCTTCCTCTCATATAATTGCCATCAGCAACTCCTTTAACAAACACCTTTTGAGGAGTACATTTAAATTTACTAGTGCAGCACTAGTTTGTTCTTAATCAGCGTAATCCTTCATTTGGTACCGCAGATGTTCTAATCTTTCATTTCTAACTTGCCCAAAACTAAATAGCAAATAATTCACAGTTTGCTACATGTAATTGGGGCCTTTAGAACCATTCAGCATTTTATGAAGGTACAGACACAGACTCTAAATGGAACAAGTTACCAGGGACACTGTTACCTGTAGCTACTTACTTATGTAATGAGGGCATTGTTACTGTATTTTTTTGTAGGCATAATGGGTTAAACCCTTGTGCCAGCAGGTCTGAAGACTGACAACTTGGAGGGTCAAATCAGAGGAGAGCACAGATGAGCTCCCTCTATCAGCTCCAGCTCCTCATGCGGGGTCATGAGAGGAGCCTCCCATAGGATGGTAAAACATCAAAATATCCAGGCGGGCATCCCCTGGGCAATGTCCTTGCAGACGGCCAGTCACACCAGAAGTGTCTTGCTGTTTCTCAAGTTGCTCCTGACAAGAAGAATGAATGAATATCTATAGCAAAATAAATAAAAAATGTAATGTTTGTTTGTGGGATTAACATAACTCAAAAACCACTGGACGATTGACACCAAATTTGGACACAATACACCTATAAGGCCAATGAGTGACCATCACTCTTAAACATACTGAAAACACAGCAGAAGGGACTTAAAAAGCCAAAAACCAAAAATTACATTACAACGCATGCGCAAAACCACATATATACACAAATATATACACACACATATATACACACACAAAACACATATACACAGACTGGTCCACAGCAACGTGTGGCAGGGGACAGCTTGAGTGTGCGTGTGTGTATACACACACACACACATATATATACTGTATATATATATGGTATTTTAAAGAGGCATTTTGATGTTATACTAGGATCATCATCTTCCTATGGCATTGTCCTCCTTTATTGGAAAGCATTGAGAAACAGTTCACATTGCTTAAAATTCCTTCCAAGAATTTTACTTTATTACTCTTTGAATCTCCAAAACAAATTACATAACTAATTACTTTTGAATGGTCACATTCTACACTTTGTTGTGTACTTCCCTAGTTTCTGCAAGTTTCAGAAAATGAAAGATACTGGGAGAAGCAAGTGTAGAAAATCTTTCAATCTTTCAACATTTCCCTTTCTTCCAAAAACTATACTTGCTAGGGGTTCTGGAATAAAAAATAATGAAGAAACTTACTGTTAAATCTGAAATAATGATGTCATAGCATTAACTATTATTTTACTACACTCAGAATATTCTTCTATTGTGGAAAGACTAGAAGTTTTAGTGTAAAAGGCAAGTAGCCCCAATAATGGATGTGGAATCTGCTGTGCATATAATGTGCTACCAGTAAGCCTTTCTCAGTGCATTTAGGATTTTGAACTGATGCTCAGTATCTAAGATATCCTGTGAGTGAATAATAACTGAGTGTCATTTGAAGTGCTCAACACAGTACACATTATGTGGTCTTTTTGAACTTTTCCTTTGTCTTTGTCCCTGGAGGGAGAGGCAGGTGAAACCATATTTTTGTGCTATCAGACTTATACAAATTGTATACAGACTTATAAAAAAATAATGCTGTGCTTATAGGCTTTAAGGGATTGTAGGCTTTGTATCTAACCTTTTAAAGCATCTTAATATTTTTATTATTTCTAAAATCTTATGTTTATACTTTTCTTTTGACTTTTGTGTTGTTTTTAATTTGTACTGTTTTAAACATGTTGTTAGCTGTCTGCAGTCTTGGTGTGAATGTGTAATATATTATCACCATTGACTCATTAGAATAATATTTTGCAGTTCTTGGAAAACCTTTACATAGTGTGTTGAAATTGAATCAGTTGGGTTATGAAACACAACATAAATCATTTTTGAGTTATTCCTCTGAGATTTATTTTTTTAGAGAGAGCGATGAAAATTTGTTGTGTTGGGTCAGCATAAATACCCAAGGGTAGACAGTTGCAGTAGGCAAGAAAAGGGTTTCCAGTTCAAGTTGATCACAACCCCTTGTACGAACTTGCCTGAGCCCTGAAATCTTCAGGAGAGGCCCTTCTCTCGGTCCCACCTCCATCTCAAGCTCGGTTGATGGGAGCGAGAGAGCGGGTTTTCCTTCTTCGTGTCTGCCCCTTGACTCTGGAACTCCCTACCCAGGGAAGCCAGATTGGCCCCCTCCTTGCTGTCCTTCCTGTGGCAAACTAAACCCTTTTTATTCAGGTAGGCTTTTTAGGAAGAATGTTTTAAAGATCAAGTCGGGCTGCTGTGGTTTTTAGTTTTAAATATGATTTTATGGATTTTTACTGAATTGATTGGGGTGAGTCTTAGACCTAAACTGGAAGACTCAGTTCAAATTTCATGAACCTCACTAAGGCTACTTCTACACTGCCATATAAAATCAAATGATCTGCTTGAACTGGATTATAAGCAGAGTAGACTCACATAATCCAGTTCAGCACAGATAATGTAGATTATAATAATTTGATAATTTGTCAGTCATCTGGAGGCTTAAACTAGTGCAGAACGCTGCAGTGAGACTCCTGGCTGGCATGCCAGCCAGGATGCACATCACTCCAACTCTGCAGCGACTGCACTGGTTGCCAATCGAGCACCGGATCATCTTCAAAGTGTTGGTTTTGACCTTCAAGGCCTTGTATGGTCTGGGGCCGGTGTACTTGAGGGACCATCTATTTCCATATGTTCCCCAGAGACCCCTTCGATCTGAGGATCATATCCTCCTGAAGATTCCTTCCATACGAACCATTCACCTGTCATAAACTAGACAGAGGGCCTTTTCTGTTGTGGCACCGAGCCTGTGGAACGCTTTGCCGGCCGAAGTCCGAGCAATTAATGAGCTGCCGGCCTTTCGGAAGGCTTGCAAAACTGCTCTTTTTCGACAGGCATTTAACCTTTAGCCACCCCTGGTCATGGATAATAACATTGTTTTAATGTCCTGACATTTTATTGTTTTATTGTTTTACTGTTTAATGTTTTAAGACGATATGCTGTAAACTGCCCTGAGCCTATTTGGAAAGGATGGTATACAAATCAAAATAATAAATAAATAAATAAATAATTTGGATTATATGGCCGTGTAGAAGAGACCTAAGTGACTTTGGGTGCATCTGCATCAGGCATGGGCAAACTTTGGCTCTCCAGGTGTTTTGGACTTCAACTCCCACAATTCCTAACAGGCGGTAAAATGGCTGAGATTTCTCAGAGTTGAAGTTCAAAACACCTGGAGGTCCAAAGTTTGCCCACTCCTAATCTACACTTGGGGAAGATGGGGAAGCAGCAAATCCCTTTTGAGCTCCTTGCATGAAAGTATGCATGTAATATATTAGATAACTAAAATATTCAAGGCCATGGTATAAATCCATTCCCAAGTGAAGATCACTGTTCCATAGGAAGACTTCCTTGCAAGCTTATTGAAACCATGTCTTCAGATGTAAATATTACAATTACAAGGTAATAATTAGTTGATTTGGCTAGTATGTGAAATTGGAAAAAAACATAATTAGAGTGAGCAATACAAGGCAGAAGAAATGAATTGTTAACATCAATGTCATTATTCACACAAAATTGCTATAGGCAAGGTTTTAAATGATTTAATTAACATTGCTATTACTCTAGTGTTACTAATTAATTTTTCACCATAACCTTCCATTATAATAACCTCTGAATGATCAGTATTCTGCATAACAATTGAACTGGTGACATAAGCATGGGATTGGGAGCTGAGAAGAAAGTAGAAATCCGTGCTATTTCTTTCTTCAGGTTCTATCAAATAAGGTATATACTGAAATATTTTGATATTTTGCATTTTGACTGAAGCAATGTATCAATTATATATTATTATACACTGCATTGGTATAGGTCAGTTAATGATGTAGAAGTACTACTGGGTATTACATTGTTAATCGACAATTTGGTACCAGAGGCCAAAGTAACATGGAAGAAACAAGGTTGGTTCCAACAACAACATCATGATGATGATGATCATCATCATCACCATCATCATCCACAACAAGAACAAGAACAAAAGAAAGAGCAGTTCAATTTGTTTCAGCGATCTTTTAATTCCAAACTAGCACTATGCATATGAAAAATGAATCAGCCATGTCAATACATGGAAAGTTTTTCGTCAATACATAGAAAACCTTTGAACAATAACTTCTTCTACCTCTCCTCCTCCTTTTCTCTCAATATTAATGTATATACAAAGCATATACACCTCTTTACCTGGCCTAGTGTTTGGACTATAATTTGTATTAACCTTAGCCAGTACAGACCAGGTATAATGCAAGTTGTAATCTGGAGAGACTCAGTTTGGGAAAGACTGCTCTAATTAGGAATCATCTTCAAGTCAGAATATCCAAATTCTATTGTTGTTTGCATAGGAAATGGCATAATTCAATAAAATGATCACAAGTTGGCAAACAAAAAAAAAGATCAATGGATTCAATGTTCATGGTTTTACTTATGCTCCAAAAATATTGTACCTCTAGAAGTATTTGTGGATCTCTTTAGATCAGGGGTTCCCAAACTTCTAAAGCTGCAGAGTCCTTTTTGAAGGAAAAGTTTATCATGGAGCCCCAAGAAACTTGTGGATACAGGGGCCACATTGCATTTTAAAATTTGACAACTGGGGCGGGTCAGTGGCAGATAGATGGCAAACGTTTGCGTGAACTAATTGGAAAAAAAACAAATTCCTATGCACACTACACATACAGTGTTCCGTTGCTACTTTGCTATTTGCTTATTGCAGACTCGCTGTTTAGCGGATTTCAAAAAATATTAATTTAAAATATATATCATAGTATTTTCCGTGTTTTGTGGACTTTTGCCGCCCCCGCTCTCCAAGGTGCTTTCCCTCCTCAGTCCTCCCTCCCTCCAGCCTTGAAGGGCCTTTCCTTCCTTCCTTTCCTTCACTTTATTTTAAGTTTATGAAGACTTAAAATAGTGTATAACTACTAAAATAAGGTATAAATATTAAAATAAATAGAGAATCCCCACATCACGGTTTTTCTCTTATTGCTGGAGGTCCTGGAACCTAACCCCAGCAATAAGTGAGGGAACACTGTATCTTGTTTGTAGTGTTAAAGAAAAAAAGAAATAACAATACAATATTTAAAATGAAGAACAATTTTAACCAACATAAACTTACAGTATTTCAGTGGAATACTCCAGGGGCCATCCACATTTTGCAATAATAATAATAATAATAATAATAATAATAATAGAAGCAACTCCAGGGGTCACACAGTCCATTCTGTTTCTGCTGTGCAGTAAAAGCACATACCAGAGCACCCCTAACAGATGACCATCCAGTCTTTGAAATAATAGTAATAATAATAATAAGAGCAACTAGGGCTCCGTGGAGCATAGTTTGAGAACTGCTGCTCTAGGTACTCCAGTGCCTTTGGTTCAAGTGTAATCAATATGTATACGGTTCACTATTATCCATAGTTTTAGGTATCCATGGGTCTTGAAACATATCCCCTGTGGATATAGCGATAATAATGTAGTGATATATTGTGTGCTATTGACCAGCAACTTGCAGTTCAGCTTTCACCTCGTTAGTTGAATTCCTCATGGTTCCAACATTTTTATTGTGTACCTGAGACGTGTATTGAATTCAAGTGAAACATAGCAGACACATTTAGGACTCTCTGGAGAAATCTATCCTTGATTAAATTGTTTGAAATGGCCGCTGCTGTGTGACCTGTTACCAAGGAGTCTTTTACTGATAGGTCTTGTCAGATCGGGGAAGCACTGTGAAGAACTGATGAAGAACTTGAACAGAAATCTGGAATGTTGCCCAAATGTGTTTCCGGAAATTAACCTCTACTTTTTACCCACCCAACCCATAATGGTCTGTAGTTAGCCGGATAATTTTAAAAGCAAATCATGCATTACCTTGCAGAGCCATGAAACTAAGCACAGACTGGTAGGATTTCTTAAGTTTGGACAAATTGTGTAATTATCTTGTTGATGGTTGTGACACTTTTTTGCATGTGGAAAAAGAGTCACATGAAATATTCTCAATTAAAATTCCTTGGCACATTCCTTGGTAATATCTATTTATAAAAAAAGAAAATAAATTGTAGTTGCATGGGCAACAAATGCCATTTGAGGCAGCCCAGCCACATTCCCTCGGCCTCAGAAGAGAGCCATGGCAAATGTCCTCTAAACAAATCTTGTCAAAAACACAACGCCAACAACAAAATAATAATACATGAGAGAAGCAGTTACCATGTGAGTCAAATCAGTTTTGGTTATACACAGGTAGAGAAAAGTGTTCACTAAGATTAAAGGGAAGTGCACAACCGAGGTCTCATCCATTCCAAAATCCAAGATTTGTGGGAACTGATAGCACAAAGGAAAATAATGTACTTGGAATGCAGGCCTAGAGGTCGAGAATCTTAATAAATGCAGAAGCAAAGAGTGCGCCAAACCCAGGAAAAATTAAAGAACTTTGAACTCTCAGGAGTTGTTGTGGGATATATAGTCACCTATACACCCCACACCATGTAAAAAAATTCAGTTCCAATCTGGCTCAAGGTTGGGGTATCCACAGAACGCACACCTCCAATGTGTACTGCAATGTGCAAGCAACCAGAAACAGCGTGTTTTAATAACTCACAGGAAATTCTGGCTAAACCTTTAAAATTCAATAATAATATACTTTATTTATATTCTGCCCTATCTCCCCGAGGGGACTCGGGGTGATTACAGTACACATATACGGCAAACATTCAATGCCATTATAAAGAGCCACATGATTTCACTCAATCCCCCATTTATGCTAACTAAGAGTACGAGGTTTAATCCCTTTGTAAAGCTAACAGACTTGAACCTGGGGCATCCTTGTACGTATATATGGTGTTCTGTCACTGAAATATAACCAGTCTCTGTCTAGATAAGGAGCAGACTGTGATATCTCTCAGCATTCATCTTTACCCACCCAAGTTGTAGAGAAATAGTTTGGTGGATCTGCATTTTTATTATTTATGGATTTAGAGATTACTGTCCAACCTGAAATTTCATCTTCTCTTATGAAATATTGAAATGTTACCATGACAGAAATATAATTATAACAATGCCTAATTATTAGACCAAGGATAATGCAGTTCTCCATATGTTATTGGACTGAATCTCTTAGTTCCCTGCGCCACTAACAAATGATGAGGGAGTTGCAGTCTGAAATCACCACCCATGATTTCAGCAGCAGTCTCCACACATCCTCCCCCACCCTCTTTCCTGGCTGTATCTTGGAGGCTTCCTAGGGGTCCCCCTCCCTTCTCCAGAACTCTGTGACATCCGTTAGAAGCCTCCAAGATCAGTAAGGAACCTTATTTAATCTTTACAGCCAGGAAAAAGGGTGAGGGACAGCAGGGTGTGTGTGGCAATAACCTTCCCATGCCGACTCTATTATTATTTATTTATTTATTTATTTGGACTTGTACACCACCACTCCCAGTGGCTCGGGGGAGTTTACAACACAATTCAATAAAACAAACAATGGACAAAACAGACATATAATAGTAAGTAAAACAGCAAAATAAAACGCAGCTAAAATCACAAGCTAAAATTACAAGCTTTCGAAGGCCTGTCTGAACAAGTGTGTCTTGCAGGCCCTCCGGAAGGTGACCAAATCCCGGAGAGCTTGCGTTTCCGGTGGCAACGTATTCCAAAGAGCCAGGGCGATGATTGAAAATGCCTTGCCCTCTGGTTTGGTATGGGAAGAAATGTGGTCACCCTCTCACCAAAATCTGGTGCCCTGTTTAAAACTCAGGTTCTCTGTGCATTTTTGGCTATATGGAAAGGCCCTTAATCTCATCCCTGAACTGAGATCAATGAGGTGCATCTACATTGTAGAATTAATGCAGTTTGACATCACTTTAATTGCCATGGATCCATACTATGGAATCATAGGATCTGGGTCTTTAGCCTTCTTTGCCAAAGAGTGTTGGTGCTCCTCCAGGCTGCAAATCCTAGGATTCAATAGCATTAATCCATGGCTGTTAAAGTTGCGTCAAACTGCATTAAGTTTATAGTGTAGGTGCACTCACTGTCCACAAACTCAGACCTAACTCTCAAGAGGGAATTCTGCTTGAGATTTATTGATGCATTAATTTTGCAGTGAATGTTGTAGACTACCTTGTTGACAAGAGATATTGGCAGCATTTCGACTTTCTTCAAAAGGATGGCAACGATTAAAATGGAGAACCACAGTTTTATTCCAGACAGTTAAGTTCAGTTTGGTTTCGATTACTGTTTTTGTTTCTTGTAGCCCAGTGTGAGTTTCTCCGAATAACGTAACGAGTATTTAAATAGAAATTGTATCGTCAAAGAGGACCGTGATTAATTCAAGTTCTATTGCCAAATAAACAGAGGAGTTTGGAAGAGATGAGAGGCCCTTTAATTCATATCAAATTTTAGCACCTGTAGCAGTCTGTTAAAAGGGTAACCTAAGCTGAGCTGTATCAGCATATTGTAATTTAATTGTGTGAAAAGGTTGTTAGAAATGTCACCCGTCCCTGAGTCTTTCTTCCTTCTATTATTGTTTGAAAGACGGCTCTTTTTCACATCCTACAAGCTTGAACTCAAATGCTTCTTGTCCTTTGAAAAAGAACATATCTTGCAGTGTAAAGAAGACTCAAAGCAAATGAACAGACCTGCTATGTCTAGGTGAAAAACAAATGTAACAGGCAACAGTTCTTTATGAGTTCTGGGGATCCAGAAACTCTGAAAATCAGTGTGTTATTTAGGCGGAATTGTAAAAGTTCTCTGTTGCCTCTTGTGAGGACCAAAAAGAAACATTTTCTTTCCAGGAAGAGCTGTAAAAAGCCTTGGCATTTTTAGCTGCTGGTCATTATTTGGACGCCACACTGGTCTGCTTGTTACTGTTTCAGAATTGTGCTCTCAGGTACATTTAGCATTCCTCAGAGTTTTTCAGGTTTTGAATCTGACTGAGCTTTGAACTAAAGAAGTAATGACATTAGCAGCTTTGCTAATTAAAAATATGAACAACTAAATGTTTATTTATCATGGGAGTTTTTTTTGCTCTTACCATCTATCATGGCTATCGCCACAGAACATTTTTCATAATTTGCTTCTCTCCTTGTGTGCAAACAATGGTATGCTAGTGCTTTTGCTTCAGTGCTGTGGATGGATTGAAACATTCATAGAATCATAGAATCATAGAGTTGGAAGAGACCACATAGGCCATCCAGTCCAACCCCCTGCCAAGAAGTAGGAAAATTGCATTCAAAGCACCCCCAACAGATGCCATCCATCCTCTGTTTAAAAGCCTCCAAAGAAGGAGCCTCCACCACTTTCTGGGGCAGAGACTTCCACGGCTGAACAGCTCTCACAGTCAGGAAGTTTTTCCTAATGTTCAGATGGAATCTCCTTTCTTGTAGTTTGAAGCCGTTGTTCCATGTCCTAGTCTCCAGGGCAGCAGAAAACAAGCTTGCTCCCTCCTTCCTATGACTTCCTCTCACATATTTATACATGGCTATCATGTCTCCCCTCAGCCTTTTCTTTAGGCTAAACATGCCCAGCTCTTTAAGCCCCTTCTCATAGGGCTTGCTCTCCAGAACCTTGATCATTTTAGTCGTTCCCCTCTGGACACATTCCAGCTTGTCAGTATCTCCCTTCAATTGTGGTGCCTAGAAATGGACACAATATTCCAGGTGTGGTTTAACCAAGGCAGAATAGAGCATGGGTAGCATGACTTCCCCGGATCTAAACACTATACTCCTATTGATGCAGGCCAAAATCCCATTGGCTATTTTTGCCACTGCATGACATTGTTGGCTCATGTTTAACTTCTTGTTCACGTGGCTGCCAAGATCTTTTTCACACGTACTGCTCTCAAGCCAGGCGTCTCCCATTCTGTATCTTTGCATTTCATTTTTTCTGCCTAAGTGGAGTATCTTGCATTTTTCACTGTTGAACTTCATTTTGTTAGTTTTGGCCCATCTCTCTAGTCTGTTAAGATCATTTTGAATTCTGCTCCTGTCTTCTGGAGTATTGGCTATCCCTCCCAGTTTGGTGTCATCTGCAAACTTGAGGATCATGCCTTCTAACCCTTCAACTAAGCCAGGGCTGTCCAACAGGCAGCCCGCGGGCCATACATGGCCCCCCAGCCTGTTGGACACGTCCCCCGCTACCCTCCTTAAAAAAATGGTGGCCAGGGGGGGGAGGAGGCGGGGCAGGGAGGAGGAAGGGAGCCAGCTCCTCCTCCCTGCCTCGCCCCCTCCATCCCTCTCTCCGCCCTGCTGCTGCGATCCGGTTCGCAGCAGCGACGGGGGAGAGAGGAATCCTCCCTTCCTCCTCCTCCTCCTCTTTCCCCCGGCGCCACCACGATCGGGACACCAGCTGCGCCAGGAAGGGAGCGAGGGGGTGGGCCTTCTCCTCCTTCCCAGTGCGGCTGCCGTGATGCCTTGGAAGGGAGGGGGGGTCCCCCGCGGCACCTCCCTCTCTCCCAAAGCATCACGGCAGCCGCTCAAGCCGGCGAAATGGCCGGCTTCCACGGCTGCCGTGATGCCTTGGAAGAGAGGGGGGTCCCCCACAGCGCCTTCCTCTCTCCCAAAGCGTCAGAACGGCTGTTCTGACGCTTTGGGAGAGGGGGCGGAGCCGCGGAAGGCTCCCCGTGGTGTCTCCCTCTCTCCCAAAGCGTCAGAACAGCTGTTCTGATGCTTTGGGAGAGGGGGCGGAGCCGCGGAGCCAGGGGTGTGGCTGGGGGAGTGGCCGGGGCATGCCCGGGGCGTGGCCAGGTGGCCCCCCAGGTGATCACTCACCAGAAGTCCGGCCCCTGAGCCGGCAGAATTTGGACTGCCCTGATCTAAGTCATTAATAAAGATGTTGAACAGAACCGGGCCCAGGACGGAACCCTGGAGCACTCCGCTCGTCACTTCTTTCCAAGATGAAGAGGAAGCATTGGTGAGCACCCCCTGGGGTCGTCCACTTAACCAATTACAGATCCACCTAACCATAGTTTTGCCTAGCCCACATTTGACTAGTTTGTTTGCCAGAAGGTCATGGGGGACCTTGTCGAAGGCCTTACTGAAATCCAGGTACGCTACATCCACGGCATTCCCTGCATCTACCCAGCTTGTCACTCTATAGAAAAAAGAGATCAGATTAGCCTGGTATGACTTGTTTTTGATAAATCTTCTTGCAAAATCTGGATAATGATAATAATGATAACAACAACAACAGTAAGAAAGCTTTACCTCTCTCCTCATTGCTCGAGAGGCGGGTACAACATAATCGAAAAACGTCAACAAAAATGCATACAATAAAATACATATATTAAAGCACACGATAGACATTGTATTTCATAGCATAATAATTGCACTTTTTGTCTCTTATTGAAAAAGGGGGTCCAACTATTACATGATAAAAAAAATAACCTTTGATGCTCCAGTTTCTGTTTTTTTAAAAAGAAATTAACTGCTTTGCCGGCTTTAGCACAGCAGGTTAATCACTAGCTGTAGCTGCAGTAAATCTTGCCAACCAAAAGGTTGACAGTTCGAAGCCTGACCTTCAGCCCAACCCCCCCTCCCACCTAGCAGATTGAAAACAGCAATGTGAGTAGATGAATAGGAACTGCATTAGACGCGGAGGTATTTTAGGCACAGCGTTTCGAAGGAAAGCTTATGAACAAAGAAAGCTCTTTGGCAAGGAGATGGAGCGACAGCATCCCCTTGTGGCCAGAACTGAACACAGCCTCCAAAAGATGCTGAATGATGGGGAAAAGCCTAAATATACTTCTATCTGTTGTCTGTCTTGTCATTGTATATTCGGTATTGAATGTTTGCTGCATATGTGTTCTGTAATCCACCCAGTCCCCTTCGGGGTGAGAAGGGTGGAATATAAGTACTGTAAATAAACAAACAAATAAAATTGCCTCCGAGACAGGAGGAAAAGGAAGAACGATCCAGCCTCAACCAAACAGCTTTGTTTCTGTTTGCTTGTTTTTTTAAAACCACTTTGCCTCAGATAAAGGAAGGAGGAGAAGGGAAGGTTCCCCCTCCCTTCCTCTCCCCCCCTTTCTCTGAAGTAAAGGTAATTTACAAAATCTTAAAAGATGCTCTATGGAGGAAGGAGTCCTCCATTTCAGGTTTTTTAAACTGCTTTGCCTTCGAAATAGCGAAGGAAGGAGGGAATAGCAAAGCTTCAGAGATCTCAATTTTATAGATTTAAATCTCCTTTGCCTTTGGAGAAGGAAGGCAGGAAGGATCAACCTCAAAGGTTCCTGTGACTATTATGCGAGGAATACAAAAATAGAAATTTTGCCACCCAAATAAAGGGAATATGGCTGTTTTGCCGTGGTGACTATTATTTGATGAAATATGTTATGGCGTCTCATTATATAGCCAAAACAAAACAGTCTCAGTTTAGTCACCTAGACTTCTATAGGACAGTTCAGGCCTGATTTGCTCTGAGACCCATTTATTTATCTTTATATCAGTCCATGGTATCCACTAACTCTTGTTTAGCACCACATCTCAAATGAATTGATTTTATTTCTATCAACCTTATAGCTGTTTTTGTTGTCTTTAATTAATATTATATTTTTACTGAAATGTGTTTTGTTTTGGAACTAACCTTTGAATCAAGCATCTTTCCTATAATTGCTATTTAAAAGGTGTGAATTAAGACGCTTTTTCTGTAACACTAAGATGGTGGGGTTAATTCTGTCCTTTTAGCCAGTCATAGCTGATCTACTTGCAGGAAGAGGGGAAAATGATCACAACTATGGGCGGCCACAAATGATATTCAGACTATAAACATTAAAATAGAATTAAACCGAACACTATTTTAAAATAGACCATAAAACCTATTTAAAATACATAAAACACCTCACTCAGTGTGGTACATTTCACTCATAGTGATGAAAAGGTACAAACATTACATCACGCGTTGCACTGCTTATTACATTCTGTCCCCCTTTTGGGGGAGAAAAAAATCCTTACTATTGATGAGATAATAATATAACTTTCAAACTGCCTGATAAAACACTGATAATATAGCCATTTTAAGTTACTTTACTGCTATTAATAGAGTTTAAATTTTACTGTAGTTGCTGTGGGTTTTTTGGGTTGTATGGCCATGTTCCAGCAGCATTCTCTCCAAACATTTCACCTGCATCTGTGGCTGGCATCTTCAGAGGTTCTGTGGAATGTCCAGGGTGGGAGAAAGAAAGAACCCATGTCTGTTTAAAGCAAGTGTGAACGTTGCGATTAACAAGCTGAATTAGAATTTGAGTAGCCATGAAGTTTGCAAAGACAGTCAGTGAGGGTGTCAGCATATAGGTAGCCTGACCTTTGTTGTGTGGAGGCATAGTCTGTTTGGGTATGTTAACTGGCCTTCGATTGCTTGTTGTCTGTTTCGGAGTGTTGTTCTTTGTTTACTGTCCTGATTTTAGAGGCTTTTTAACAATACTGGTATCTAGATTTTGTTCATTTTAATGACTTCTTCCTTTCTGTTGAAATTGTCCATAGGCTTGTGGATTTCAATGGCTTCTCTGATATAATGGTTGTTAGAGTGGTCCAGCATTTCTGTGTTCTCAAATAATATTCTCTGTTCAGGTTGGTTTATCATTTGCTCTGCTTTGCTGACTTCTCTGGTTGAATTAGTCTGCAGTGTCTTTCGTGTTTTGTCAAAGGTTTTCATGGCTGGAATCACTGGGTTGCTGTGAGTATCCGGGCTGTATGGCCATGTTCTAGATGAATTCATGTTCTTTGATTAGTGTCTAGATCAGGGCTGCCCACAAAGTTGATTGTGATCGACCAGTCGATCGCGGGTCCAAAGGAGGTCGATCGCAGCTGGATGGGGTGCTTCTGCGCGGCGCTTCACCATCTGCGCCACGGACCGTCCACGGTTGCTTCCGGAGGAGATAGAAGCAGGGCGCTCCACACTGCCTCTCTCTCGTCCGGAAGCAAGCATGCAGCTTCCGCTGCCGGCGAGAGAGAGGCAGGGCGGGGCGTGAGGCGGGGCCTCCGGAGGCCCAGCCTTGCGCTCCACCCTGCCTCTCTCTTGTTTGGAAGCAAGCGTGCAGCCTCCGCTGCCAGTGAGAGAGAGGCAGAGCAGGATGTGAGGCGGGGCTTCCAGAGGCCCCGCCTTGTGCTCCGCCCTGCTTCTCTCACATCTGGAAGCAAGCGTGCAGCCTCCGCTGCCGGCGAGAGAGAGGCAGGACGGAGGGCCCTGCTTCTTTCTTGTCTGGAAGCAACTGTGGACGGTGCGCCGCGTGGATGGGGCGCGCGGGCAGAAGAGGCGCGCGGGCGGAAGGTAAATCTTTTTGACTTGGTTTTAAAAAAAAGTAGCTCGCATGCTGAAAAAGTGTGGGCACTGTGTTTGGCGGTCCCTATGTAGACTTGTCCACAATGGCATAGTATACAGTACACTCCTGCAGTAGTTAAAGGATCCCTCTTATCCTTTGCTGAATGTAGCATTTGTTGAATTTTCTTATTGGGTCAGTAGATTGTTTGTGGTTATGCTCTTTATCAGCTTCTCTTTGTGGTCATTGGTTCCACTGATGTATGGTAAGAACACTTTTCCTTTGGGTGGATCTTTCTCTTTACTCCCGAAATTGTTTTTAGGTGACCCTGGATATATAGATATATAAAATAGATATAAAAACCAAGCATTTACTGACATTAAATCAATGCTTGCAAGACTTCCTAAATAGTCTGATTTTCTTTTTTATGAAGTACAGCTGAAGCATCTTCTGCAGCAGCATCTGTAAACACTGCACAGCAAACTTGTGTAAATGTCTAAAAGCAGGCACTAACTGATGTTCAGAAACGTTTACTGTTACAAATTTTTGGGGATCCCAACATTAAGTTAACCCCATCTAGGGTCGGTACTGACCAGTGTCTTCATTGGTCCCACATGACTTTTTAGGAGCCATTTTAAGGCATTTTCCCAAGTGCCTTTAGGAATCACTGTGTTATTGTTTATTTGTTCAGTCGCTTCCAACTCTTCCTGACCTCATGGACCAGCCCATGCCAGAGCTCCCTGTCTGCCGTGGCCACTCCTAGTTCCTTCAAAGTCACAGTCTCTTCAAGGATACCATACTTCTATCTTGCCCTTGGTTTGCCCCTCTTCCTTTTTCCTTCCATTTTACCCAGCATTATTGTCTTCTCTAAGCTTTCCTGTCTTCTTATGATGTGGCCAAAGTACTTCGTCTTTGCCTCTAATATCCTTCCCTCCAGTGAACAGTTTGGCTTTATTTCCTGGAGTATAGACTGGTTTGATCTTCTTGCGATCCAAAGCACTCTCAGAATTTTTCTCCATCACCGCAATTCAAAAGCATCTATCTTCATTTGCTCAGCCTTCCTTATGGTCCAGCTCTCTCATCCATAGGTTACTATGGGGAATACCATTGCTTTAACTATGCATATCTTCGTTGCCATTGTGATGTCTCTACTCTTCACTATTTTATTGAGATTGGTCATTGCTCTCCTCCCAAGAAGTAAACGTCTTTTGATTTCCTGGCTGCAATCTGCAACTGCAGTAATCTTTGCGCCTAGAAATTTCTCCCTCTATTTGCCAGTTATCAATCGGTCTGGTTGCCATAATCTTGTATTGTTGTTTTTAATGTTTAACTGCAACCCAACTTTTGCATTTTCTTCTTTCACCTTGGTTAGAAAACTCCTCAGCTCCTCCTTGCTTTCGGCCCTAAAGTGGTATCTTCTGTATATCTAAGGTTGGTAATTTTCTTCCAGCAATTTTAACTCCAGCCTAGGACTTCTCAAGCTTCGCACATTGCATGTGTTCTGCGTACAAGTTGAATAGGTCAGGTGAGAGCATGCAGCCCCCCTGTACTCCTTTCCCAATCTTGAACCAGTCTGTTGTTCCGTGGTCTGTTCTGACTGTTGCTACTTGGTCATTATACAGATTCCTTAGGAGACAGACAAGGTAACTTGGTACCCCATGCCACCTGTATAACAGTAATTTATACTGTTTAGCTATGACTTTAAAAAACCTACAGAATATCCATAATTCCTTGTCTCTTGAATCGCCCCTTCTTATGCAACATAGCTTGTAAATTAATATAGGATCGGGTTTTGTCTCATCTACCCAACTTCTTCAATTTGTGCAGCTATTCTGTTTACAGTGGAAGATAAGATGAATGGTAATAGAAATCTATTTTATTATCCAAATATGCAGCATTTTCTTGTCTGTAATTCTTAGTTATTGTGTTTTGTGCTTTGTTCTTTGTTTCTGTATTAAGAAAATATGATGTGTATATGAGCCAGAAAAATGTTGGATGATGCAATTTTGAGAACTGCCAAGTCTCCCTAAGTGGTTGTGAAGTTTCATGATCCCCAAGGTTCCAGCAGCATTTTTCACCTCTGTTTGTGACAGTAGTGAGGGATTTATAGGAGCGTGTCATCCATTTTTCTGCCTTTTTGTGACTTAATTTATTTTAAATATAAAGTAAAACTTAATGTATATTGTTTAATATTTAAAATGGACAGAGAGCTTTAAATAACTCTTGGCAGTTTGAGTTTGTGATAAATAAAAATGTAGAGAGAGATTCTGCCGGGAGACATTGGGGAAGCTCTGAAAATTCAGTGCTTGGAGTCACTGACTCATATATCAAGTGTGACTTTGTGGGTGTAATGAGAACTTCAGCCATTTGACTTGGTTATGGTTGAGCAGTTCTTCTGGGTGAAATTTCACCGGCACACAACCAAGTGGAAATATGTTCCCCCAACAGCCTTTTCCCATTAAAAACATGATACATAAAAGAGGATTTTCTCCCTTAAGGGACCTTGTGTTCGCTTTCATTAGAAACCAGCAAACTATTTTGCCTACCTGATTTGTATAAATTGCTTAATAATATACTTTCTTGGATTTAATCATTAGACTACCTTTGTCCTAAAGGTTATTTTTTTGTCTAATAAAACATGTAAAAAGAATATGGAGTAAAAACCGTTCTTTAATTAAACTTGATCAAAGTTCTGGAAAGCTGCTAAATTATCAGAGCTGTTGCAGCTTTTCTATTTCTCTCCTGAGGGTGTAAGCAGAAACAAAAACAGCTAGGTCTTTAAAATGATTTTTTCCACATTAGTGGGAGCTTGAGCTAATTTCCAAAATATGCTTTGAAAACAGGTTTCTACATAAGTTCAAGGAAATCCTTTGTTGTGCTGTTACCGTTAAGAATCAAGGTATTTTCTGCTGCTCAGCATTCTCTTGTAAACATTTACTTGTTTATCAGTTTTCAAAGTTAAAAAAGCTATAATTTTAAGTTCTCATGATATCCCATCTTGTCTACTTTATCGTATGTATTGTACGATAGTGATGCATGTGGAGAAAGGGATTGCTTGTTTTTTTTGTTCCCAAGGGGAAGTAATATACCCGATGTCCCTTTGCATTAAGCAGTTATACTGATGTGAATATATACTCTAGAAAGCTGGGATTTGCAGTGTAATGGGGGATATTTAGAATTTTCAGCCAGAGTGTTTCTCCAGGGCAGATATGAGCAAACCCAGGACTGGGGGCTGGATATGGCCCCTTGGGCTCTTTTCTCAGGCCCTCCTCTCTCTCACCATCCTTTCCTTTCTTCCTTCTCTTTTTCCTTCCTCCTTCCCTCCTCCCCTTACCTCCCTTACCTCCCTCACTCCTTCCTTCCCTTCCACCCTTTTGTCATTCCTTCCTTTCTTCCTTCCCTCTCCCCTCCTTCCCTTTCCCTTTTTCTCCTTCCTTCCCTTTTGTCTTTCCTTCCCTCCCTCCCAATTTTCTCTCTCCCTCCATTCCCTTCCACCCTTTCATCCTTCCTTCTCTCTTTCCTTACTCCTTCCCTTATTTATTTAGATTTATTTACTATATTTATATCTCACCTTTCTCTACCCCGGAGGGAGTGCTTACAGATAGGCAATAATTCAATGCCTTCACAACAATATACAGCTAAATGCATTGAAATTAAAATCAAAATTAAATACAATAACACATTGTAAAACATTACTATCAGTATAAAACCACGCAATCCACAATCGTAATCCAGGTCCCTTTCTTCCATCTTTCTCTTCCTCCCTCCTTTCTTTCCTTCTCTCTTTTCTTCCTCATTCCCTTTCTTCCATCCTTCCCTTCCACCCTTTCATCCTTCTTTCCCTCCCTTTTGTCTTTCCTTCCTTCCTGCTCTCCTTTCTTCTCCTTCCATCCTTCCCTTCCTCCCTTTTGTCCTTCCTCCCTTCTCTTTTTCCTCCCTCCTTCCCTTCCTTCTTTCAATTGCTGGGAAAGCCAGTCCTCTTAGCAGGGAATGCTAGCACGCGGCCCCCAAGTTAGAAAGTTTGCCCATGCCTGCTCTAGGGCCTCACCAAACAACAAAATGCAGCCATGCAGTTTTACTTGTGTTTGCTGTTTCAAATATTGGTTGTTTTAACTTTGTATTGTATGTTTTTATTCTGTTGTAACCACCTTGGGCCTGTGCATTTCTCAATTAAAAACATAAATAGAAACTACAGTGCTAATATTGAGTAGTGTGAAAGGATAACTGTTTTTCTTGTGTGTTTGTGTGTGTGTATGCAACAAAAGTTCAGACATTAAGCAGGATATTCTACATGTTTTGTGCTTTTGTTAAATCCCCCTGCAAAAAATGTCTGCCCTGATGTCAGAACGTGGCCATTAACCGCCTCCAATATTTTAAAATCAAGCTCCTGGGCGGTTGCGCTGAACGAATTCTGCATTTTGCACACTGGCAATCTCCATACGTTCCGTTGTTTTGTAAAAATAAACAGGGTGGTTCTATATGTATGAATATAAATAATGTTCTTTCTCAGAATTTTGCAAAGGAACATTTCTCCCCCCATTTAACACAATCTCAAAATGTAAAACCTGTCTCACTTTCTCCTTTTCCAAGACAAAACATTGTTTGTATGAGTTTGAATGTATATGTTATTTTGTGATAGCAGACTTAGTGAGTGAGTGGGAATGAAGTCTGGTAGAAGCTAAGGTATCCCGCTGTGTTTCTTTGATGAAAGACACACCAGGAACTTCTCTAGCTGCTGCCTTTCCTCTTTTCCGTGTTCTTTCTCCTTACAAGACAAACAGCAGGTTAACACACTGGGTGGAAGAATAGCCAGGAAAAGCAGTAAAAGCAGAAAATACAAACTGAGAGAAGTTAGGGAATAATCCCACTGTCTTACTTTTAATTTCTTTATGCCAAATGGCTTTTTAACACTATATTTGTCTTTGTTTCTCATGCATATTCAGCATGAATTAGGAATTATAGTCAGACCTCCACATTTGCTGTAGTTACCAGCACAACGAAAAACAGTAATAAAGAAATGGCTGTTTTTTAATCTGAGAGAACACATCTTTAGGAATTTCTAGATCTTCCAGCATGACTCTGAGGTCAACTTCCCCTGGAATCTGTCTATAAAATTGCATTGAAGGACTTAGAGATTCCTAGAGAGGTATTCTTTCTAAAGATCCTCAGGTCCTCCAGCATGACTAGAAAAAGTTGACTGTAAAATCACACTGGAAGACCTAGAGATTCCTAAAGAGAACAATTTTAATCAAAGTCAAAACTTCAAATGTGACAAGGCGACTGTAATCACTTTCAGGGAGGCTACATATTGGGATGTGTGATTTGTTTATTTATGTTTTTAACTTTTATATTATTTTAAAACAATTTATACTGTTTATATTTATTTATTTTATTTACATTATTTATATTCTGTCCTTCTCACCCCACAGGGAACTCAGGGCAGATCACAATGCACATAAACAGGCAAACATTCAATGCCATTTGACATATAACATATAATTAGACAGACAAAGAGGCAATTTAACATTCGAGCTTCTGGCCACCAGGAGGAGCTGTCGCATTCCTTCATTCTTTTTGTTTGTATTTCCTGGAGATTTATGGCCTGAAATTGTTTTAATCATTTAAAAATTAATATTGTTAAGTTTTAATTAATTTAACTCAGAATTAAAACCACAAATGTGGAGGGATGACTCCACATATATGTGTGTTACAACTTACTGTATATTGCAACTCAGTTTAAAATACACATTTATTGAGCATTTAGACCAGTGGTTCTCAACCTGTGGGTCCCTAGATGTTTTGGCCTTCAACTCTTAGGAATTCTAACTGCTGGTAAACTGGCTGGGATTTCTGGGAGTTGCTTTTTAATACTATATTTAGGCCAAAACACCTGGGGACCACAGATTGGGAACCACTGATTTAGACAAATATTTATTATTCAAATTTGTATACCGCCACTCCCCGAGGGCTCGGAGCGGCTCACAACACATCCAGTAAAACAAATATGCATCACTCTTGCCTAAACAACGGTATACATGTTTTCCCTGTTGTCTTTTACATCCTTTTCCAAGTAAGTTTCATGAGATGATGAAATATTCATGAAAAATTCTTCCTGTACTTGTAATTAATGAATAAATTTGGGGATTTTAGGAAGCACAAGGAAGAGCAAACCATCGTGTTTCAAAATGCTGGCAGAAGCTGTCCTCTGAGACCAGTCTCAGCACAGACAGTATGTATTTGGACCTGATATGGAGGTCTTGTTGGAAGAATATTTTAAATTACTTAAAACTGTAATTGATTCTAGGGAGATATAATCATTTATAGTGTTTCAGTATAATGGGCTTTCCAGGTTAAAGAAAAGATAAATTTAAAATGTTCACATCAAAGATTTAGGAAGTGTTTTTTTGCCAAATTAACTAATGAAAGTAGAGTCCAGACACTCATGTGGCAGAAAATCTTTTTTTTTTAAAAGGAAAACCATGCCCTTGGTGATTAAAAATTGAAAACTATATTTTTCTACAATCTGTATAAAAAGTGATGGCTAATAATTAGTTGTTGAGCATGCTTGGATTTGCTTCAATATGTTTTAATAATATGATATTGCTTCTAGAAAGGAGGAAACAACCAAGAATCCTTTGGTATCTTTAATACTAACAATGTTATGATTCCATAAGCTTCCATTGGATAATACTAATGAAAGTCAGAAGCAGGAATTCTTTGTGTTTTTCTCAATGTTGGTCTGCAGTAGTCATTATCCTCCATCAACTATGCTTGCAATGTCTCTGAGTGTAGCACAGCAGTTCTTGTTTGTGCCTGGAGGGCAGGGGTCAGGACCCGGGGTCCCATTAGCATTAGGGCCAGCAGCACCAGAACCAGATTCAGAGAATGAGCTAGATGACTGGGGTGAAGGGCAGCTTTCCCCTGGCGGGCCTCCTTCGCCCACAGAGAGCTTGGCATGGGAAGAAATGTTGTTTGGCCCTAGCGAAGACATACATAACCAGGTGCAGATGGAAGACAGTGATTCTGGAAGCTATGAGCATCCGGGTGTGAGAGATTCTCAGGAGCTAGTAAGTGAAAACATGGAAGAAAGCGGCTGGGAAGGCTCTCAGGGAGATAGAAACACAGCTGCTGAGAGACAAGGTCGAACCTTTGATAGGAGACGGAACATCGAGTCTAGTAGAAGGGGATGGTCCAAGAGCATAGACTGGCCGAGGTCCGTCAGCGGGGATTGGAGACGCAGAAGCCTAGAGCGTCGGGGACCTCGGCCGAGAGATTAAGTATAGGATCCGTGGGAACGAATCCTCAGTGCTCCGACCACGTCTCATCTGAATAGGCGTGAAGCGGAGTGGGACCACGAAGCTAAGCTAGCCAGAGATCATCAAGCCTTGCCTTGCCTTGCCTTGCCTTGCCTTGTTCCTGATCCGCCTGGTTGTGCGGAGCCTTGCCTTGTTCCTGATCCGCATAGTCGTGCAGAGCTTTGCTAAGTTTGGCCTATTTGCCACGTTATTTTGGACATTGTTACTTCAAGCTTTTGGATTGCTTTTATATTCTTATGGACAATCTCTTTGAACTGTTTTTATATTCAATAAAGTAGTTAGCCTTCAGTCCGTCTCTGTGTGTGTGATTAAGGGGCCGGTCCAGTCCGTGCATCGTGACACTGAGCTTATATAATAAGAAATGTGTGGCTTATCAGATGCTGTGTTATGGCTGTGGTTTAGAATTCACTAAAAAAAAAGCTATGAATGCAGAACCTCCTTAGTTATGGAGGTACATAGTGTCTCCCAGTCCGACTCCCTCATCCTTGTGTTGTCGAAGGCTTTCATGGCCGGAATCACTAGGTTGCTGTGAGTTTTCCGGTTGGAGAAACAGTAGTAAACAAGAGGGATCTCCCTTATCAATCAGATAGAAGCTGAATGATGTGTCCACATCATCCCATTAGTGGTCTCCAGTGTGATGCTCAAAAGGACTAAGTTGCTGTCCTATGCTTCATCTTTACTGCTCATGCTTGCTTTAGCCAACAAAGGCTGTCACTGTCATCCTCTTCTCCTTCTCCTCATCCGGCTCCCGCCTCCTCCACCCAGCATAGCTGAGTCAAGTGAAAAAGTGGGAGGATGGATTAAAATGTCCAGCGGAACCAGGGCATCACGATGTATGGTTGGGAAACATCACTGATGTAAAAGAGCATAAAAGTACTAAGAATAAGGATAAAATTAAACACACCTTTAGAAGACATTTTTGTCCTAACAAATGAATATCTGAAAACTTGTTTTAGTAAAAAAAAACCAAAGGAGTGTAGTGAGATCAGGACAGCATTTCATCCTATGGAAGATAATCCCTTCGCCTGGGTACAATCACGGCAAAGCCTTTGTTATGTGTCATCAGCAGGCAGACCAGCAACAGTAGAGGAACCAAAACGAAGCCTAATTCTGAATTAGAGCAGGCTCATAACAGTAATGTGATATTTCACATAATCTGAACAATCATCATTGTGATAATCTAAAAGTAATAACCATAGGAAGAGCAGAGAATGTGGCAGGGATGAGGTGAGGTACCCAAGGGCACTGTTCTGTGGACTTCACACACGTTCCTTGTCCTGATTCTATCTGCTTCTGTGGGATTACTTCTTAAAGAGAGAAATGCACTTTCCATCTGCTGTGGAGTCTATTTCATCTGCCTTTTCCTTGCAATCTAGGACCTACCCTTTGCTTTTGGAATGTGAATGCCTCAAATGCTTAAAAAGTTAGAGGGCTTTAAAAATTGCTTGAAAGCAGTGAAACATTTTGAAACTGGACAGCAGTTTTGAAGTGACAGAAACACACTCCAAAGAGTTGTGCACTGCAGCAGCATATCCCTGTGCTTGCCTTTCAGCACTCTCTTTGTTCTGGTTTTGTAATTTCACATCCCCCTTGCTTTTGCTGTCATCTCAATTGTTTTACGATTAATCTTTACTGCTCACTGAATCTTATTCTCTAGGCCTTGTGGTTTCATCTACTATTGGTGTCAAGGTCAGAATCTTTTAATTTTATAGGTAGAGCTGGTACCATAACCTCTGGGTCTGCTGCTGTATATTTGAATACGGTCGGCTGTCTAAAAATGACAGTGTGTTGGGCTTATGTCTGTCAGCTCCTTTATTGAATTTCTGGGCTGTATTTTGTTTCAGAAGCCTATAAACATCATGATTTCAAAATTGATTTTTTTATGATGGCAGCCTAACACATTTAATACAGGGATGCTCCAGTTAAAATAAAGGGTGTTATGACATTAAAGATTTTTCTATTGATATTTGATTTCCTACTGATTACAAGAAGTTAAGCTTGTAATTTGGTACAGGTATTAAATGGAAAAAGAGGCATTGTAGGCTAGTAACTTCCGGGTGTGTATGAAATTTTTGTTAGTGCAAATGGCAACTGAGATTATTTTATGTACATAACAGACTAACAACAATGTAATTAGATTGTGTTCTGAAAATTGTCATATACAATGCACAATTTTGAGAAATTTGCTGCCACGGTATGTAGTGAAAGTAAATGGAGAGCTTGGAAGAAAATTCATTTTTGACTATAGCTTACTGTCTGTGGGAGTATACTGTGAAATATGTCAAATACATAATTGGGGTATAGTAGATACGAGGGCGGGTCAATAAGTCCGTGACTTTTTGAATGAAACACAGTTTTTTAAAAAAAAAATCATTTTATTTTTCAACGTTGTCTCCTTTGAGCTCTATACACTTTGTACAACGTTTCTTCAATTTTTTTATCCCTTCCAAAAAATAAGATTTGTCGAGGTCATCAAAATAGGTATTTGCTTGTGAGATGATTTCATCGTTGGAGTCAAATCTCTTTCCGCCAAGCCATTTCTTCAGAATTGGAAACAAAAAATAGTCACTCAGGGCCAAATCCGGAGAATAGGGCAGATGAGGGAGCAATTCGTATCCCAATTCATGGATTATTGCCATGGCAACTGCACATGTGTGCACCCTTTGCATTGTCCTGGTGCAAAATAACTTTTTTCTTGGCCAAATGCGGTTGGGTTTTTTCTTCAAATCCTCATTAAATCGACCCAATAAATTGGCATAATATTTGTCATTGATTGTTTTATCCTTTTGAATGTAGTCAATGTGGATTATACCGCGTGCAGCCCAAAAAACAGTCGCCATGACTTTATTGGCTGACAAACCCACCTTGGCCTTCTTTGCCGCCGATCCACCCCGAGAAACCCACTGTTTTGACTGCTGTTTGGTCTCTTGTGTGTTGTGGTGGATCCACGTTTCGTCCATGGTTAAGAAACGGCACAAAAACTCATCCATATTGCGGTTGAACAACATCAAACACTCCTGCTAAATTATCGCACGATTGCGTTCGTGGTTGATTGTGAGCAAACGCGGCACCCATCTTGCGGAGGGAGAGCTTTCTCATACCCAAGTGATCATTTAAAATTGAAAACACTGAGCCATGTGAGATGCCTATGGCTTCCACAATCTCTCGCACTTTCAATCTCCGATCAGCCAACATCATATCATGAATTCTTTCAATTGTTTCAGGTGTAGAGACCTCAACTGGGCGTCCAGAACATTTGGCATCTTCCGTGCTTGTACGGCCACAACAAAATTCAGTAAACCACTTTTTTACCATTGAAATTGATGGTGCAGTGTCCCCATAGTATTTATCAAGCTTAGCCTTGGTTTGAGTGATGGCTTTTTTCTGCAAAAAAGAATGCTTAATGAGCACACAAAATTTCCCTTTTTCCATTTTCTCCTCAAATTATGCAGTAGTCTGCTATCAATGGCTGTGAAACACAAACTAAATGATACGGCTTGTTCAAATTTTGACAGGAGTCAACTGACAGATGCCTCTTGACAGGAGCAGTGTTGCCCTTTCAGTTAAGAGGTGGGAAATTAAAAAGTCACAGACTTATTGACCCGCCCTCGTATTCCATTTCCTTTACCTGCCAAGGTTTTTGTTTTCATCCAGCTATTTTAAGGCACACTAAAAATGAAAATGCCAGTGATCCAACCAATAAAGGAGGAAGTTTACGAACAAAAAAGCTCTTTGTCAGGGAGATAGAGTGACAGCACCCCCTGTGGTTGGACCGAGCACAACCCTCTGAGATGCCAAGGATGGGAAAAAGCTTATATTTACCTCCTTCTATGTACAATTGTCTGTCTTGTATGTATAAAACAGCCTTGAATGTTTGCCGTATATGTATGTTCTGTGACCCAACCTGAGTCCCGTTTGTGGTGAGAAGGGTGGAATATAAATACTGTAAATAAACAAACAAACAAACAAACCCAGGTAGCTAATTGCCATACTGGCTAAAAAGATCTAGAAGCTATTGTTCAAAAAATACAAATTTTAAATAGACAGATAAAAGGAAATAACAGTTTGGTTCAAGCACGGTCAGAAGTACCATATTAAATTAGGAAAATTGTTCAATAAGCAAGGCTGCTCTTAGGTTCTTCTTAACATCAACATCCACCCACATCTGTTGTAATGGATTTTTCATTGTACTATTGTAGTAACCAACTATAGAATCACAGGGTTGGAAAAGACCTCATGGGCCATCCTGTCCAACCCCCTGCCAAGAAGCAGGAAAATTGCATTCAAAGCACCCCAACAGATGGCCATCTAGCCTTTGTATAAAAGCCTCCAAAGGAGCCTCCACCACAGTCTGGGTCAGAGAGTTCCACTGCTGAACAGCCCTCACTATGTTTGTTTTCATTTACCAAGTACTTTTTGTTCTGTTTTAGAAACTTTTTAACTTTTTAGGCCCATTCCTGCTCTATTGAAGTCACTGAGTTATGCCCTTTTATCTTCATGATACATAGTGTTCTATGATGAGCTATTATCAATTCACTACTATTCAGTGAGCTTAATGCCTGAATGTGAACTTGTTCTCAGGTTTTGCTTGTTCAACATCTTACCTAACACACATTGTGAATTCTCAAAACAGCCTCAACAATGCACAGCATGAGAGATTTCCAGGATCAGCAGGAGACTTGGGTTAATTGTCTCATGGTCTGGCACTCGAGGTGAGCCACTAGAGGCTAATAGGCAAAGCCATTCTCCCTTTTTTGTGATAGGATAAAACATTCACTTGGCTTCTATTTGCCTTCCTGAACCTTCCTTGTAAGGGCCAACCTGTGTGAGATAATGAGACCACATTTTCAAAGTTTGTTCGACTCAACAAGTGAAATAGAAAGCTTATTATATTGATTCCAATTATGTTTTTTCCCCAATTGTCTCTGAATATACAGCCATTTTTGTTGCCATTGATAATAATTTTCTTTTCTACCACTACATATTAATAGATTCCTACTGGCTGTTAGGAATTGTGGGAGTTGAAATCCAAAACATAAACTGTTGACTAGTACCTTTGAATTTCTATTATTATGGCTTGCATTCCCAAATTCTACACTGAGAACAACTGAATGCTATGTCTTACACTTTCTATGGATATTTAACTTTTTAAATGATTTCATCTTGCCTGGACATTTTCAAGCAAATTTTGCACCCAGGAGAAGCTTGCTTTGGTGCCAAGGACCTTTTAAGAAAGCCAGGTTCTGGATCCGGTACCATCATTTTCTCATCATTGTCATTCCATGGTGGCTGCTGGCTCCAATGCCAGTAGAGTGATAGATGTATTTCAAGTTTAGCATAATTTAAAGGATCTATTTCTGACATTGAGCATATTTAGCAATAGAGTCCACATTGGAGAGCTTCTTTAAAATCCACAATAAAGCCAGCCCACATATTTTGAAGCCATCAGCTGCCCCTGCTGTAATTCTTTATGTATCTACCCTTGTCTCATGTGACAAGGAAATGAATAAGATCTGAAGCCAGAGTGAATAATTCCCCATTAATGTTACACGTCTTTTGAAGAAGGACAAGTTATAACAAGTATATGAGTAAACTGAATTTTGATTAGCAGAGCTATTTTTATTGATTAAGTAGCAGGCTGGTAATTCCCATGTTAAGGATGCAATGACTTCAGGCCCAGTTTTAGTGTAAAGAGCTATCCAAGGTTCTGAATCCTGTTTTCCAAATAGCTTCAATTCCTGATATTCCCACGGCAAATAAGGGTTAAAAAAGAATGTCCCTCAGGGTCCTTCCAGACAGGCCCTATATCCAAGGAGCTGATTCCAGGTGTTTTGTTTTATCCCAGATTATCTGGTAGTGGGGACTCATATAATCCAGGTTAAAGAAGAAAAGCTGGGATCAGTTCCTGGGATATAGGGCCTGTCTGGAAGGATCATCAGATTTCTAGTACAGAACAAAGCCCATGTTGGTGGAACCGCTATACACAGTTTTGTTTATTCACACCCAACAAAATATATCTTCTCTAGGCATTTTCTAGGTCCTCCAGTGCAACTATGGTATTCTTGGGCCGAAAGCCCTTCATTTCATTTGAGTTGGCTATTATCTAGTTTTGTGTGTTCGGGAACATATCCCATTTGGATATGGATGTTGTACTGTGTTGAAGTAATTTAAAATTTGGTTGGATTTAGGCATCCAAAGAAAAGGGAGGGCTACCTAAGAGAATGCGAAGACACCAAGTACAAGTGTTCTAGGTATGAACAATTTTCAATATTTCATTCTTTGCAGTGTTAGAAATGTGGGGGCTGGAGAGAAATTTCATGGATGAAATTCTTATTTGGGGGATCAGAGGTCTCGTATTGCCATTATGCATCTACACACCTGAAGATGGTATTCACTGGAGGTTTTTAAATAGAGGTGAAGTTGCCAACTCACTTCGGCAGTAGATTCCTGCACCTGGAAAGTATTGGAATAGATGGTCTTTGGCATCTAAACTCTAAGATTCTGGGATTTCATGATTCTGCAAGCATTTCTAGAGAATTTTAGTGCAGGTATCCTTAAATGTTCTTTCTTTCCCCACCCCCTGGAACATGAAACGTTTGATTCAAGCCCTTCTCTAATGAAGTAGTGGATTTCATGCAAGCTTACAGACTTCATCCTGTCATTTTAACTTTTCTTTAAGGCTGTCCTTGTCACACCTACCTTGCCTCCTTTTGTGTTTGTGTTTTCTTACTTTGGGAAAAACATAGCTTTGAAGATTCTGCCAAGTGATATTCTAGCAAGATGGTTTTGTTTGGACTTGAATGTGAGTAGATTTCATCCCAAAGTTGAAAACTATTGCTACCATATACAGTAGGTGCATTAAAAACAAAATGTAAGAAAATCACCAAGGAGTGATCACATTTCTTAAAAGTTTACTTCATTGTGTTTGAGTGCATGTGTGTGAGAGAGGAGGGAGGGAGAGAGAGAAAAAATATTATTGGGATGGTGGCAAAGTCTCTATCAACATTTAGTAGAAGTCAGACTTGGCCATGGTAGTCCACACTCTTGTTACACCGCTAATAGATTACTGCAATGTGCTCTACATGGGGTTTCCTTTGAAGACTGTTCAGAAGCTTCAAATGGTCCAACAGGTGGCAGCCAGATTGTTCACCAGAGCAGTATACATGGAGCACTCAACTCCCCTGTTACGTCAGCTCCACTGGCTGCCAGTCTGCTTCCGAGCACAATTCAAAGTGCTAGCTTTACCCTATAAAGCCCTAAACGGTTCTAGCCCAGTTTACCTGTCCAAACATATTCCCCTCTATGACCCATGTCAGAGATTAAGATCATCGGGGGAGGCCCTGTTGTCGGTCCCACTCTCCTTGCCAGTGCGACTGGTGGGGACGAGAGACAGGGCCTCCTCAGTGGTGGCTCCTCATCTATTGTAGCAACCCAGCCTCCATTCCAGCCAGGGGGCTGCCCCGGGGGTGCCAAATGCTTTGGACCCCTTTGCTGTAGATACAGGTGATGCGAATGATGGGGCTGCTGGGCCCGCATCTCCAACAGATAGTTTGCAGTGGGATGACACTTGGCCTGAGGCTTATTCGGACGGAGAAGGTCAAGATGACCCAGATTCTGATAGTTATGAGAGACCAGGTGGGCACGGTTCCCAGGAACGAATCTGGGAACCCGCGGGGGATGAGTTGATGGAAACCGAAAGGGAGGAAGGTTCTCAGGAAGATAGCGACCCAGCTGCGGACTGGCCGGGAGGGTGTTTTGATCGTAGGAGAAGCATTGAGTCCCATCGCAGGGAATGGAGATGAAGCCTAGAGAGGCGTTGGGTTCCCAAAGGGGGGGATTAAGTATACGTTCCCTGGGAACAGTTCCTCAGTTGGTCGGCCACTTCTGATCTGAAGGGAGTGAAGCGACCGTGTTCTGGAAGCCATAGTCTGGCTGCCTTGCCAAGTACCTTGCTAAGAACTTTGCCACGGACCTTGTATTTTCACGGACCTTGCCTTGCTTTATTTCCACGGATTACCTTGCTTTTTGATTCTTTGCTTTTTGCTTTTGAGCTTCACGTGTTTTCACTTTGGACCATTTGACAATTTCTTAATTGGACAATTCACTTTTTCACCTGTTCTTTATTACTCAATAAATAGTTAATTGATCATTGTCTCTGTGTGTGTGCTTAAGGGGCCGGGCCAGGACCCAGCATTGTGACATCTATGGAAGTCCCTTCCCAGTGAAATTAGATCTGCCCCTTCCCTCTTCATCTTCAGAAAAAAAACTGAAAACATGGTTCTGGGATCAGACTTCCTGCCAGTAACTGGAGTAGTGCAATATGAGACTACAAATTAATATAATGACAACTCGGACCAGCTCTGGAATACGATTTGGATCATGTGATTGTAATTGATGTTTTAATGCCATGTTTTTAATGGGTTTGGTTTTAATGTTTTTGTTTATTTACCGATGTATTAGTATATGACATTGTTGCCTTTATAAGGCCGCCCTGAGTTCCCTTCGGGGTTGAGAAGGGCCGGATAGAAATGTGGTAAATAAATAATAGTAATAATCAATATAACTTAATTGGGCTGTGCTTGATACAAGAAATCCTTAGCCTTGACAGAAAGCTACAAGACCAGAGAAGCATAGACCATCCTTGGCCATGGCTTTGGTACAAGTTAGAATACTATGGCTGATCCCTTCTAAGGTAAAATTCAGAGTGAAAAGTATCAAATGTTAGCAGAGCCAAAGGTTATTTGGTAATATTTTGCGCCTGGTTTTCAGCAAAGTGAAATTATTATGAATACACTTTCTTAAGAGGGAAGATTTTGCTCTTTTAATGATGTTACATGTCTATTCCAGATAGAGCAGAATTGATCTAGAAGAAGCAGGTTTCTCGCCCCGATATTGATTTCAGAAATATAAATTCCATCTTTCTACATTTCATTAAAACTGAATTTACACTTACAATATAAGGCTTTTTCACAGGATATTTGAAAATCCCATTAATATACAAAAAGAATAACCCTTCTAGATAAGGATAGCTTTCTTCCATGGACCAGATACTCATGCTAATTATGTTTGTTCCTATTGAAACCAATAGCATTATTCATAATTCCCCCCTGATTTCCATGGCATGTAAGCACAACTTAGTATAAATCCTGTCCCATGGGGAAAACAGTTAAATATGCATAAGTAAAAAGTAATTAATTGAAGAGATTAAATCGCTATGAATAAAAAAATAATGAAGTAAAATCAAGTTAAGAAGAAAGATCATGAATTCAAATGTGACTGATTAGATGGCTAGAAATGTGAGCTGTTAAGACGCTAGAAAGAGAATGCTGATCATTGCTGTTTGTTACTCTGTTTCCTGATTGCTGACACAAGTATAGATAATCTGGACATTTCATTTTTGAGAAATAGACTTACTCTTCCATGACTCGACTCTAACAGGTTGTGTTATTTTTCCTTCCTCAAAATGCAGAAGCTTATTTTACGGTGATCTTAATTCATTTCCTTATGAAATAACTTTTCCACTTGGGTGCTTAGAATATATGCCATCTGGAAATGAGGTTGTTTGTAATGCACGGCTAGAATTACTTCCTTCTCACGACCCCCAGAGGTTGACAGCAGACACCAGTTTTGCAAGTTCCATCATTGCCCTTCATTTCTTCAGGTGATAATGCCAGGAGCTGGGGAAGTGCAGGAAGAACGGCGCTGTGAAAAGTAAAGCATATCAAATGCCTTGCATATTTCTGTTATTAATGGGAAACCTTCCCAGGTGATGCAGTTTACCAAAGTGGAAAATGGTAAATAGCTTGTCTTGGTCAGCTCGGCTTGCTTTTTCCATTATGTACATTGCAAACACAAATACAGCTGCTACTTATTTCAAAAATTACCTTTGAAGCATGCAGAACCCAGCAGCAGATCCTGCTTTCCTGTAATCAGGTGTGCATTTTCCTGTAATTCAATGATTTGCATATCTCAGCAGAGTGAAAGCTTCAGGATGTTGGTGAGTAAGCAGTAGTTCAGGATCATGGAATCTCTACCATCCCAAGTGCCATTTTTAAGATGGACACTGGATTTTGCCCAAAAAACTGTTATCAAATACATAATCCTAAAGTTTCCTTGTATAGGCTATGACCAGGCCCTTTGCCCATGAGCCAAAGCAAACATTATCTAGTCGGATTGACTGACATTATGTATGATTTCAGACAAAGCGATTCCCCCAGCTTTTCTGCTTGCTTCTGGTAAGTTGAGGAGCTCAGTGGTTTAACTCACTGAGCCACTGGGAGCACCTTAAAACTTAGACTAAAACTTGGTATGAATTCTCCAGCCCACTGACATAGAAGCCATCAATTCAAACTGCACTTCCTGCCATTTTGCTCTACTTTGTACCTCTGGGAACTGCTTTGCTTTAAGCACTCTAGCAGACTTATTGCACAGAGATGACTATTTGCACAGACCAGAGTGATGTGTAATAAGATCAGTAGTAGGAGCAACAGAAAAGCTGCAAGAAGGTGAAATAAAAAGAAGTAGCAGTTTTTCTTGTTAGAGCTTTTCCTAAAATATATGAATGAATAGGAGAAGAAGATATCATCTTGGAGCATGTGCAAAGTGAATTTCCTTTGTTTTGGAAGAAACTGTAGCCTTCATACATCTAAGATTCACATAGACATTAATTATGGTTGCTTTAATTTCAAGATGGCAAGCCATGCCCAACGTTCATGCCCAAGGTGTAGTGAGGTGACCATCAAGGTGACCTTAGTGAGGTTAAGCCCTGACACTTCTCTACATAGATTTATGGACATCTGATACATATGCAGGCCTTGAGAAAGCCCCGCCTAGGGGCGAAACGGGGGAGAGGCCCCAGAATATTGGCATCGCCAGCCCGTTGGCCTATGTCACATCTATTGTGAAGTCCCATTGCGGCTTCAGCATTTGTCCGTATTTATGTTTGTTAGGACTGCCTAATACTATATCCTCTATTTGATTGTGACCACCCCATCATCAATGTGTTTCATTGTATAACTGTGCATCTGGAATTTGTACCTTGATGTTATATATGTGGTGTGTCTTCAAACACATGAAGTTGATCTTGTATTGTTTAAATATATCCACTATTTTGATACTTTGTTACCTACCTTGTTGTGTGTGCTCTTGTGGGCTGTCTGCACATCTCAATGGATTTGTCAGAAAGATGTTGAAATAGTGGAGAAGATATGTGAATTATTCATGGTTCCCATTTAAAAGAAATCTACAATACCACCCAATTTCCTTCTTGCACTAGACACTGCATCCCATGTAGTTTGTTAAACGGAGCCAAGCAGACTGTTACCAATAATTCCCTGAGTCTTGGAAGCTGTACTCTTGTTGGCAAGGCAAATTTGCCACTAGCTTCCTGTATCACACAGTCATGTTGTTGACTCATGTTGGATTTGTTCATTGTTCTCTCACCCAAATCTTTTTCAGAAATGCTACTGCTCAGCCAATTTCTCACCAGTTTATACTTGCAGTCGGAGTTTGGTGTTTTTCCTTTTTTCCCTGTAGAATTTTTCCACTTGACTTGATTTTACAGAACAGCTTGGCTCTGCTGAGTTTAAGTGGATTTTTTTTCTTGTTCCTTTTTCTTGTGGCCTAGCTCATGTTAGTGTGCTTTGCATCTGCACTGCAGGGAGCTGCCATCCATTCTCTGCTCCGTTCTTGAACACAGGAAGCACAATCTAATACTGCTGGGACAATATATTCTCATTTATGCCTCTCATTCTCCTGTTCAGTGCCTGCGGATTGGTGTCGGATGCTGAGGTTCATCATTTGCAGACAATGTTAAAGCGACTGGCATGATTTTGAATGTTACTATCAGCAGAAATTGAGTCTTTGGCAGACTACTTTATTCTGATGTTTTCACAGATTAGAATTCTTATCCAGCAGGGGGTGCTTTAATACCAGTTGAAGATGCATGTGCAGGCAAGATCATGCGAAATATATATAACATGAGGAAAGCTTTTGAAATCATTGTTACATTTTCCACCTGGGTTTTGGGCTTCGGAGGAACAGATGTGCCATTTTGCACTAAATATACATCCTGGCATGTCTTACATCTATATAATATTACATTGCAATGCAATGGAACTGAATAGCAAGTCTTGGCAGTTTGAGAATGGTTGCTTGCTGTGGTGTCTATTGATAATAGTGATCTAGTTTCCTGACTGAGGAGGACTAAGAATCCTTATTTTTACGTAAGCATCCTTGTTCCAGCTTGCAAAGCAATGGGAATAAAGCTAAGGATCTGGCCTTGATTTCTGATTCACATTTCTAAGCTCGGTTGATGAACACTGTCAACACCTGTTTAATCAGGAATAATAATCTTTCACCTGGAAGACTTGAGGTACTACAAGTCAGACCCATCTCTCTTACTCACATTGCCAGTTCTTGTCGTTTTCAGAATATGGCTTCTCACACCAAGTTGAAGCTCTCTCTGTTTGTCACTGTGAAAGTAAGTTTTCCCAGGACAAATAGCTTTTCCTCCAGACTTCCTAGAACAATTTTTTGGGGGAGGGGGGCTCAATGGATATCTATCTATATACCTACCTACCAATCTAAAAAGGTAGGTAGGATATAGATGGATATCCATTGAATTTCCCCTTGACATTAAGTCTAGTCATGTCTGACTGTGGAGGTGGTGCTAATTTCCATTGCTAAGCTGAAGAGCTGGAGTTGTCCATAGACACCTCCAAAGTCATGTGGCCAGCATGACTACGTGGAGCACTTACCTTCTCACATTTGCATGTTTTCAAACTATTAGGTTGGCAGACGTTGGGGCTAGCAGAGGGAACTCACCCCGCTCCCTGGATTCAAAACACCAACCTTTTTCGTCAGCAAGTTAAGCAGTTCAGCGGTTTAACCCGCTACACCACCTACCAACCTACCAATCTCTATATAACCTTTGAAACTGCAATGAAACACTTCCAGTGAAAAATCTATATCCATATCTAAATCTACATTTTCGGAAAGACCTTCCTTGCCAGAGACATAGTAAAGCTCAATCAAAACAGTAACTGATGCACCAATAGCTTCTTTCAATATATGTCTAGATCGCTTTCCAATAACTGATGTCTCAAAGAGATATTCTGCCAAATTTGACCACCTAATCCGTTTTGAATATGTGTTGCTATGAGTTGATGTATCAGCCACATCAGAGGATGAAATATAGAAAATTAATTTGATTGTGCAACTTTGTATTATGTTCCTTTTCTGCTATTCTCTCCTTTTCAGTGCTTTCCCATTTTTAACTGAAATTGTGATTTAAGGGTGAAATGTATGTGAACAGTGAACGCACTAACTTGTAGCAACCCATTTGTAAGACCTTGTTCATAGTGAGATACAGCATCAGTGGCAATCCAGACATAAGCTTTCTGTTTGAAGTGGCATGAGACTTTCTGAGATGCTTTATAGCCTGTAATCACCAGGTGATTGTTGTGTCCTGTGTGTTACAGTGGAACAGGGAATGCTGTCACTGAGGACTTATTTAGGTGTGAAACTGGTGAACAAAAATGATACTTTTGGGGGAAGACGTGTCATTTTTTTCTCTTTCATAATTCTTACCCTAGCACCTCTTAATCTCTCCCGCTGAGTATGTGCTTGCCAGTTTTCTTATAATGCCCTCTTGATAAATAAATTAGAGATAGGGAAACTGGTGGATCCTGGATTAGGATGCTACCTGCAGTCATTACCTACAGTATGTCTTCCAAGTACTTTTAGACAGAAGTATACATTGGAGTGGGATGTCTGGTAGCAAGTGTTGCAGGACATTTTATTAAAGGAAGAGAAGGCATGTCAGAATATTGGCTCCTCTGGCTTCGTATTACTGGCACTGACTGGCAGCAGCTCTCCAATCTTTAGGTGAGACTATTTCTCAGTCCTGTCTGGAACTAGAACTGAACCTGGGACTTTTGGGAAGCAATGAATATGCTTTACTACTGAAATATAGACTCCTGGGTGAGTACTATGTTGTGTGTTTTTATGCTCCCCAGTTTCTTCTCTCGTGTTTTTGTAATGTTTAACATTTGAGTATTGGTATATGAACATATCTTCTCCTTTGGCTCAGTTTTATTTTTGTGGAAGCACAGTTTACTCTTCTGTCCTTGCCTGTGCATGTTTGCATGCGTCCCATGGGAGAGAAGGAAATTTGGGATGTTCTAATGTTTCATTCGCTTTGCTTTGACTATTAAAGGTAAGTATGGTTGATGTTTAAATCACACGAACTAAGTTGTGCCTTCTCTACAAATGAGATGACTAGCAGAATATAGTATTTGACCATGTACCCATCACAAATACGATAATTTCTAAGTTAATGTATAAGGCGTGTTACCTTTCTTTCTTGTCCAGGGCATATTAGTAGTTTGGGCAAAAAGAACCAATGATTGCTCAGTGATCCTATGTAAAGATGATGGAAGACTGTGTTAATGACTGTATTAATGCCCCTATTAAAACAGCTTCATTGCCATAACTTGCCAAATTCAAGGTGCAGGTTAAGTCCTAAATGGTTTGTACCCCGCCTATCTTCGTGATCGCATCTCCTTCTATGAAACAGCATGAACTCTAAGATCCACCGGGGAGGCCCTTCTCTTGCTCCCACCACTGTCACAAGCACGGTTGGTGGGGAGGAGAGAGAGGGCCTTCTTGGTGGTGGCCCCTCACCTCTGGAACACCCTCCCCAGAGAAATAAAACAGGCCCAATCACTCTTCTCTTTTAGTAAGTCTTGGTAGTTTCAACAGGCGTTTGAGTATGACTAGTTACTAATCCCAGCCCCTAGCCATTGGTTAGAACTTGGCCTAGCACCCCACTACCCTGGACAGTTCTGAAATAGGCTATAGAAATGAGCAGCCCCAGGTCCCACTATGACCATTGTTGGGACCAGTCATTACACTTTACCCATTCCCCTGGCTCCTATGTCATGCTTTGCACTGGCCTCAGCCCAGCCCTCTTAAACTGCCTAGGCCCATTCTGAAACTCTGGCCCCTAACAGTTTATTTTGCACGAAAAATAGTGTGGGATTAGTCTTTTTAAAGTGTGTGTGTGTCAAAAATTCTATGCCTATGTTTTGCTTACACTGTATGTTTTTTGTGTATTTTGCCTACATGGAAACCACCCTGAGTCCCCTAGGGCAGATAGAACAGTATATAAAGTTTAATAATAATGATAACAACAACAATAATAAAAAATAAGTCAGTTATTTATTCCACTCTTCACAACTTCTATCCATTTCCCCCTTTTAAAAAAAATAAAAAATACAGAAATGTGGGAGGGTGATGAATAATAGATACATGAACATAACCATTTAACATACTTGACGTATGGGCAAAACTATTTAATTTCTATGTGTATTCAGGAGTAATAGTTGCAAGGAACTCTGGTTAACCTCTGAAAAGGAGTGTGTAGATAGCTCTTTAATACTAATTAGAAATGTTTGCATGAGTCTGACTGTCAAATAAATAAGATTGATTTGTCAGATACATTGCTGAACTTTAATTACTTACTGTTTTTCTTATTGGCATCATTGATCTAATTAAAATATAGAGACTGTGTGTGTGTTGGAAAAATAATATAGATTTTTTTTACACAACACAGATAAGATTATCATCATTTTCATAGCCAGGAATTTAAGTGTAATTGCAAACAGTAAGGGGCAAACCAAGAATGGGAAACAGACTGAGAAGTGGAGTGAACAGATCAAAAGTCAACCTGGCAAATTGGCACTACATAAAGGATTCCTCCGCCTTGTGTGACTATGGGCCAGAACAAACAACGCAACATATGTATGCTTGTCCACAATGTCCTGCCTCATGTACAGAGGAAGAATTGCTTAAAGCTACAGGCAATGTGGTCGCTGTTGCCCATTTTGGTTTAAATTTTTTTTAGCTGCTTGTGCTCTCCTCCTATTTTATCAGTTTTATACTTATTTATGCGTTTGATTCAAAGTAAATAAAGTGTCATTTATTTTCAGGCTGTTTTCCTACTTAACTAAATGCAATATTTTTGTTTTTCAAAAATTCAAATTTGATTAAATTTCTACGTTCTTTAAATGTCCTTTTAAAATGCAGGTGGACTAATATGATTGATACCATATGTCTAATGAATCTGTCTCCATATCTGGTAACTTTCACACAAATAAATTATCTGGGATCATTATATGCTCTTCTGAAAATTCGGGACCTGGGCTGGATTCCTTTGGATCAAGTAGAATAGACCTATTGAGTTAGTCATTGAATGGTGACACAGCAGTTGTGTTAATCCCATTGAGTCTTGTGTAATTCCATTAGTAGAACACTACGTGTAAACCTCCCTCCATTGTTAATAAACTATCATCTTATTCCACTTCAGTGCTGCATTGATTTTACATTAAGTGATCATTGTATGGTTTGGATAGAACTGATATTACAATGTTCCTTACTTATCGTAGGAGTTATGTTCCATGATTACCCGCAATAATTGAAAAACCGCAAAGTAGGGATGAGGAGGGGAGGGGGAGACAGGTGCTGGGCCTTACCTTGGGGGTTGTCTCCGGCCTCGCTCTGGTGTGGCCCTCTTCGGTGGCGGCCTCCCGGAGACAAGCCCCAGAGTAAGGCCCAGCACCTGGCTCCTCCTCCTCTTCCTCCTCCTCTTCTGGTCCTGCTCCACCTGCTCTCCAAGAATGAAGCCACTGCCAAAGAGGGCCAAACTGAGGCTCCCCCCTCTTCTTCCTCCTACTCTTCCTCAGGAGGACCCTGGGGCCTCTGAGGAAGAGGAGGAGGGAGAGGAAGAGAGGGAGTCTCGGCTTGGCCCTCTCCAAGGAGGAAGCTGCCACTGAAGAGGGCCAAGCTGAGGCTCCCCTCTCCTGTTCCTCCTCCTCTTCTTCGGTGGACCCTTGGGCCTCCGAAGAAGAGGAGGGGGAAGAGGAAGAGAGGGAGCCAAGGACGAGGCCAATGCCGAAGAGGACCATGCCAAGGCCCAGCCCAGGACGCCTTGACCGAAGAGAGAATACCAGGCTTCAGCCCAACCTGGCATTGTCAGGGCTGGACCTTGGCGCCCAAGGAACCTCCGAGGAAGGAGCAGGGAGCAGCGGAGGCCCCAAGGTAAGGCCCAGCTCTCCCTCCTCCTTTTCCTCCTCCTCCTCTCACCCCTCAGTTCCCAGGGGAGGGAAAGGAAAAACCCACGAAACAGTGAGTCCGCAATAAGCGAACCACGAAATAGTGAGGGAACACTGTATTATCACATTCCTGTATAATTTTACATTTTAGAAAAAGCCAAACCTGAATAATTGCATTAGGTAGTTCCAATAATGGTGCGGTAATACTTTTAATTTTGAGCTCGGTGCAGTGTTTTAATACAGCATTAAAAAGCCTGCTCTGTTGTTCTTACTATCTAAACCTTAGGGTGTTCAGCAAATAACTAGGGACCTCTCCACTCTTTACATATATTTTCTTGATAGATGACTATTAACTGTGGGACAGCTTGAGAGAAAATTGGATGTTGGCAAAAAGTGTGCCGAAGGGGACTGCTTCCTGTTTAGCGCACACTGTCTTCATAACAATTGGATGCAAACAAAAAAATCAATTAGAATGTTGTATTCAGTGCCAAATGCTTCAGCCTTTAATTAGGAAAGGGATTCTAAATTTCAGAATTAACTGTATGTGTGGCAGAAAATGTATTGTATTTATTGACATTTGTATAAGATGGAGACTGTTGCCACTTACCATAGTTTCCCTGTAAAGACGAATTCCCTTTGGATTATTCCCTTACTCCAGGTATGTCATAAATTACAAGTATTCTTCCCAATTTACTATGAACAAAATTTGCAAAATATTCTCTTTTTATTTCCAAAATATACCCAGAACAATCCTCTATTATTTATCCTCAGGAAAAACAGAAAAATGACCGACTACTTTTGTTTCCTGACATTACAAAGTTAGTGGCAGCACTAGTGCACGGAGACCTTGTTTATTTATCTCCAACACTCTGAATGTCTTTTTTTTAAAAAAAGAGCTTATGGTACAATACAGTGGGGACTTTGTATCTGCTGGGGTTTGCTACAAGACCCCACATGGATATCAAAATCTGTGAGTGCTCAAGTATCATTGTATACAGCGGAGTAGTAAAACTGTATTACTTTTTAAAGAAGGCAAAATCAATATTTGGAGAGAGAGAGAGAGAGAGAGAGATTCAAGCTGTGAATGACTGAATCCATGGATATAGAATTCATGGATACAGAGGGTTAAGTGTTTAACCTTTAACTTTTGTGCTTGATGGGGTTACACTCCCCCTGAGGACACAGGTCCTCAGTCTGGGGGTCTTCCTGGATGCAGCACTGGCGCTTGATGCTCAGGTGTCGGTGGTGGCCGGGTAGGCCTTTGCACAGTTAAAGTTTGTGCGCCAGCTGCGACCATACCTCAAGAAGCCTGACTTGGCCATGGTGGTCCATGCCTTAGTAACCTCCAGATTGGATTACTGTAATGCACTCTACGTGGGGCTGCCTTTGAAGATGGCCCAGAAATTGCAATTGATACAAAGGTAAGTGGCCAGGTTGTTAACTGGAGCTAATTATAGGGAGCGGACAACCCCCCTATTAAAACAGCTCCACTGGCTGCCAATAAGTTTCCGGTCCCAATTCAAGGTGCACGTTATCACCTATAAAGCCCTAAACGGTTCGGGTCCTGCCTATCTTCACAATCAGATCTTCCCCTGTGAACCTGTGAGGGCTTTAAGGGCTGGGGAGGCACTTCTCTCGCTCCTGCCTCCATCGCAAGCATGGCTGGTGGGGACGAAGGAGCGAGCCTTCTCGATGGTGGCCTGCCAGCTCTGGAACTGTCTCCCCAGGGAGATTAGATTAGTGCCCACCCTGTCCACCTTCCGTAAAGACCTGAAAACTTGGATGTTTCAATGTGCCTTTGATTAATCGGTTCATCTATTGACTAGGCTCCCCTAGCCCTAACTTATTGCCTGTAGCACTTTATTACCAGCCCATCCTTATAGCGTATTGCACTAGCCCTTACCTGACCCTCCTAGATCTGAATATGCCCACTGTTCTCAGGTACTGGTTGATATTTATGTTCTTATGTTTTTATGATGCCTCTTGCTCGGTTTTACTGTTTTCATTATTGAAATGCAATGTATTTTAATTGTGTTATATGTTACTTCTGGTTTTCCTGGGCTTGGTCCTCATGTAAACCATCTCGTGTCCCTTAGGGGGAGACGGTGGCAGGTTACAAGAATAAAGTTCTTGTTCTTGTTATGGCACAAGCAATATTTTGGTGTATTTAGAAAGGGTTCCACTAGATAAGCACTGTTATATTGTGCACTTTACATAAATCCTGCATTTAAGTTAAATGTATCAAGTTATCATGACAAAACAGCCGCAACCCTTTTTTGTGTGTGGCTTGGTCATCCTTGATAGCATGGATTCCTTGGTGGTGACCCCACCTTCCAAAATTAGCTTCTCTACTCAACAAGCAGGTGATTGTTACGACCAGAACTGTTAATGCTGTCACCTATTTGTCCCACCTTTTCTAAATGTGAGATTGTATTCATATTCTAAACTCTGATTAGGTGAATGTGTGCCTTGTTAAATGAAGCAAGAAAAAAGAGATATAATATTGTATAAAGCAGCTGATAACCCCCCCCCCCCCCATTTTGAGTAATAGCTATAATGAACAGGAAAAAACCTTCCTACTGAATTAGCTAATAGCTGTGCTTTTTGTATTGTTCTTACAAAGTAAAAAGCTAGCTTTAAAAAACTCACTCAATGTTCTGGAGGAAAAAACCCTCTTTCTTGGACAGATCAGGCATTAAAAATAATAGCAAAAAGGCTTGTTTAAAATTTTGTTTTAACAAAAAATGTTAATATAAACAGCAAGACATATTGACATATAGATCCACACAGTGGGTGGAGAAGATGGGGAAGGTGACATTAAAGAGCATTTGACCTGGTATGTTGTCTCCATATCCTAGATTTTAGAAGGGCTCTCCTGTTTAATACATGAAAACAGAGCATGGGTTGCGTAAACGCTAAACTATTACACAAAGGCAATATTTCAATCTACACCACTAGAGTATACTTATCTCCTCATTGTCCTATCGTTCTTTGGATTATGCCTACTGGTACTGGGGACTGGGGACTATGATTATTCCAGATTATCCGGCAATTGAACATTCAACATTGGAGACTTATTCTTCATTATTGAAAGTATTGCCTTTGTGTCCTCATTACCTATATTATATATTTTTGATATTGAAATATTGCCTTTGTGTAATAGTTTAGCGCTCTCCTGTTTAATGCCACCCAGACAAAGCAGTTTGGGAACACTTCTTCTGTATTTGTTGTGTATAGTTCATACAAAAAACAAACAAACAAAACAAATAAGCAAAGGCAATCTTTTCTCAGCAATTTTCCTATTGGATGTTGAACTCGCTGCCTTGCATACTCCATTGTTGGGAAATCCCTTCCACAAGAAGTTAAAGCTGATTTGACTCAAGCAATAGCCATGGGAACCTCATCAGCATAAGTTAGAGCAAAGCTTTCCAAACATTTCATGTTGGTGACACACTTTTTAGACATGCATCATTTCACAACAGAGTTTTTTTTTTAACAAACTAGAGATTAAACCACCCCTTCATAAGGGATGCAGACACATTCCTAAACTGTAATAATGAAATGTAATGAAAGCACGGTCCAACACGATTTTATTGCAGGTACAATACTTGTAAAGCTGGCCACCCAAACACACCAATGTATGCACCTCGGGTGATTCAGCAAATCCCAAAACATTTCTAGGGCAAAGGTCCCAGAGAACTGGGACAATTCATAGGCTGGAAACCTGAACTCCTTATTATTCTGACAGAAATGTATGTGGACACAATGTATCTCATGAAAACATTTCATTTATATATATTTTAAAATCCTGATATATGATTTATTGTTTATTTCAGATGGATTAATTACATTTGTGTGACACACCTGCACACTGCAGCCAACACACTAAGGAGTCTTGACACACAGTTTGGAAAGCTCTGTGTTAGAGGGATCCTGCTTCCCTATCCCTGCCTCACCGCCATGTGGTCTGAGCTGTGACCTTTTTTGTCCCTTTACAGGCTTGATGCTCACTCTAGCTCTGATGTGGCTTTTGATACTTTTTGTTGCTCAGTCCAGGTCCAATACAGCTTTTTCTTCAATACACAAACAGAGCAATCACTGGTAACAACTCACTATACACAAAGCTAAACCACAGGGCATAAAGGGGCAGATCTATGGGAATAAAGGTGTAGACACGTGTTTGAGGTAAAAATCACAGGTATAATCATATGAACAAATTCAAGTGCTAAATAGCACAACAATCTCACAAAAAGCACAATGCAATGCAATTCATTCAGTGTTCCAGATTCACATAATAACAATAGTAGTGCCCCTACAATGGTATAGGGCCAAGTACAATATTCCAATAGAGTCTGTGTTCCCCTATCAATAGTCAAGAGTATAATAACTCATAGGCTAACAATTGAGTCAGAAAGGGAGCCTTGGTGGGTTGAAGAGCTGGCAAGCAGCTGGATGGGCAGGCGCCAACAGCTGGAGGTAAGCTGAGGAGATGACTCACAGCATTGACATGTATTAGAACGTGGAAACGCGAAATCTCCTGTATTGACTTTGAGTCCTTATTGTGTTACTACAATACTGGGGAGGAGTGGTCAGAAGTTTTGAGCGCCCTGAGGTAGCGGAGTTTACGTGAAACGGCCATCTTGGCGTCGTCAGTTTACCTCCAGCCATTGGCGCCTGCCCATCCAGCAGCTTGCCAGCTCTTCAACCCACCAAGGCTCCCTTTCTGACTCAGTCGTTAGCCTATGAGTTATTATACTCTTGACTATTGATAGGGGAACACAGACTCTATTGGAATATTGTACTTGGCCCTATACCATTGTAGGGGCACTACTATTGTTATTATGTGAATCTGGAACACTGAATGAATTGCATTGCATTGTGCTTTTTGTGAGATTGTTATGCTATTTAGCACTTGAATTTGTTCATATGATTATACCTGTGATTTTTACCTCAAACACGTGTCTACACCTTTATTCCCATAGATCTATGCCCTGTGGCTTACCAATACAGCTTTTTGCCAGTCCTGGCATGATTCACAAAGGGAATTTCACCAAAATGAGAAAAATAGTAAAGAACAAACTAAAAGGAACAGTAAAAAATATCAAATCCCTCCAAAATGCTTGGAAACTGTTTAAAAATACTTTAAAACAAGCCGAACTAAAATGCATTCCTAAAATAAGAAAGAGGCCGGGAAAGTCCAAGAGGACATCGGTATGGCTTACAAATGAAGTAAAAGATGTGATTGGAAAGAAGAAAAACTCATTTAAGAAATGGAAGGCTCTTCCTACTGAGGAGAACAGAAAGGAACACAAGCTCTGGCAAACTAAATGCAAAGTAACCGTCAGGAAAGCCAAGAGAGATTTTGAGGCACATATAGCTAAGAACATTAAAAAAAAATAACATAAACTCATTTAAGTACATCAGAAGCAGAAACCCAACTAGAAAAGCAGTTGGGCCACTTGACGAAAATGGTAAGAAAGGGACAATAAGTGAAGACAAGGAGATTGCTGAGCGGCTAAATGACTTCTTTGCCTCCGTTTTCACACAGGAGGACAGACAACATATGCCTGCAGCTGAGTCAGTTTTTTCAGGGAGGGAATTAAATGAATTAAACCAGATAGAGATAAACAAGGAAGATGGTCTCACATGCCTTACTAAACTAAATGTCAACAAATCACCAGGGCCAGATGGCATCCACCCCAGAGTTCTTAAGGAACTCAAGTGTGAAATTGCTGAAATTCTAGCCAAAATATATAACCTTTCTCTAAGATCAGGCACTGTACCCGAGGACTGGAGGGAGGCAAATGTAACTCCGATCTTCAAGAAAGGATCCAGGGATGATCCAGGAAGTTATAGGCCAGTTAGTCTAACCTCAGTTCCAGGCAAAGTGATGGAAACCATTATTAAAGAAAAAATTACCAAGCACATAGAAGAACAGGCATTGCTGAAGGAAAATCAACATGGTTTCTGCAAAGGCAAATCATGTCTTACTAACTTGATAGAATTCTTTGAGGGTGTAAATAAACACATAGATAAAGGGGACCCAGTCGATATTGTTTACCTTGACTTTCAAAAGGCTTTTGACAAAGTCCTCACCACAGGCTCCTAAATAAGCTCTTCAGCCATGGAATCAGGGGACAGGTCTTGTCCTGGATTGGAACCTGGCTAAACTGTAGGAAACAAAGGGTGGTAATAAATGGACACTTCTCTGGATGGAAAGAAGTGAGAAGTGGCGTACCCCAAGGTTCAGTTTTAGGACCGTTACTTTTTAATTTATTCATAAATGATCTGGATGTAGAAGTAAATTGTGAGGTAGCAAAGTTTGCAGATAACACTAAACTGTTCAGGGTAGTTAAAAATGAAACTGACTGTAAAGAGCTCCAGAAAGATCTCTCGAAATTGAGTGAATGGGCAACAAAGTGGCAAATGCATTTTAACCTAAACAAGTGTAAAGTCATGCACATCGGGGCAAAGAACCCCAAATACACTTATCAACTGATGGGATCAAAGCTTTCTGAGACAAACCAGGAAAGGGATCTTGGGGTTTTGGTGGACAGCTCAATGAAGATGTCAACCCAGTGCGCTGCAGCAGTGAAAAAGCAAATTCTATGCTTGGCATGATCAGGAAGGGAATCGAAAATAGGTCAGCAAATGTTGTATTGCCTCTCTACAAATCTATGGTGAGGCCACATCTGAGTACTGTGTACAATTCTGGTCACCACACCTCAAGAAGGATATAACGGAACTGGAAAAGGTACAAAGAAGGGCAACAAAAATGATCCAAGGGATGGAGCAGCTCCCTTATGAAATCAGGTTACAACGCCTTGGTCTTTTCAGCCTTGAAAGACGGCGTTTAAGAGGTGACTTGATCGGAGTGTATAAAATCATGCATGGGATAGAAAAGGTGAATAAAAGAAAAATATTTTCTCTGTCACACAACACTAGGACTAGGGGCATTCCCTGAAGCTCCAAGGTAGGAAAGTTAGGACTAATAAAGGGAAATATTTCTTCACCCAGAGGGTCATTGGGTTATGGAACTCACTTCCAGAGGAGGTTGTGACAGCTGTCAGCCTGGACAGCTTCAAGGCAGGATTAGACAGATTCATGGATACCAAGGGAATCAGTAGTTACTGAAATGGACATCCAAGTGCCACCTCTGTGTTGATGGAGGCAGGCAGGATTTTCCCCGGGTACTGGTTGTGGGGGTCGGGAGCAGGTGAGGGTTTTGCCCTCCTTTCTGCTAGAGATCCCCGTGTACAACTAGTGGGCCACTGTGTGACACAGAATGCTGGACTAGATGGGCTGAGGCCCGATTCAGCATGGCTCTTCTTATGTTCTTATGTTCTTATCCACCATAGTCAGTGAGTTATCTTACTATTTCCCCATATGTGTGATTCACACAGATCATAACAATAAAATGGTTGCCTACCTGAAACGCTGCACTCATACAACCCAGGGAAATATACAAGTTATATCCATGTTGCTTGTGAAGAAATCTTTTCATAGGCATGCCTAAAACCTGGCAAGATTGGAGTTTTGACAAAATCTAACTATTTTTTTCTTTCCAAGAAAGAAATCACATGAATTATTCATGTAGTGCTTACTGTTTTTCCAAATGTCATGCTGGAAATGTGTTGCTTTGAAGACTTCTGATCTCAAGTCAAACTGACATTGCATATGGTGCTTTATTTTCCTACCTACCAAATCTTTCATTTATGGGTCTACTAAAGATAGGTGTTTATTGTTTTCATACTGCTGTGCTACTGTTCATTTGTGTATTAATTCACTTTTTGAGAAAGACCTTTCAGGAGATCTCATCTAGTGTGCAAATTATAACAAAGCAATGCTCTACCCTCCCTTATCCCCCCTCTTGAAATATTTTATAGGCCATTAGTACAGTTAAACAAAGAAAAGACAACTTTGTTATCTCTATTACCATTCTTTGCAGCTGCTTTGCTATAATTCTGTATTGAACTTGGAATATAAGGATTAATGTGGTTTACTGTAGTCAGAGAAGATTAATGCTGCTGATGGTGTTTCTGATAAATTCAGCACTAAATTACATTTCCACTTTTTTCTTTAAGTACTTTTGATTGGGCTTGTAGAAGTTGTGCCGGGTCTGAGCAATGTAGAGAGGTATCCCTTTTGTCCTGCTGGTCTTGATTTTGTACAGTCTAAATGCGATGCTGTGAAATATAAAAGTAATGAGTGAAGGTTTCAGTCCTATTCAATAATTGCAAAAGTTAAGTATTATAGAATTATTGAGCTTTTGTACAACAGAGGCTTTGATTCCTTCCAACTCCTTCTCTCCTTACACAATTTTTCTTCTCACTGGATTCCAAGATTAGAAATTAGCTTAGCTAAGAAAAAGAGAAAAGATACACACCATAAAAGGTTATAGGGATAAAGCAAAGAACGGATGAAGAACTTGGCACCTGCTTCTGACCAAACTTCGTCACTTGACATTATCCTCACAATTTTACAGCTGTGCAATATGATTCATGTTCCAAATAATGGGTGTCTAACCTTAAGTTCTTGACAATAGGGCAACCACATATCCTTCTCCAAAAAAAGGGGAGATATTTTTATAAAGTCACAATTACGACTACTTAAATTAATAAATTTCAACATATTAGTGAAAACTTTGACCAAGTGACTTGTAAATTTCATCAACCATTCTCTGGCTGGTGATTGATTCCCTTCTTATATTTATCTACTTTAATTTTTTTTTAAAAAATACTGTCAAAAAAGCTACTATATAATTTTGGATTAAATACAGGGAGGAAAGGAAAATATATGGCTGTTTTACTTTTGCATTCACATATACACCAATTTAACACAATCCTGTCATAGGTAGTTCATGATTTTATTCACGGGTTTCCTCTGAGGATTTCATCACATGGGATAAGTACAGGGTAATTGTTTTTCCCTTAAGCTTTGTAAAGACCTGTTGTGAAATTAAAGGGATGATTTTCCTACCCTATCACATGGTTTCCCTCTTTCCGCTTTCTTTTCTAATTATCCGTTTGCCTTCTTATCACACAGGAGACGTATATCTCCTCCCATTGTCTCCTCCCCCATTTTCTTTGAATATTAGAATCTCAATTCAAAATGTAATTCTATTTATTTTACATTTAAAAAGAGATATAACTTACTGTTCTTTCCTCCTTGGTCCTAAACCAGTAATGGTGGAAGAAAGGAATCAATACTGCCTATCTCAGCTCCTCTCTCCATGATGACATCATTATCTTTGCAAGTAGGCAAGGGGAAATTCCCATCACATGGTAAATTGGGTGTTTTTACATGTCTCTATGTGGGGAATGGAAAAAGAAGTTGATTGCGAATCGACTTAGGACACGTAGGAAAAAACCATACTGTAGAAATGGCTAAATACCTGGAACCTACTGTATGAAGTTGCATCATGTGATGAGCTCTGTTGGTAGCCATTCCTTAAATGTGCAGAAATACTGATTTTATTGCATGTGATAAAGTCCTTTGTTTTAGAGAGTGTTACTTGCCCAAGGTCACCCAGTGAGTTTTCATGGTCTATCTGGAATTTGAACCCTGGGCTACAGGAGTCCTGGTCCAGCAATCAAACCACAATAGCATGCCAAATCACACAACTTCTCCGAGAATAGTGGCATTACACTGCGCTTTTCGCACATTCCACACTGCAAGCAATAGTGGCATTAAATATTAGATGAGGAAAGACTAAAGCAGCATGGCTAGGGTGAAATGTAATTGAATAATTTGGACACTTCCTCATAATAAATAAATAAATAAGACATACAAAGCACAACGAGTTCTCTCTGTTTGTCCTCTAGGGCAGTGTTTCCCAACCGTTGGTCCTCCAGGCATTTTGGACTTCAGCTCTCACAATTTCTAACAGCTGGTAAAATGGCTGAGATTTCTGGAAGTTGAAATCGCAAGCAACTGTGGAGGACCAAAGGTTGGAGAACCACTGTTCTAGGGCATCAGACATGCTAAATTTTATGCAGTGAACTTCAGGCTTCTGGTGTTTCAAATTCCACGAAAGAGCATCTGTGCCTGTAAAACACAGCTTAGTTTTAGGAATCAAAAAAGAAAAAAATACTCTAAAAGCACCAGATCCCATCTGATCTGGGAAGCTATGAGAGTTCACTTTAATTAATATTTGGATAGGGGCCTGGCAATAGATACTATAAGCTATATTTCTGGGGGGACGGACTGGTAAAAGCATCTCTGATTGTTACTTGCCTAAGAAAACCCTTGAATTTAATAGAATTACTGCAAGTAGACAGGTAACTTGAAGGCATATGCACATTTTAAATGTCATTAAATGTACTAGAGGCCAGTAGCTTTGTTGATAGTGTGTTGAATGAATTATGTGCGTAGGTCTAGACTAGTAGTTCTCAAATTCTGCTCCTCCAGGTGTTTTGGACTTCATCACCCACAAATCCCAGCCAGTTTACCGGCTGTTAGAAATTGTGGGAGCTGAAGTCCAAAACACCTGAAGATTAAAGGTTGAGAACCACTAGTCTAGACTTTAAAGTTGCTATCCAAAGTGTACCCTAAATAGATCGAACACCTTGGATAGCAACTTTAAAATTCAGACAAAATTTCAGATGAACCTCAGCAATGCCATCCCAAAGATGACAAACAGAAAAAAAACATGTGCATGGAGTAGTGAACCTCTTCCTCACCCTTGCAGTAAAATGTTTGGGAGAATTCTATGACTGCTTTACCAACAACTGACTCTTACACTAGTGCGGTTGTGGGCAAAGTGTGACTCATAGGCAGTGCTGGTTTTGTGACCTTTAGGGTCAACTAGGGGTCAAAAATGGTGCGGGGGGGGGGGAGTTTGGTAAAAAAATATTTTGGTCCAGAATTACCCCCAGATGCACTCTAGGAAATGTGCATAACATTTACACCATATTTGTAGGCTTCCTGGACTGCCCCCCCCAAATAAATAGCAATATTAAAAACAACAACAGCTCTCAAATGCTCTAAGATATTTATTTCCATTACATTTTGTATCCCTCCTAAGTCCAATTTTAAGCGCAGGAGAAACCTTTTTTAAAGTCCCAGACATAGTAAAAAAAACACACCCCTACCTCCTAGAAACATTTCACAGCATTTTTTTAAAATTTGGTTTTGGTGTGTGCAAGTGTAGGCTTCCAAGTCTCTTAGAGGGTTAATATACTGCCCTCCATACATGCCCACCCCTTCAGTAGTGATTGTGCTTTTGTAGCTATGGCTTTTTTGAGTAACAGCACACCACTATAAATTTCCACTCAGATGTAAGATCAAAAGTGTATTTATTAGGACTTGCTCCAAGGTGAGTCGCTGCAGGATTCCAACTAATTTTTTAAACTCTTGCTCCGATATTTATTGTAAGTTATCCTTGTTTTGTTTTTTAAACAGGAGAATGCAGACTCAAAAAGGGGTGTGAAGGATATTGTTTTGTATTTACTATAGCAAGTTATTTTACCATTTTGTTTACAATACAGGAGTATGTTGCTTATTTTATAATTATATTTTTGTTTTTAGTGTATATCATTTATGGTTATGTGGACTGAATTTCACCTTTCTTTGCTTGGTCATCGAATTCATCAAGATGCGTTTGAATTTAATTTCATACTGTCAAGAGCTTGTGGTGGAGTCGTGCAATCTAGCCTTTTGGCAGTTTGGGTATGAAAATATTGATTAATAGGAAGCCTAGATCCAGTGGAACTACATCATACCTCTAATGCATATAGCATTTAACAGCAGGCAGCAATATAATATTGTCTACCTTGAAGAATGAGCTGTGTGACCTAAGTGTTCTGTTTTATTACCACTTTGAGACAATTAAATGGAACTAACTGCCAAATCTGTTTTAGAACATCGAGAAAGAAAGCTGATTAAAGCAGCAACCACCCTGGATCTCACTGATGTATTTCACTTACCCTTGATTGCTGTGGTGCAAATTGACAATCAAGAAGGAAATTCAAAACCCTCCATCTTCAGCACACCTACTGCAAAATATGATATAAGAAATTCAAGGAAAACGGGAGATTTGAGGCTTAGAGACTTGGCACCATTCCTTCCTCCCAGTGTTACACATACACCTTGAAAGGCCATTACCTGTTGTAGCTGAACACAAGGCAATTTGTTATGTGGAACAGCTAATTTTTCATTGCGTTTTCTCTGGGGTGTAGTACAAAGCATTCCAGTGCTGCTACTTTCGGTAGTGCAGCCACTTGAATTCAAGTCAGGTAGGCTATTGGTTTCTTCGTCTGATCATCTTTAAAGCCAGTAAGATCTTCCTGTCGATTCACTGTAGGGCTTTTTAATGTATTCAGTCTTCTGTTCAAGCAGACAACATAAGTACACAAGTCAAAACACATGGAATAATGCTTTTGGTTGAAAGAAACATTACATCTACAGTTTATACTTATATACAGTGCAATTGAGGGGGGAAACCAAGATAGGAAAAGATAGAGAAGAACTCATTACAATCATTATCCTGCTAGTTAAAACTAGTTAAATGTCCCAATCTGATAATCTTGCAGGCCTGTTTAAATAGTAGAAGGTTTTTTGCCTGCTGGAGTAAAAAGATCAGAGATAGGACCGGCCTTGGAAGGGAGTTATTTAATTATCGTGTCAGGAGCGAACCAAACAGTTGTATTGCATTAAAAACAAACAAACAAACAAAACACAAAGTTTGCAGACTTGGTATTCTATTAAATGTCGTTTGACCAGTAGCTGGCCACTTGGGGTGCCTCTGGTGTTGCCATAAGAAGGTCCACCATTGTGCATGTAGCAGGGCTCAGGTTGCATTGTAGTAGGTGGTCAGTGGTTTGTTCTTCTCCACACTCGCATGTCGTGGATTCCACCTTGTAGCCCCATTTCTTAAGGTTGGCTCTGCACCTCATGGTGCCAGAGCGCAGTCTGTTCAGTGCCTTCCAAGTTGCCCAGTTTTCTGTGTGCCCAGGAGGGAGTTTCTCATTTGGTATCAGCCATTGAGGTTCTGGCTTTTAGACTGCCACTTTTGGAGTCTCGCTTGCTGAGGTGTTCCAGTGAGTGTCTCTAGATCTTAGAAAACTGTTTCTTGATTTAAGTCGTTGGCGTGCTGGCTGATACCCAAACAGGGGATGGGCCAGAGATGTCACTGCCTTGGTCCTTTCACTATTGGTTACTACTTCCCAGCGGATGTCAGGTGGTGCAATGCCAGTGAAACAGTGTAATTTCTCCAGTCATGTAGGCGCAGGCACCCCATGATAATGCGGCATGTCTCATTAAGAGCCACATCCACTGTTTTAGCGTAGTGAGATGTGTTACACACTGGGCATGCATACTCAGCAGCAGAGTAGCATAGTGCAAGGGCAGATGTCTTCACTGTATTTGGTTGTGATCCCCATGTTGTGCCAGTCAGCTTTCGTATGATATTGTTTCTAGCACCCACGTTTTACTTGATATTCAGGCAGTGCTTCTTGTAGGTCAGAGCACGGTCTAGGCTAGGGTAACTCCCAGGTATTTGGGTGTGCTGCAATGCTCCAGAAGTGACTTGGAAGGGAAAGCTATAGAAAGTGTGTTTTCACTAGACAGATTTGTGAGGGTCATGGGATTGAAAGGAAGCTTTTCCTATGAATACTGTTGTATATGGATAGGCTACAAGGAGTGATGAGAGACTCCTGATTGTATGGATCTAATCTATATTGTCTTCAATTCCTCTTCTCCCAGGTATTTTATGAGTTATGGTTAGTTGATTTTTTTTAAAAAAAAACATTAGCATTATATCATAGCATCATCCATATGAATGTTTTTTCATCACAGATGTATTGTTTTTGTTCCAATATTAAACTTCTGTACATTACTATATGGTAAGACAATTTAGTTTTATTTCAAAAAAAGGCAATGAATAAACTGGGGAAATGATGATTTTTTTAAAAAACAGGAATATTTTATTTTTAAGGTTTTATGTGCTTTCTGTAGCCTTTGAATGTCTTGACACTGCACACAGACAAGGAAGAAAGGACAGTGTGATAAGATATGATAATATCAGAATAACGGTTTGTAAGAATTGATGGACGAACAACATTTTGGAGTCAGGCCTTCAGTGCTTTTGAGGCAATGCGATGGCAGCCCAATTTGCTGATAACTTAATGAGGCTTGACCTGACACCTCCTTTCTAATTCATCTCCTCCTTGTAGCATAAACGTTGCAGCCTCCCAACTCTCAGCATCAGCTGTTAGACACCGGCTCTCTCAGGTATCAGCTAACATAGCCAATGGTAAGGAATGATGAAATTGTGAACCCCACGATGTCTTTAAACCATAGTTATAAGTTTGGCAAGTTTGGCAATCAAAATGGGAAACATAACAAAAGTAGAGATAGGTGGGGGGAAAGATCTTGATTAATTTTGGAGGAATTTTTCAAGTGGCCTTCAAAGCTTACCTGGCTTGATTATTTCATTTTCTGTGTGCATATTTGAATACAAATTTGGGGAAATATATCGGACTGTAAGGAGTCCCCGGTGGCAAAATGGATTAAACAGCTGAGCTGCTGAACTTGCTGACCAAAAGGTCGGTGGTTCAAACTTCAAAAACTTGCAAATGTGAGTAGATCAATAGGTACTGCTCTGGCGGGAAGTTAATAGCACTTCATGCAGTCATGCTGGCCACATGACCTTGGTGGTATCTCTGGACAGCACCGGCTCTTCAGCTAAGAAATGAAGATGAGCACCATCCCCCAGAATTAGACACGACTAGACTTAATGTCAAGGGGAAACCTTTACCTTTTATATTGGATTGTTCTTTATTTTTGTGGTGTAGAAATCTATCCTTATTCTTTTTATGTTTTTTGTGACATTAAAGACGTAATGTCCAGGAACACATCTCCTTGGTTAACTAAATAATTTGTAACTATTTCTTCTATTAATTTGTCTTCTACTTTAAAAAATCCATCTGAACTATTGAGCATAACCAATTTTTATAAGTAAATGAGGAATAGCTCTGTTTTGTCTCTCCTTGAATCTACTGATCATCACCTTCACTGGGTGAGACCTAATTATCAGAAAGAAAGGCATAACATGTCTACCGTTTTAATAATTATTGGAGTTCTATTATGTCTCCTTGCATTGTTTTCCACTACCCCCTAGAGATTAAAAAAAATCCCAGAAGCTTCAGTGTGGATTTGCAGGGGAATGATACCATTCCCTTAGAAGTTCTTAGTTGTCATTTCATGCACCTACTGTTCTAATCAATATCCTTTTGTGAGATGTGGCAGTCAAAAGAGCACAGTATTCAAATTAAGAATGTATCACAGATTTATGTGATGACATCATGGCACTTACTGTTTTATTTTTAGACTCTTTCCTAATAATGATGGAAACTAGCAATGGTTTAGGAAGTTATGCATTTTAAAGAGCTACCATTTTAAATAATTATCCCAGGAAATACATTTAATGAGAGCACTTTTTTTCCTCCTTACACCTATCCCAAGATTGCTGAATTAAGTGCATCTTTTTTCTAGCTTTCACATACAGTGAACCCATGGTATCTTCTGAGTTTTGGTTCCAGGACCTCGTGTGGATACCCATAGATGGTCAAAATGTCAGCAAAGCTTTTATGGTGAAAGAAAACATTGATTAAAGAAAGGCTACTTTTTAGTGAAAAATGTAGACCTTTAGATTCAGATTGCTGAATATACCATCTTTTTAATGGTCATACAATAGTGGAGGGGTGTTTGACATAGTAGCTCTGCATAATTTGGAAGCCACCACCTGGTCATCCTTCAAACAACTCTGTTATGTCAGAGGCTGGGTTTTTCTCCCCTCTGCCTACCATTAGACAGTTTGTTTCTGCAGGGTAGAAAGAAACAAAGAAATGTAGGGAAATAGAGTCTTACATTATTCTTGATGCAGCCAGGTACAAATGTGTTCCCTGGCATGTATACAGATTTGTCTCCTTTATGCTTAGACGGCATGATGATGAATGGCACGCATATAAAAAAAATGTTTTAAAAGCCAAGAGATTTATTAAGAAAGTGACTATTTCTGTAGTTCTGTTTTAAGGTACCTCCTTAGGGCTGATGTTGTCAGTGAGATACAGACGGTGTACCCCTCCCTCCTCCATTCCAGCACACATTGGCCATAAAGAAAAATAAATACGTATTTTACCTCCTTCACTTGCCTGCCTTACTTGCATAGCTTTTTGTATTAATTGATATTTCCACCTTAATGAATCCTCTGATAGCAAAACAAAAATTGCTGTGAGACTTTTCTCTATATGTTAAAACCCGCAAGTAAAAATGAGATTGGCTTGAAGAGAATTGTTATTTATATAGAAAAACAATGCAGATGGTGTGTACAAGAAAATCACTCTTCCTTCCTGAAGAACCACTTGATAAATCACAGGCTTTCCTTTATACTTATTTCTCTCTCCATGCCTAGGCAATCGGGAAGTTATGCAAATAGGAAGCACTCCAATCATGCTGAACACCTGGCAAAACATCATCAGCACTCATAACCGATTACCTTAATATGCCTTTTGTTTATCTCTATGATATGTTTTTTTTTAAAGATTTGAAATTCCTGGAAAGGTTTTGCACAATATATTTTATCAATGTTTTTCTGGTGTAAACTAAAGACATAGGCCACAGGGTGTGTGCAAGAACTGTGTGGACAGTTAGCATTTGGTTTGAAGACTCTGCAGCCGCATATTCTAGCATAGCTGAAAAAGCAAGCAACTTTTAAAACAACTTGCCTCTTTTTCAGCTGCTTTAACTAGTACTATACAAGCAAAAAAGCTCCAAACTAGATAATATTTTGGGTTGTTGTAGGTTTTTCGGGCTATATGGGCATGTTATAGAAGCATTCTCTCCTGACGCTTTGCCTGCATCTATGGCAGGCATCCTCAGAGGTTGTGAGGTCTGTAGGAACTAGGAAAATTGAGTTTATATATATGTGCAATGTCCAGGGTGGGAGAAAGAACTCTTGTCTGTTGGAGCTAGGTGTGAATGTTTCAACTGGCCACCTTGATGTTTGGCAAGAACACTTTTCCTCTAGTTGGATCTTTGTCTTGTCTCTTGTGGCACGTTCTCAGTCTTGCAGCTCATTTGAGGTGGAGTATCAGAAGAGCTACAAGACTGAGAACAAATTCACAGGACCTTTGTTAATAAGGAAAAAGGCTTTTTTTTCCATGCTATGCCATCCTTTTTTTCAAGCAGCACAACCTGTTCTTATTGACCAGGGAAATGCATGTTCTGCTCACCTTCAAGAGATAAAATTCCTAGGAGCTCTGAATGAATATATTTTAAGGCATCTGGCAACTCAACCAATCAAAAGGGAGGTTGCTCTAAACCTAAACAGTGCTATCCAGGGCCAGTGTGAGATGTGAGGGTAGCTGAATCAATTGAAAGCATTAAGCACCATGCTCTTGGATTTAATTTATATATAAACGAAACGGAAAAGTGCCAGGGGACTCTAGTGCTGTTATAATTGACTTCAAAAGAGGAAGCTTTGGTAAAATGAGGGAACTTTCAAAAGAGTGTTGAAAGGAAAGGTCAAGACGCTGGCTCCTCTTTAAAAATATGGGGGAGTGGGACTCACCGAACCCCCATAGAAGTTCACCTACAGCATATACCAATGTTCAGGGTAAAATAATACAAAAATCAAGGTTTCACTTGGATGGCTGACTAACAGAATGAAAAAAGCCATTTGAGGGGGGGGGGGGACTTCCTTCAGAAATTGGAAGAAGAATATGAGTCACTCAGCAAAACTTCCTGAGAGCAGTTTATATCATGGGATAAGATAAGTGCATTTAGGCATTGAAAACTAATTAATGTGTAGTCACTGTAATTGTTACTTTTCTGAAAATTTGGTTTTCTGATGCTTAGGAAATCCAGCTGGGAAGAATAATACAAACGTGAGAATTTTGTGCAGGTTTTTCCTGCTTTTTGTGCTCTTGCTCTCTAGATTTTTATGAACCACTCTGCATAGAAATTTATGTATTCTCTATCAGTTGTGCTTTTGGGTGAGGGGCATGATGAATATTATATTTCTGTATTTTTGCTTGTTGTAAGCTGCCCTGAGTTCCTTCAAGGAGAGGGGATGGGGTATAATTTTTAAAATTATTATTTGATACTCAACAAGATTAATTCACAGCAAACAAGATCACTATGCTGGCTTTATTTGATTAAACGTTGGTCACTTTCCAAGTGTCTAGGACTATGTGATGTATCGGCGAATAATGCCTGCAGGTCTGAGTAGGGATTTCCTTTTTCAGCTGACAGATGGTAATTTTGTCAGCAGCGATTGGTTTTAACTGCAGGCCAAGGTCTTTAAACACTGCACCTAGTCTACCGATCACCACTGGAACCACCTTTACTGGCTTGTGCCAGAGTCTTTGTAATTTGATCTTTAAATCTTCACATTGTGTAAACTTTTCCAGTTGTTTCTCATCAATTCTGCAGTCGTCTAGGATTGCAACAGCAATGATCCATAGTTTGTTTTTTTTCCACGATTGTGAGGTCAGGAGTTGTTGTTAATTTGTTCAGTCGCTTCCGACACTTTGTGACCTCATGGACCAGCCCACACCAGAGCTCGTTGTCGGCTGTGGCCACCCCCAGTTCCTTCAAAGTCAAGGCAGTCACTTCAAGGATAACTAACATCCATCCATCTTGCCCTTGGTTGGCTCCTCTTCTGTTTTCCTTCCATTTTCCCCAGCATCATTGTCTTCTCCAAGTTTTCCTGTCTTCTCATTATGTGGCCAAAGTACTTCATCTTTGCCTCTAATATTCTTCCCTTCACTGAGCAGGTGGGCTTTATTTCCTGGAGTATGGACTCGTTTGATCTTCTTGCGGTCCAAGGCACTCTCAGAATTTTCCTCCAACACCACAGTTCAAAAGTGTTTATCTTCCTTCGCTCAGCCTTCCCTATGGTCCACCTCTCACATCCATAGGTTACTATGGGGAATACCCTTGCTTTAAGTATGCGGAATTTTGTTGTGGAAAGAAATTATGTTTTGGGCAGACTTTTCTCCTTAGCTTGATGCAGTTGTGATATTTGAAGTAAACTACTGCAAAGCAAAGTTGAAAGTGTCTTATAAGAAGACTGTGATATTGTGAACAATTAGGTGACAAAATTGAGATTTTGTTCATTTGGCAGATAGGTCATGAAATTTTTGGCCTTTGTAGCTAGCTGTCTACCTTACTGATTCATCGATTGCATTTAGGAGGTGGCAAGTATATTTAAGTACTTTTTGAAACAATTGACAATAAATCAGATGAATGATAAACAATGGAAATATTAAAGAATCACCATCTGTTGGAATGTATATATTTCTATATCTTGGATTATCTGCTATGACATTGGAATGCTGCATTTCAGTGAGTCAGACCATTGTTCCAATATCATCTCCAAAATTGCCAGTATTTCACCAGTGTTTCAAACAGCTGTGTACGAATACCAAAAACTGAACCTGTGACTTTTTGAGTGCACAGCTCCTTCCTTGGGGGCTTTTAAACAGAGACTGGATGGCCATCTGTCAGGGGTACTTTGATTGTAACTTTCCTGCACTACAGGAGGTTGGACTGTATGGTCCATGTGGTCTCTCCCAACTCTATTATTCTATGATTTTTCAGGTACACACTACAGTCTTTACCAGTACGTTTCTCAGTATTCACAGTATCGTACTGAATTATGTACAGTACATACAATGCTATTCTTATTTATTATACATTGAATTAGGTGTCCTTTCTATTCCCAGTTTTATCTTCATGCCAGCTCTGTGAAAAGGGATAAGAAGTGACTGGTTCTCACTTTTTCAGTAGGTTTTAAGTCTGAGTGACCATCCACACTGCAAAATTATAGGAGTTTGACACCACTTGCCATGGCTCTGTCCTATGGAATCCTGGGATCTGTGGTTTGATGTGACATCAGAGATCTCTGACAAGGAGGAGTAAATATCTCACAACACTGGAAACTCCAGAATGCCATAGCATTGTGTCATGGCAGTTAATCTGACATGAAACTGCCACAATTCTGCAGTGTAGATATCATCTGAGGGCCCTTCCACACAACCCTATATCCCAGAATATCAAGGCAGAAAATCCCACAATATCTGCTTTGAACTGGGTTATCTGAGTCCACACTGCGATAATGTAGGATTTTCTGCCTTGATATTCTGGGATATAGGGCTATGTGGAAGGGCCCTGAGAGTGGATTTGAATTTGGGATTCTACTTTCTAGTCTGGTTCTCTAACCACGTCATCATAGATGTAGTCTAGTTGTTTGGTGTGTGCTGCATTTCCCCCTTTTTGTATTTTGTCTGTGTGTGTAGAACAAAACATAAGGATATTTTCTTCCTGTTGTAGCCTTTGTTCAAATAATGATCAATACAGCAGTCATAAAGGATTAAATTGTATTGCTATATCCAGTACAAGCCTCTGTCTATGAAATTGTATTGCTATATCCAGTACAAGCCTCTGTCTATGGTTTGGTTTATTCCTATTAATTTGTATTGCTCTGTGTTTTGTAAAACACACACTTGAAGTTCAGCGTGGCTTGTGTTCCGAAGCATTTATTTACTGCCTTGCAGGATGCCTGTCACATTCGGTAATGAGCAAAATCTAATTTGGAAGTGTGCAGGTACCCAGAAGTATCCACAAGTGAATAATTCACACCTTCTTTTAAGAGAGAGATTGGAAGTGTGAGAAGGGCTTCTCTCGGTATATAGTGCCATGTTCTTTCGAGGAAGCAACCTCTGCTTTTCTAGGTCATTATAATTCACGCTGCGTCTGGCACTACTGGAAAACTAATGAAAACACTGGGAGTACAAGGCTTTATTTGTCAGTTGAGAATTCTCAGTGGTTACAATATGATGTTCTGCTTAATTCTCTTGGTGTGTGTGTGTGTGTGTGTGTTTTAAAAACTGAATTTTATTTTCAGCCCAGTCATCCATTTCATTCATTAACCCTTCCACTGCTGAGAATTTTGCTCTTGTTTTAATATCCCTGAGCTTTTGCCAGAGAGATGTGTTTGCTCTATTAAATGTAAATAGAAAAAAAACGTTCATGTCAAAAGGAGGACTTGTTTATGCATTCTTATTGCAGGAATAAAATATATGGAAAGTGGTGTTTTAAAAAGAAGCTGCGTTAAAATGAAAGTGCTCGAATGGAACTTGGAAGGGTGGGAGAGGAATGCTAGAATTATATCTGCTGTAGCAAAGAAGATGATGCGTACAATGCCAAGTGTTGCCATAGTAAAATTATACTGTATGGAATAAATGCAGGCTGCACCACTGAGACAAATTAAGCCAAGGTAATAAAGTATTATAGCATAACTCCTGGCATCTTTTCTTATCCTTTGCATGAAGAAACATTCATCTCTGGGATGAGCCCAATTAAAAGCTAAACCTGCATCATTAGATATATACAAAGCAGTTAAGTAGGTCAGTTTTAAATGCAGCATTAAGGTATCCGTGCATGGAAAAATACCCTCACCACATTCACCTGATTGTTTGGGGCAGTCACTTCTTTGCTAGCTTGCCGTGAAAAGGTCTTATGAGCATCTCCATTATTTAGACTGTTCTAAAAATAAAACTGTTCTTGGCCACACAAAAGGAAGCATAAGCCATAAACCCTGACTAGTCCTGCTGAGTTGAGGAATGGAAGAAAATTATCAATGGCTTATTAGAGCAGAAACAGGGATGCTATAATGAAACCATGCCGTTATTTGGTCTTGGGACCCAATCTTGCGGAGCTACAATATGCTGCGTAGTTCTAGTAGTATCAGCTGGGTATATATGGAGGCAATTTGCAGGTTCTGAAAAAGGACACTATGCAGCTGTTCTGGGATTAGTTTGAAAAGTGGGCATGTTTAAAGACTGCCTTTCTGTGCTAGACATTTTGCTGTTTGAGTCAAAACACAAAGTTGACCGGACTTCACTTTAAAGATGGTAACGGGATTGTTGGACTTGATTTCTAAGATGGTAATGTGATGGTGTCCCCTTATTACATATGTAGCGTGGTGAATAGTTTCAAATATTTGATTTCAAGATCTGCTGCAAACATCAATTCCAAAGGAGCAATCTCCATATATTGTGAAAAATCCTACAGAATTTAATAGAGTCATAGAGTTGGAAGAGACTGCGTGGGCCATCTAGTCCAGGTGAGCACAAATTTTGCTCACCTGGCAACTGTCAATGCATACATTTGAATACAGTGTTCCCTCACTTATTGCTGGGGTTAGGTTCCAGGACCTTCCAGAATAAGTGAAAAACCGTGATATAGGGATACTCAATTTATTTTAATATTTATACATTATTTTAGTAGCTGTACACTATTTAAAGTCTTTAAAACTTAAAATAAAATGAAGAAAAGGAAGGAAAGGCCCTTCAAGGCTGGAGGGAGGACTGAGGAGGGAAAGCGCCTTGGAGAGCGGCGGTGGCAAAACCCCACAAAACAGTGAAAATACCAGGATATATATTTTAAACTAATATTTTTTAAAATCCGCGAGACAGTAAGTCCACAATAAGTGAACTGCAAATTAGTGAGGGAACACTGTACATGGTACAAAAAACCACTGTGAGTTAAAGAGGTAAACAGAAAGTTTTCTTTCCCTATCTATGCACTGCTACCTTAATCCTTAAAGACTTTATCACATGGTGTTCCAGGCCCTGTCTCAGGCCCTCGGCTAGACTCACGCCATGTTAAATCCACAGTTGCAGAGAGGCCTAAAAGCCAAAGGCTGTCTGCACACAAGAAGCTACAGAGGCCCCAAGTTCAACCAACGTTCAAGGCTATGAGTAGCTCAGCTCCATCTCGGCCAATAAGGGGCCGGAGAAGAGCCGAGACAAGTTTACTCCCTATTCGCCCAGGTGCCTGTGCTAATTGGGCTGGCATACCAATCCCATGTGGAGGACTTGAGGAGGCCCAGCTGGAAGCCTGTTTTGAGAACCAAGTTTCGACGCATTGAGACGTCGTAACATCAAAGCTTGGGAAGCCTATATAAGTTAGGTCTAAAGAGATGTATAGTATCTTTCACCAACGTTCAGAATCAAGCCAAGCCTTCACGGAACTCTGCCTGGGCCTTGAGCGTTCTAGCTTCTGGGACTCTGTCTACCAAGCCTTGTGCCAAGAACCTTTCCTGGATTCTTTACTTTTGTTCCTGTTTGCCAAAGGACTATAGTTTTGCTTCCTGCTTCTTTTGGACAATTTGCTGCTATCTGTTGCTGCTTGAGAGCATCAATAGACTATATCCTAGCCTCTTTACTCTATCCATTTATTCTAAATAAAGCATTTAACTACGGCCGGTCTCAAGTGGTTTACTGAGGGGTCCTTCAGGTCTATGGTACAACACATGGAGGTGGAAATTGGCACAGTAGCAGGATTGATGTTGTGAAATGCTTGTTATGGGCCCACTGCCTCCCTGAAATGAAGTCAGGACTTGCTTTGTGCAGTGAGTTTGCAATCTTTCTGTGGTGATATTATCCTTTGCTCTCTCATTGCCTGAAAATCATTTTAAAATCGTTGAAAAATAACCAATTATTTTGCAATTATAACAAAATAATAATTAAAAAAACAAAAAGTAGGAAGTGGCACAGTTATGCCACCCACTCAGAGGTGTGGCTCTACACTTGCCAGCAGCTATGCAATGTCTCACATTACAATGATAGCAAGTTGTGCTATTTCATGTTCTGGGAAGGAGCTGCGGTGGCGCAATGAGTTCAACCCTTGTGCTGGCTGAACTGCTGATCTGACAATTGGCGGTTTGAATCCGCAAGATGGGGCGAGCTCCCATCTGTCAACTCCAACTTCCCATGTGCGGACATGAGAGAAGCCTCCTGCAGGATAGTAAAACATCTGGGTGTCCCCTGGGCAACATCCTTGCAGATGGCCAATTCTCTCACACCAGAAGTGACTTGAACTTTCTCAAGTCACTTCTGAACACACAGGATAGCAGCTTGCATGTGATAATGTCATGAGAAGAATCCAGGTAGCCAAACTTTGCCATCATGCTTTAGATCTCTTATAAGAATTGGGAGTCCTCTAGATATTATAGGTCAGTATTCCTCACTACGGGTTATATGAAGCAGGGCTGTTGAGAGGCTTGCACAACTCTTAACCTTGTTTTAAAATAAAATCAGTTTCATGCGTATGTCTAAATTGATGCCAGCGTATCTTTGTATGGCTCCAATTTGAGGACCTTTCCCCATTAAAATGTCATGGCATTGCACATAATTTGAAGGTACTGTATATATTTATTATTTAGCCTTGTTAAAACTGTAGCTCACTAAGGAGCCTGTGCATTGATAGCATTGTCAAAAATGCCAATGTAAAGAAAGCGAGCCTTTACATGAGAATTGGCAAAGAAATATCTAGCAGCTAAATGAAATTGACTGAATAGTATTGACCAACACGCACTTATCATGATGACTATTGACTGTTTGGTGCTGAATTAAAATTGGTAAAGAATCTCTTTATGACAGCCCTGTGGGTTAAACTTCAGAAATGCTTTTGTATTTAAAAAAAGAGACAGTAGTTATTTCCCTATTAATTTTGCCTCTACAGCTTCTGGATGATTCATTTGTATTAGAGCCACACTTTCATAGATGGTTCTGTTCCAGTTTCACTGTCTCTAATTTGATCCAGTCTATTACTGTTTTCGTACTGAAGAAGGCAAACACAATGCATATTGGGTCTGAGGGAGGTGGCATTTTATTTCAAATGTTGCATAGTAAAGCCTCCACATTTGCAGAGGTTAGGGATAAAGGACCCCCCTCTAAAAAAAAAGTGGAAAAACTGTGAATAAAAGAATGTTGTGAATCAGCCTGTGATTGTGTTTCAGGATCATGCTGTTTCTGTTGTGGGAAATTATGCTTCTGATGAATCTGATGTGGGCAATGGTGTGCAAAATGGAGATGGTTTGGTCAATGATTTTCCTGCAGACCCTGAAAGCGAGGCCTCACTGCAAAGGGTTGTTTCTCATGAGAATTTTCCTGCTGGGCAGAGGGATGATGGCTTACTCCTTCAAGATTTGGGTCTGGATAACAATCTGACACCTGGGAATGTTAACGAACAGTTAGATAAGGTGAATGCTAATGAGCAGCCAGGGAGTTGGTGATTAATAGGCGTTTGGATTTCAGCCAGAGTCGGCAGCAAACTCAAGGTCTACGTCGGTCCGAAAGATTGCGACAGATTACGGCAAAAGCAGCTGGGGGGAAACGAAACCAGTTCATGGTTGTGATATAAGGTTTGATTTCAGAGTCTATTCTTCAGATCAGGCAATGTTTAGATTCAAGCTTCATGTGCCATGGCATTTTGTTCCTGTGGATTTCTAGGCTTTTCAAGGGGCCTTGTTTTCTGTGGATTTCTAGCCTTGTGGATTTAGACTGTCATTGTCTGGATTGTTATACAACCTGTGGATTCCTGCTTTGGGATTACTTTTGCCTTGGAATGCCTTGTACCTTTCAAAGACATTGCTTTTTGATATTGCATTATTGTTGGAACTTTCTTATTTACTATATATATCTTCAATAAAAAGGAATAGATTTTTCCCTCATCGTGTGGTGTGTTTAAGTCAGAGGGCTTTCCCAGTTCTGGAATGCAACAAAGAATAAATTTAGGCTGAAAAAACACCTCTCTAGGAATTGCTAGGTCTTCAAAAATTTCTTTATGGTCAATTTCAACAGTAATCGAATTCACAAATAATGAAACCCACAAAAGGTAAACCCACAAATGTGAAGGGCTGATTGTATTCAATTCAGATCACAGCTTGAAGTCAGGTCCCTAGCCATTCTAAAAGTTAGAAATACAGTTCATTCACGTATCCTTCTTTTCTCCCACAACTAGGATGCACAGCAAGTCATATCATAATTAACGAAATAAGTACAGCTACAACCATAATTTCTCTACTGGTTATAAAAAAGGTTGTAGTCTCTCCTATGAATCTGCCCAGGCTTTGAGATCTTTGGGAAGAATCTTCTCTCTATTCCATCACTCTTGGTGTGTATCTAGTGGGAAGACAGAACAGGGCACTCTTGGTGGCTGCTCCCATTAGGTCAAATTTAGACTATGGGCCACGAGCATTTGTACTGCCTGACAAGCATTTACGCTAACATCCAACGTTTCAGATTAAAGAACAGGCTCACCAGGTGAATAATAATATTATAATAACTATATTGTTGTACCTCGCCTCCATCTCCCTGAAGGGACTCAGGGCGGCTTACATGGGACCACAGAAGTTTAATTATGATCTGGTCAGAAAGGATGGCTAATGCAAAAAATACAAACATAACCATATCATATACAGACACGAGTTTTTTTAATACATTTGGGAGCTATTCAAGTTTTCTCCCTTTGCCTGCTCCTTTTCCTGATTGGCCAACGGAGAGGCTGGCCTGAAGTAGCGCCTTGATTGTCTGGTATCTCGGTGACATTGCTGCTCTAGGTGGGGTTTCTCCAGCAGAGGGGAGGAGATGGAAGAAGACTGGCCAATCAGCTGTTTGAGGGGGCGGCTCTCCTGGAAGGAGTCTGGCCCGAAAAAATCCATTGTCCAAATCAGGAGATGTAAATGGATTTTGGGTTAGCTTTTGATTGTTTCAGTCTCTGACCAGGTGGAAATCTCATGGGAAAAAATAGGGTGTGGGCATTCAGAACAAAAAGTGGTGATATTTTGTAATTAAGCTTTGAGTGTCAAATAAAGGAATCCATATTGTGCACATACTTTGGGCTTCTGTTTTTGTGGCCGGCCATCTCTCAGCTCAATTGAGACCATTAGAGGATAAGCACCAGCTCAGCAATATCAGGTCAAGAACGGGAACCTCCTACCGAGCTGTGCACATACACAATGAGACTTTGACTGTCACTTTTGTCCAAAAGATTAGCCCAACCCAAGTGTCCAGGAAATTCCTCGGTGGGAATCTCCAAATAATTTCAGTTTTCAAGTTTGTTTTCCCCTTTGTGCCGGACTGATGGTGTGTGGCAGCAATTATTAATGCTATGTTATATATTATTTATTAAACTCCAAAAATATAGAAGTGTATGGCCCTTTTGTAAGTGAGGCAGCTGCCAGCAGCCAGCCAGCAATAACGAAAAGCGTCTAGTAGCAGCCCAGCCACCAATGGTCTCCTCCTCTCCTTTTGGTAGCCACTGCTAGTAATTACTCAAAATGGAAAACGTTAGCAAGCAGCAACCCAGCCCAATGGTCTCCTCCTTCTCTCCTTTTTGCAGTCACTAGCAGCAATAATTCAAAATAGGAAACGCTAGCAAGCCAAGCAACAATCAAATCCAATGGTCTCCTTCTCTCCTTTTCACAGTGAGCAATAACTTAAAATGTAAAATGCCTAGCCCTGCCAGCAGCCAAGCCCTAATGGTCTCCTACGTCATTTGAGAAGTTACCTTCTCTGCCTCCTCCCTTGATCCTTTCCAGAGTGCAAATGAAGTCTGCGCCAGCATGCTCAGGAATTTAAAACCAAAATGGCGGTCCCTCTCCCTCAGCCCTGATTGGCTGAGAGGCATTCCAAAACGTTTGGCTTTGCCTCTCAGCAGGGCTTGGTTGCAATATGATTACTTAGCTGCATCACACACAGTAGCACACAGACTTCCAAAGAAATTGAAACTTAAGAATCAAAGCCCTCTTAAGCTTTGATTTTTAATTTTTTGATGCAAATCACACGTGTGCATCAGATATTTTCTCGTAAGTACAAAATTAATGAAATAGTAATTATTTACGACGAGATACGATTAAAATGCGCAAACCATATATATACACACACACACATATATGCACACAGCAGAGGGGGGGAGAAACAAGACTTTGAGGAAGGTTTGCTGCTGCTGGTCCATTGCGGGGGTCACTGAGACCTCGCAGAAAAGGGAAAATAAATTATTTAATCTTATTTTGTTTAGGTATCCTTGGTGAACTATAAATCTCTCGAGTAGGTTGTGTGTGTGTGTTGTTTGACAACACCCAGACTCTAGAATTCACTTCTTAAAGATGGTAGACACTCAATGGTGTGCTTTTAGGACCATTCCTTTGGGAACCGAGTGCTCATGCGAAATAACTTTTAATAATGTATTGTATTTGTTTTCTTATTAAATGGGCATGTTTTGAACTTGCTAGTGATAGTTTAATTATACATGTATCTTTTTAGTGATGTGAACATGTATCTCTCCCTTTTTTAAAAAAAGGACTTAATTGCATCTTTGAGTCCTGTGATAGCATCTGATTATAAGGCTCAGTCATTCTCTCGAATAGGAGAGGGACACACACACTTAACATTCTAAAGGCGAGGCCTTCATATCCTCTTTTGCAAAAATCAAATCGCTTGCTTAGAATAAGCTTCAGTGACTTAGTGAGACTCAGGGGTTTAACTTGAGCTTTTTCCATTCTGACTTTGTAAACACTTTCCCTGGGATTAGAATTGCACATACACGCTGAATAAAGCATGCAAAGCTGGTGGAAAAGAGATCTTTCAAGGAAACCTTTTATTCTGAGCTAGCCAGCAATTTTACATTAGCAAAAGAGTATCTTGTATTTGAAGTCACCTTCCTTTAGATGTTAGGAGAAGTTATGACGTTACAAAAACAAATGATAAGCTACGACTATTGCTGGCTGTGGGATTCTGGGATCTGTACTCCAAAAATGTAACTTCTCCAGGCTCTGCTTTTTGTTTTGTGGAAAGACCTGCCTCTCCAGGAATTAGCCAGTGATTTTTTCCTCCTGATCTTGACATATTTATAAATCCATTTAAAAAAAAAGAGTTTTGACTCGACTGGGTGGAGGAACTTTGATTTTGTTGCCTTTTGATTATAAAGGTTTATCATTATATCGCTAGTTGAGTTGCTCTATGTTTTATTGTAAGGCAGACATTGGTTTGATTGATGCTTGAATTACCTTGAGCAATTGGAAATGGCATGGCATTAATATTTAATAGAAATAAAAATAGTGTGTTGAATTTAGATGTGGGAGGCCAGATTTGAATCTTTGCTCATCTGTGAAGCAACCTGGGTGTCCTTGGGCAAGTTGCTATCATTCAGCCTGATGTGAGAGTAATACAAATAAATACAAATGTAATAAGTAAATAAAGCTCTTATATATCCAAGCAGCTAAGCTGCCAAGGACTGGTCACGAATGAGAATAGCTTATACATACGTTTTGATAACGGAGGATGAATTGTGGCAGTTGAGGGTATTTGCATGAAGACTTGTGTTTGTTTTCTACTTTTCACATGTTTATAGAAATACTAGAATTACCTTTATTTTTATTCCCCATTGTGCAAGCTGCATGCATCTTCTCTCCCTGAACCAAAAGCTGAAATCCTCCCTTAATGGCAACTTGGCCTTGAGAGAAAAGCAAAATCCAATCATGAATCTTGCAGTGACAACTGGAATTTGACAGCTCAAAGAGCATTTTTTAAAAATTGTCCTCAAAGCCTTCCTTTCCTTACTAAAAAGGAAAGTGAGATGAATCTGGGAATATTAAACTTCCTATAATAGCAGGTTTATTTCTGTCTATGAGGGTGTCACTATGTGATTTCGTTCCTCTTTCTTAAGCAGGGACGGAGCTATCTGTGTTGGTTTCACTGTGTAAGAGAGCACTAAAGGTGTTTGTAATTTGTGCCTTGCTCCTAATTGCAGGTAAAGTGTAGCCAAAGTGGTCCGCTTAAAAGAAAAAGATTGTTGCCTTTCTCTTAAAGCTTACATAGAAAGAGATAAAGAGACCACTTATTTTCAGAATGTGTTATGGAAGGAAACAGGGCTGAAATAAGAATGTGCTACATATTGGGTTGGTATGGAAGGACTGAGTCCCAGAGAAGGGCAGAGCACATAGAACAGGGATGAGTTCCAGAGATGGGCACAGAGAGCAGGCCCTGAGGATGTTACAAGGCTGTGCCCCAAGGAATATCATTATGTTTAATACTTTAAACATTGACCACATCTGCATAGAGCGAGGCATTAAAAAAACCCACCAAGATCAAAAGAGCAAAATATGTACAGATTTTTCCAAGGTAGCCCTTTTTGACTTGAGATTCGTCTTGCTCCCTTGAGGAATGGAGAATCATAGCTACATATGTGCGGGACCCTCTGCCCAAAAGCTTTTTACCAACTTGGTTTTCTCTCTCTGTGTTGAATCTCAACAGTAGACCTATCCTTTTCTCATTTCATATTTGCTGTTTTTGAATGCAATTTTCTTAAATGTTGCTTTTCAGGACACTTATCTGGCCCTAAGTATGAAAAGGAAATGTAATGCTGGATTTTGTTCCTTAAGTTTATTAAATGCATAACTGAATGAATAAACATAACTTTTGGAAACTTGGCAAAATGTCAGGGGCTACTTCCAGATTATGGAATTAAGCATGGCTATGGCACATGCTTCGATTTTACAAAGCCCAGGTGGCGCAGTGGGTTAAACAACTGAGCTGCTGAACTTGCTGACTGAAAGGTTGGCGGTACAAATCTGGGGAGCGGGATGAGCTCCTGCTGTTAGGCCCAGCTTCTGCCAACGTAGCAGTTCAAAAACATGAAAATGTGAGTAGATCCATAGGTACCACTCTGCAGGATGGTAACGGCGCTCCAGGCAGTCATGCTGGCCACATGACCTTGGAGGTGTCTATGGACAATACTGGCTCTTCGGCTTAAAAATGGAGATGAGATGAGCCCCCCCCCCCCACAGTCGGACACAACTCTTAATGTCTTTACCTTTACCTTGTGGCACATGCTTTGATATTATTATTATTAAACATATTAGTCGCCACTCCCATATGGCTCGGGGTGACTTACAAAGTTCAAGTTCACTGGACCAGACCAGTGGGAACGATACAACAACAGCAATACATAATACAAAAGAAAAACAGTGCATTAAACAAATACTAAACAGCAATATAACGATTACTAAGTTTCTAGAATTAACTAATTATTACAGTTATTATGCCAATTACAAGTTACAGACTACTCCTTAAAGAAGCCAGCCAGCTCCGGGTCTTAAGTCAAGCCCATAGTTTTTGGAGGAATTGGTGAGGAGGTTAGATACTCAGGCTTGGGATAGTTGGGGAGGGAGACAGTCTTAGATGTTACAGGGCTGTCTTTTCTGGGGGCCTTGGGCTCCTCCTCTCGTTTGTCTCTGAGACTAGGCAGATCAGATCTAGTCCACATCCCAAAGCCCACACCCCAGAAGGTTTGTGTGTTAAATCTCCTGTGCTTCCTCTTCCTTTGGCAGGGATTGCAGTTTCTTCCATAGAAATCACGCTTGTTGCCAACGGCAGGGGCGGTTTTGTGGCTTGACCTGACTTCCTGTACCGCTTCCGCCTTCTGCGGCACTTGTTCCCACATGTCCATTCTTTCCGCTTAACTTCCAAGAGGGGTGAAGACATCCGGTCTTCTTCGGTGTTTTCAAGGTTGTTGGCCATTTTGGTTGTCACTCCAAGTGCCCCCCCCCCCCAACGGAGGGCTGCGGCGCTGTGGATGCTGCTCTCCAGGGCGGGCCAGGACTCAGGAGATCTCCAGCTGATCCTGTTCCAACCAGGAACACTCACCCTCCAGCAGGGGCTGGGGGGAGGTCGCCTGAGTCTCTCCTCATCGACCGTGTTTGTCTTTCCAATCAGCAGCAGGCGGACACATCAAAAGGGCAACCATTCTCAGGAAGGCGAGCCATCGGGAGACAAGGGCAAGGGCCGATTATCAACAAGTTGTTTTTCGCGGTCTCCATGTCCACTCCCCGCTCTGCAGCAGCTCCCATCGCCGGTCCCTCGGCAACTCTCTCCATAGCCTCCGTAGGCGTCTCCTCCGCATTATCTGGCTTTGCCACTGTGGGGCTCTCCATCAGGAGGTCCCAAGAGTGATCCCAGGTTAGATCTGGGGGTCTTTGATAAGTTAGGGGTGGAATATGGTTCCCTGGGCCCTGTTCGGGTTGGTGGCGCTGGGGGTGGTTTTGGAGGGGAATCAGTTCCCTCAGCAATTTGCCGAAATTCTCGCAGCATCTCACCAACTGATCGTATTCCTTGCGTAGTATATCCGTAGTGAGCCGATCGATCCCTTTCCGGGGTATCTCAGGCTCTAGTCTCAGTCTCGGCTGGTCTGAAGTTCCAGATGTGGACGATCTCATCAATTTCACCTGGCTAGGGGTAATCCGGTTCGTCTCTCTCATCTTGGACCTTAGAATCCTGGCCGTCGTGGCAATCACGGGCTGTAAGACCCAGCAGCCGCTTGGTGTGTTTCTCACTGTCTCCATAGTCACTCTAAGGTCAGGCTCAGGCTGTACCCTCGGCGTCTCTCGGAACCATGGGTTTAACTGTAATGTCGTATCAGATTGCAGTCAACCGGGTTGCCGGGGATCAACATCAACCACCTCCTGTGGTTGGAGATCACATCATCCTTCTGGCTAACTTTGGTCTCAAGCCGAGTCCCAAGGACAAAAACAGGCATCTTGCCTTCAACAAAGGACAGCAAAAGACAGCCAAACAGGCAGGCTCCAGCGTTTTACAAAGCTGTTGGCATGCTATCTGCAAGAGATGAAAGTTTTTTATGTTTTTTTATTCATCACACAGATCTCCCACTACCTTGGAACTAAGAATGAAAATGCAGTCAGTATGCATGTGAAGCATTTGTTTCCCTAAATAACTAAAGGAAGTTAACATATTTCTGGTATTGGTATCTAAAAAATAAGAACTTGCCTTAAATAAAATATTGATTCACATTTTGATATTTTTATGTAGTTATTTGGAGCTTAATTTGGGAATAAATTTAGTCTCTTGGAATTGTTGGCAAATACACAAACTAATCAAAAACAAACCATCTGTTTAAATGTCAGCCAAATTATTAAACCACATTGGAATAGCAGACAGTGATGTCATAGAAAGCATGTTATAACAATATGTTAGATTATCATTAATGAAAAAATAACCCCCATGATAGTACGTTCAGAAAACGGAAAATCGGCACCCTATCTTCTACAGAGTGATAAGTGCCACTGAATCCCATAGCATTTACTCATAGGTAGCTGATACCCAAGTTTCACAAGATGTAGGAACAGGCAAAATTGCTGGACCTCTGGTCATCTCCACATGGGATTAACCTGTGAACTGTATCTAAACTAGTTGATGAATAAAAATAATCAGTGGATCCTTTTGAAGAGGAAAACATACAAAGGTCTTCCAGTTCCAATTAATCCTCACTCAAGAAACAAGAACCTTGGGAGATTGTGTGCATATCATTTTGGTTCGCTCTATTGTTTTGCCCTGAGTCTTCTTTCTTCTTTACAAGTGGTTTGCTCTCTGCCTTCTGGTTTACCAACTGCTATTCTGATTCTCCTTCTATAATAATATGGAATAGAATACTACATATTCTTTTCTGAGACTGCATTACAAAGCTTAGTCTGCGCACCTTCTCTTGGCTTCTATTTGGTATAGAAGAGTTATTATTCTTTGCTGCCTAAACTAACCACCACTCACATGCTTAGCTGGACTGTGAACAAATTCATAGTATAGTTTTATGAGCTTAGCAGCAATCATTCATTTGACTAAAATGGCTATAACAAAAAGTTAAAGTAATTGCATTAGTTCCCTCTCACATCCATGCAGATATGTATGTAAAAGAATATGGGATATATGAATGAAGTTTTTATTATTTAAAATCCATATGATTTTTTGAGTATTTTGGAAGAGCAGTAATGTCTCTGATAAGGAGCCTCTCTATAGTTATGTGACAGACTGGAGCAGACAAACCGCATTAGGGAGGGACTGATTGGCTTTGGCTTCATTGTTAAACTGAAATCTATTTTCTAAAAGGTTAAGTTAAATTCCTTGTAGAAACTAAGATGTTTTCACTGAATGAGGCTCTCCTGGGAAGTGATTTATAGAGGATTAACATACATTGCAAGGCTGTTATACAAGAAAATTAGAATATATAAAGAAGATTTTACATAACCCGACTTATAAGGGGCTTGCCTTTTAAGCCAGCTTTCACTCCATAAGGCAAATCCCGTGGCTGAGGAAATCTGTGGCTGAGGGCATTTCATAGCAAATGTGACTGTAGCCTTAGGGCTCTGTGTATGCGCGCATGCACCATGATTTGCAAATACAGTTAGCACCCCTTCTTCATGGATCCAATATCCAGGGTTTCACTTTCCCATGCTCCAAAAAATATCCCCCCACCAATAAATATTTCTGTGCCTCTCTAGGTTTCCAGTGCAATTTTATGACATGTTTATGGCTCAAGTGTAATACAAACTTTGCTTTTGCGGTTATCCAGTTTAAGGGGTCGTAGTGGCATAGTGAGTTAAACCGCTAAGCTGCAGAACTTGTTGACTGGAAGGTCGGCGGTTCGAATCTGCGGGATGGGTTGAGTGTCACACCCCAGCATGATTCCCAACCTGTTTCTTTGGTCAAGTTAGACTATAGCCATGTTAATTCTAAGAGGCCTGCTAAGCTTGGGGTCAGGCAGCCACCAGGCTGTGTTTGTAAAGACTCCTCAGTCATTCCTGGTTCAAGGCTAAGTGTAGCTCATCTCCCTTCGATAAGCAGAGATGGTACTACTCCCTGATTTTCTCCCAGGTGCTTTTGCTAATTGGCACCACATACCATCCTCATGTGAAAGGCCTAGAGAAGCCAGCTGGGGTCTGTTATGAGAACTGATGTCTGACGCAGTTGCGTCGAAGGGGCTCAAAGCTTTGACGGCTATATAGGTTCATCTCATGAGACCATGGGTATCTTTCGTCAACTTTGCAACTTTCCAAGTCAAGATCCACAAAACCTCGTCAGGCCGCGGGGGCCTTGCTAAGAACTTCCTTTCCAAGGACTTTGTTTGCTCTGCTTTAACCCAAGTTCCTGGATTTAGCCCGTTTGGGGTACGAAGATTCTCCTTGCTGGTTCCTGCATATACTAAAGGACTATAATCTTGCTTCCTGCCTCCATGAACAATTGCTGCTATCTATTGATGCTTTAAACATCTTTAGACTATATTCCTAGTCTCTTTACTATATTTTATATTCTAAATAAAGCTTTGAAACGTGGCCAGTGTCAAGCGGATTACTGAGGGGTCCTCCAGGTCCTGGGGGCGCAACATTGAGCTTCCATTATTAGTCTCAGCTTCTGCCAAAATTAGCAGTTCAAAAACATGCAAATGTGAGTATATCAATAGGTACCACTTTGGCGGGAACGTAATGGAGCTCCATGCAGCCACATGATCTTGGAGGTGTCTATGGATAACACCAGCTATTCAGCCTAGAAATTGAGATGAGCATCACTCCCCAGAGTCGGACTCGACTAGACATAATGTCAAGGTGAAACCTTTACTAGTTTAAGGCTTTTATGGGGGATACGTTCCAACACCTCCCATGAATATCTGAAACAGGAAAACCGTAAAGACAACATTTTGATTATACTTGGACCAGAAGCATATCATAAAATTGTGCTGGAGGACCTACAGCAACCCACATTTTTTTCTGGGGGCCTTGGAATGCATCACCCATGGATATGGTGGCCTGATGGAATCTGGTTTTTATGCTTCATTGATCAGATTTGTTAGAGAACTTTGATCTTTGGTACAGTATGCCTTCTTCCTTCATGTGTTTGAGCCAATATACAATTAATCATATTGTCTATTTCAGGGCTGTCCAACTGCCGGCCCTGCAGGTGTTTTGGACTTCAACTCCCAGAAATCCTAGCCAGTTTACCAGCTGTTAGGATTTCTGTGATTTGAAGTCCAAAACACCTGCAGGGCCGGCAGTTGGACAGCCCTGGTCTATTACATTTAAGAACTTCTCTATTTGTTATTTGCATTCAACTAGACTTTGGGCTGGTTCCCATTCTGTGGTTGATGGTTGCTTAATCTGGTATGAAAGTTAATGGTGACATCTCTATGTTGCATTCAGGATGGCATCTCTATGTTGTATTCAGGACATTAAGTTCCATATATGACTCTTTCTCTCTCATATAAACACACAAATTACTTTCTTTAATAAAGAACCTAGAGTGCTAAAAAGAGGCAGAATTAAGAACAAACAAAAGGCACATCATGACAGCCATTACAGAGCAGTGTTAAGCAGAACTAACAATCAACACAATCTGTTATAGCAGCAACAGAAAATAATTAACGTCTAAGCAGTCATTCTCTGCTGAAATGTCCCCATACAACTATATCCCTCCCCTGATGCGAAAATGGTAATACTTGAAGGGTGAGGAGGAGAATCCGCTACTGCTGCTTTGTTGATAATGGGCACCTTAGAATCATGCTGTTTCATGTGCCTCTCCTCGCTTCCCCAGCCTCAGCTCATGTCTGCTAAACACTCTCCTGCTGCTGTTTGGTATTGCTGTACTCCATCCTTCCTCAACCTGTTGCCCTCCAAATGTGTTGCACCATGACCTTCTTACAAACACCCCACCAAGAATGGTACATTGGTTAGAAATGATTGCACTCCAACAAAATTTGAGGGCATGAGTTTGGAGCATATTGCTTCATTTTTCCCTTGTGGAACAAAACGTTGTAGTTGGAGCAAAAGACAAATCTAAGGCATGACTGGGAGAGAAAAAAAGAGCCATAGGGTTTTAAAAAACATATTTTTGAGCAAAGTTCTGTGTTTCAGAACAATCTCACATCTAATTAAAATAGTTTTTCTTTAAAAGAAACCCTTTATGTTGAAACAATAAGTCACAATTGATCTAACTCAAGTAGATTAGTTGAGGCAATGATAACTTGGTAAATCAACTATTTTTGCAGGTTTCGTTGATTTAATGGATCTATTCTAGGTCTGACCTAACATTTATTAATTTTTCTATGGTTTTCTAATCACAGAACATATGTTTTAAAAATCCAGGATTTTTCAACGCACGTTCTTTTTCATTATTTCAATGTATTTTGTGGATGTTTGTATGTGTTTTGATCTTTACACATATAGATAAGAAATGCCTCGTCTCTCTTGACATTAAATCATGCTTTTTGGTACTTAGCAATGATGGCAAATCTTCAGACACGTTTGCTTGCATATATCTGGCTTTTCACATCCTGATGCTTTTAACTCTTCAGGGAGCACTGGCTGTGGTTTGGGAGTTAACAGCGTGCCACTGGCATTTGTAATTTCAAGATTCCTCATCAAAACCTTTCCACATCTCCCTCCTTTCAAACAAACCCTCTTCTACGGAAAATACAAAGTCACATCATACAGAGTAGAGATTATGTAGGTTGCTACAGAATGAGAAGGTGCTGTGAAATTGCAGTGATTTTGATGGGGGGCAAAAAACCTTTGAAGCATATCGATTGACTCAAATACATTGAGAAGGAATTGGGCTAAGCAGATTCAACTTCCTGTTCTCTGCCCTTCAAGTGTTTTATGTACAGTGGACACATAGATGGCAGCCTGATTTTGAACCAAAGATTACCCATGAGCCCCAAGTATCTTTAGAAATAGTATTTGTAAAAAGCCTTTTCTGATTTTTAGCTGAACTGTTCTGGATGTCATGGAACAGTCCACTCTTAGTAGGATACTCAAATGTGTTTTGAAATAAACTCTTTTTTTTCAAGGGAAATAAACTTACCTATAGGAGTTAGTAGTGAATCTGGCTCTTCAATAAATGCAAATGATCACCCACCCCACCTTTTATCTCCCTAAATAACAACAGCAATGGCGATACCTATGGTGTTCTAAGAAAGAATACATTTCTTACACTAAAGGTTGAATATCCAAAATACTCGATTTCAGATTATAATTTTTAATACCAGTATTTGCAGCACTTACACAATGAGTTACGGTATCTTGGAGATGGAACCCAATTCCAAACATTCAATTCATTTATATGTCATATATGCCTTTTATGCATAGCCTGAAGGTAATTTTATGCACAGCAATTATAATACTTTGTGCATGAAACAAAAATTGGTGTACACTGAACCATCCGAAAGCAAAAATTAGGCATTTTGGAGTATTTTGGAATTCCAGATAAGTGATACTAAACCTGGACATAACATTATTTATATTTCAAGAAATAGCTGATTACTTCTTAATTGATTACAAACATTAAAATGTGGATATAGTTATATACATTAATTATGAATGGGTATTGTCACGGGGATATGATTGCAGAGCTTTCATAGGGGACACTTTTTGTTAATTTATAAGAATCCTATTTCAAAAATATTTTTTCACAAACTCTTAACCAATTCACTGTTGAGAACCTGCAGTATGAAACTAAACAAGAAGACTGTCATTATGATACACACACTTCCAAATTCCTTCTTGCTGATCTAGCTAATTCTTTTGTTGAAAATATGTCTGTAAGTTTTGTTTATGGAACAGGCTGACCACAATACTGTGTTATGAAAAGCCATTTCATCATATTAAACTGTTCGGTTATCATTAATGTTAACAGAACTGTTAACTGTTAATGTTCTGTGACACATTATCAGATATGTAATTCTGTGAGAATGGAGATGGAGCAGACATTCATCACCTTGTGTTTCTATGGAAACATTGTTTAACCTGCTTATATAAACCTGCTTACATAAACATGTCAGAGGAGATGGAGATGTGGCAAAAATATTGCTTCCCCACAACATTGCACACATTTTGTAGCCTTTCACTTTGACATCTGTATATAGGAAGAATGTAGAGTGTATAAGTTGCTACTTGCGTGGAATTTGTTTCACACACGAAGGCCTTCTCTGTGTAGATGTCCATGTTCCATATGTATATAATCTGGGGACTATACTGTATGCTAGACATTGGGAATAGGGCTGCTTGGTCTGGCCCTGTTTCGGCTTTGTATTTAAGAAAGCAGGTCAAACGCCTAATTTCAATTTTCTAAGACAACTGATATAGTAAGGCAAGTGTTTCAACCAATAGTGTTCAGCAAATAATAATCATATATTTATTACTCACCTTTTCTTGTTGCTTAAGGTGGTGGGGGTACAACATCATTGAAACAATGAAGTGGAACAAATTACTACTAAAATACATATAACAAAGCTGGTAGCAAGCACTCCTGACCATTGCATCTACCTGGACTGACTCTTGGAAAGACAGATCCAGGAGCACTCCCAACCTGCAAACACAATCTTTGGGGCTTTATCTAGATTCAATTCCAATTTGTTTTTCTTCATTCAGCGCATCCACCCCATCCACCCCATTGCTTTCTTCAGGCGTTAGTTCAGAGGAGACACGCTATCTTTAGCTAAAACTGTTCTTGAAGGCATGGGGAAATATATATTTGGGTGTCATCAGCATACTGAGAGCATGCCTCCAGATGATCTCTCCCAGTGGTTTAATGAAAATTGTTAAAAAGCAGTTGGGTTAGAATGTTGCCCTCCTTGATCCCCAGTGGGAGGCCACATAACAGCAGCTATCCCCAAGCACCACCATCTGGAACCTGCCTAAGAGGTACTACCACAACCACTGCAACACAATGCCTCTGATTCCCAACCCTCCAGGTGTCCCAAAAGGACCATAGCAGTCTCAACTCTGTACCCTGCTCTGAAGCCAGTTTGAATTGGACCAAGAAAGTGTGTCATCCAAGACTGCCTGGAGTTGGGGAGCAACTGCCTTATCAGTTACCTTGCCCAAAAAAAGTAAGGTTACACACTGGTTTGTAGTTATAAAGGTTCGGAGAATCCAGGGGATGTTGTAAATCTAAATCTGTGACAGACTGGTTTTAGATCATCACGAGTTTGGACTTGAAGCAAATGTGTAGAAGGGGGCATTTGTTTAGTACATAACTTCATTGTTTATGGGCTGCAATTGCAGACTGCAGTCAAAATAAAAGTTGTGTTGATTTGTTGTTCAAGAGGTAGAGTAAAATTCATGTGTATTAATCAGATGAAGAAAACTAGACAATCCAATTCTCTAGTTGGATTCAAATTTTTGATTATACTTAGAACAAACCCAATGAAATCTAAGTGAATTAAGTTAATATTAGATTAAACCCCATCGGTTTGCTCTATGATTCATGTGCATTCAACCTGTCTCCCATCTTTAAATTAGTCTGTATTAGTTAAGACTTGGAAACTTAGGATAGACCTAATAGCTGTAGCAGAGGTCTGAAAGCAAAAATTAAAACATTGCACATTATCAATATGATTATATTAAAATGTAATGTGAAATTGCCTGAAAGAGAATAAAGAAACTTTGCAAATATTATTCCAAATATTATATTCAATTTAAGTGATCCAGAATGTAGGGAACTGTTTAAGAATTGGGGGCTACTTTTCTGTTCTATGTTTCATTCGACTATTGGTTCAACCACTACATAAAGCAGTAATTATACAATACTATTTTAAATTGGAATTTTTTCCTCAACTAATTTTGAGATATACACTTTGATTTTTGAAAGAAAGCCACCATTATCTTAAGTCACTTCTAAACTCTATATTTGCAAACTCAATCTAGTGCTAAGGAGACCAGCACAGAACATAATGCTTCTTTATCTTAAGTAAATACTAGAATTACTTTTTCACCGTTTTAATATAATTGCATTTGCATTCCTTATCCATTGTTTTTTACATTTTTAAAATTACGTAATTATAGTCTTACTAATGTTTTAAAATAATGAAACCAAGCAAACAAAGGAGGAATGATAGGAAAACAAGTCCATGGCAAACAAAGGCAGATAGGATAAGCTAAATGTATTTGTAGTGCAGATCTAATGACCCAAAGTGCAGCTAATATATGTTAGTTTGGCTTCTCATTGAAGGGCAAAATAAGACATGTTATTGTCCACTCTTTGATCCAATGCATTTGAACAAATGCAAAAATATAGCTACCACATTTATTGACAGACTTATGTTTGATCTTAAGCTTCAGAGAGAAAGAGTCATTAACATACAGAAAGGTCTGTCATATTGCATTTATATGCAGGGTGCAGGACAACAGTAAAAAGATTAATGTATGCATACAGATGTATGTGTTTGTATGTGTGTGTGTGTGTGTGTGTGTATAGGCATGCAAAGGGTTTTCAACCCCATAAAGGTGTTTAACTGTGGACAAGAGTAATTTTAGAGTGTTATGAGGCTATGGCAAGAGTAAGATATGGATTGTTAGAGGTTCAGATATTAACCAAAAGGGCAAAAGCAAGGTAAATAGAAATTCCAAAACAAGTACTAGGCTCATCATGCACGATCTGTTAAACCTTTAATGTGAAGCCCCATTCTGTTTCGGTTTTGCTGAAATCTGAGCAAAATAAGTAGGACTACACAGTGTATTGATCAGAACATTGGACTATGATTCTGAAGATCAGAACTGGAATCCTTGTGGGGCCACAGAAGGCAGTGACAAACCCCCTCTGAACAAATCTTAATAAGCTAACTTTGGGTAGCTAAGTCAGAATTGACTTGAAAGCACAACAACAACAAGTATAGATCTATGAATACGATTTTCCTGCTTCTTGGCAGGGAGTTGGACTGGATGGCCCACGAGATCTCTTCCAACTCTATCATTCTATACTGGGACAACATTGTGCAGGGAAAGTTGGTCTACTCTTCTCAACTGTGACCTCTTCATAGAATCATAGAATCATGGAGTTGGAAGAGATCTCATCAGCCATCCAGTCCAACCCTCTGCCAAGAAGCAGGAAAATAGCATTTAAAGCACCCCCAACAGATGGCTATCTAGCCTCTGTTTAACAGCTTCCAAAGAAGGAACCTCCACCACACTCTGGGGCAGAGAATTCCACTGCTGAACAGCTCTCACAGTTAGGAAGTTCTTCCTCATATTCTGGTGGAAACTCCTTTCCTGTAGTTTGAAGCTATTGTTCCACTTCCTAGTCTCCAGGGCAGCAGAAAACAAGCTTGCTCCCTGCTCCCTATAACTTTCACTCACATATTTATACATGGCCTTCATGTCTCCTCTCAGCCTTCTCTTCAGGCTAAACATGCCTAGCTTTTTAAGATGCTCCTCTTCAAAAAAAATCTTTGTGCAGAAAGTTACAGACTGCAGACCTATTGGCATGGAGAGATGCAAGCAGAACTCAGGACTAAAGAAAGTGGTGAGGAACGGAGCAGAGCTAGGCAGAGTGCTTGTAGTATAGACAAACTCATTGAACTGGTCTGAGCTTACTGGACTTTTGGTAGGCTGGTATTGCTGTCAACATTTCATTCTTGAAAGCCTTTGAAACAAAGCCCATTAAGCATTCAACTGGAATAGAGCACTTGGGAGCACAGCACATGAAGTCCTAGAGCTGATAATTCCACTTTGATTTTTCCTCAACCATTTACAGTCAACGTGGGGGCATGGTGAAGAAAAGAGTAGAGATATTTTGGTTGTTTTTCTAAAGGCCATCTTTAAATTACTTTTGTTCATTAAGAGGTGCTTACTGTGTAATGCCTGATATGTAAAATATAAAATCACAAGCATCATATAAAATTGGGCAATAGAAGATTCCTATAAAACTATACCACTAACAACAGTATCAGCATTCGGTCTTCATTTTGAGAGAGAGAAATGGGTGTGTGCATTTTCTTGAACGTTGAAAAAAAAGGAAATGCTACCTATGTTCATTCTATTTTTTCATGGTAAAATGTAAGGTACTCTCCCTGGGAGTAAAAATAGAAACCCTCCCATTGCATCTCAGCTGTAAAGGAAGAGTCTCTAAGCAACAAGGAAACAGCAGGAACCAGCAATTTGTCAGAGAAGTATGTTGGTCAAAGATATGTTTCCAGGAGTAGCATTTGTAGGATGACTCTTCTCATTGTGTGTCTTGCCTTACACATTTCAGTTATGGAATGAGTGGTAAGGATGAGGAGGACAGTTCCTATAGCCATAGTGCAAATGTCAGCTATAAAAATGTCTTTGGGGGGACTGTTCAAGAAAATGCATAGCTCTGGGATAGTAACCAAAAAGGAATTTGTTGTATGAACAGAATATTGTTTGGAACTTAGCATACATAATTATTGTTTCCTTCATATTGTTTCCTTCATATTCACATACAGGAATGTGATGAAACATATCTATGTGATTCATATAGATATATGATAAAGATAAATTAAGTGTATGAAAGGTGAACAAAAAGATGGCCAGTGAAACTGGTAGTCACAAGGTGATCTGGTACGCAATTCATCATGCAGCCAGAGTTTACTCACAAATCTTGTCCTTGCGATTGATCTTGCATCATCTACCTTTGAGCTTTACAGCCCATAGATGGTATAGCCCAGACAATAACCACTTTGTCCTTTAATTAATAATCAAATATTTATTTATTTATGTCAGGAGCGACTTGAGAAACTGCAAATCACTTCTGGTGTGAGAGAATTGGCCGTCTGCAAGGACGTTGCCCAGGGGACGCCGGGATGTTTTACCATCCTTGTGGGAGGCTTTTCTCCTGTCTCCACATGGGGAGCCAGAGCTGACAGAGGGAGCTCATCTGCACTCTCCCCGGATTCAAACCTGCGATCTGTTGATCTTCAGTCCTGCCGAAACAAGGGTTTAACCCACTGCACTACCGGGGGCAGATGAGTTAACCCAAGTGCGATATGCCGAGAAATCCAGAATGTTTTCAGATAGGACCAAACTGAAGTTATGTATTTAGACACAGAATATATACCGGGTATATTTTGTGTTCCTGTGCCAAAGCACTCCCTGAATAAGTACATTCACAAATAAAAATAAAGCTTTATATTTGTGTTTGTTAGAGATTATCTATTATTCTTCACAATGGGGGTCAATCATAGAGTCGGGTCGTCTGGTGCAAAGCTTGTTCTGATTTCTTCACATTTTCTTACACCTTTGACCATGTATCCCCTACTATAAATAGCAAACTGTTTTGAAATCACTCTCCTCTTTACTTTCAAAAGCTGTTTACACTTTTATAGTTTGTTTGATCCCAACCTATATGAGTAAGGTAATAGTACCCCCTTCATAGAATCATAGAGTTGGAAGAGACCTCGTAGGCCATCCAGTCTAAACCCCACTAAGAGGCAGGAAAATCATATTTAAAGCACCCCCAACAGATGAGCCTCCACCACACTAGGGCAGAGAGTTCCTCTGCTGAACAGCTCTCACAGTTAGGAAGTTCTTATTTATTATTTCATTTATTTATTTATTTGAAACATTTAAATTCTGTCCTTCTTACCCCAAAGGGGACTCAGGGCAGAGTACAGCAAATAAATGGCACGCATCCCATGCTGGAACATAAAATAACTATAAATATACACTAACACTAAAATCAGTTATATCTACTTTAAAACCAGTTGTTTAAAACCATCTCAAAACACCATGCTGGCTCCTGTGAGTGGAGTAGGTTTCCTGTTATTGCCTCATTGCACTGTCCCAAAGGCTTGGTCCCATAGCCAGGTCTTTACTATCTTTCTGAAGGACAAGAGGGAGAGGGCTGATCTAATCTTGCCAGGAAGGGAGTGTCGCACACCAAGGCTGTGATGCGCACTTTGAACCCACAAACACACCAATGTTCTTTAATAAGCAAGCAGTTTATTGTTAAGTCAAAAAGCAAATGCCAAAAGGTAAAATGTAATCAATAGGAATATAAAAGAAGTTCATACAGCAATCCAAAAGCAGGCAGGTTTAACCAGCAAAGTTCCAGGAAGGAGAACCAGTTTAGGTTCTTAAATCCAGAGAAATGTCCACAGGAAAATAGTCTTTTAAACCAAGGGGTGAATAAACCATTGAAAAGTCTGAAGCAAGCTTGAGCAAGTCAAAATCCAGTAGCAGTAAATCAGGAAATCACACTCACAAAAATATCAGCATGAACATGAATCTTGAGCAGGAAATTACATGAGTTTTGGCATAAAACAAATACATGGATCAGGCATGAAGATAGATGTTGCACTCACTAAAGAACAGGGTTGCAGAGACCCTATATTTATTCAAAAGCATTCCGATTCTCATGAAAAATATCTTTCAAATTCTTTCTTTCTCTTATTCTGGCAGAATGCCTAACTTCCCGGTCCAGGTGGTGATCCTGACAGGGAGATCCATAGCTGAGGGGGCAATCACTGAGAAGGCCCTCTCTCTCTCTCGTCCTCGCTAAATGCATCTCCCCAGAAGAAATTAGTTTAGGGCTTCATAGGTCAAAGCCAGGTCAAAGCCAGGCAGCCAGTGGAGCTGACGTAACATGAGAGTTGTGTGCTTCCTGTACGCTGTCCCAGTTATTAGCCTGGCTGCCTCTCATTGGACTATTTGAAGCTTCTGAACAGTTTTCAAAGACAACCCGACATAGAGTGTGTTGCATTAGCCTGTCCTGGATGTAGCAAGAACATGGACCACTGAGGCCAAGTCTGACTTCCCAAGGTACAGGCACAACTGGTGCACAAGTTTTAATTATGTGAACACCCCCCTAGCCACCACTGCAACCTAAGGTTCTTCCTAATGTTCAGGTGGAATCTCCTCTCTTGTAGTTTGAAGCCATTGTTCCGGGACCTAGTCTTCATGGCAGCAGAAAACAAGCCTGCTCCCTCGTCCCTATGACCTCCCCTCAAATATTTATGCATGGCCATCATGACTCCCCTCAGCTTTCTCTTTTGCAGGCTAAACATGCCCAGTTCTTTAAGTCGCTCCTCATAGGGCTTGTTCTCCAGACCATTGATCATTTTAGTTGCCTTCCTCTGGACACATTCCTTCAATTTTTACAAAACTGTTACAAGGAATACTATCAATAATCCCATTATCTGTTGTTAACTTGGATGTTAAGGATAATACATCAGGCACCTGAATGTTCTCTGTGGTTTGTGTATGTGATCTCATTATATTAACTTATTAATATGACACTTAATGGAGATGCTATGTGTACTTTACCCCCTGCTGGTATAACTATTGCAATATAAGGCCAAGAAATGTGTTGGGGTGAAAATACCGCCAGAGAAATTCAATCACATATGACCTTTGCTCGGGAGATGTTCCAAGATTAATGAAGGAGTATGAAAACGTTGAATATTTGATGTTATTTTGTGAGTTTTGCATTCCAAATGATATTTTACTAATAGCTTCAGGTTTCTGTGGGGCTGTAGAAATAGATGCAGAAGAATAAGGTGCAGCAAATAAACCCAATGAGCTGTTGAAGGGATTTTCCTACATCAAAGCAGACCCTTTCTCTCTGTCTGAGCTTCATACTCTGACCTCCTCTGGCACGGTCTTCCCTCAACAATGAAATTGCTTCAAGCCATTTTTAATTTTAGGAATAGTTTGGCCACTGAAAATTAAGGTGTAAGAAGGGCGTCGTGAGATTTCTCCTAATCTGCCGTAGAATAGCAAGGACAAAATTTCTCTTTGCTGTTGCTTAGCAACCTTTCTCGTAGCAGATGCACGCAATTGTTTAATAATGCCTGCAGTTCTGGCTCCTGTCAACAGCAAATGCTGGCTCTGAAGTGGCAGGACCAAGTTACACTGAAACACAGGTAAGAAAGGAAATGAATTTCCCCTGTGCTTATTAGTGGACGGCGCTATGCTTTTCCCTCCGTTGACCGTGTCTGAAGGCTTTGATGAACAAGGACAATCCGTTTTGTCAGTGTGGCCCAGAAGAATGACCTGAGGCATAAAAAAATGATATTTTTTTGTTCTAAAGAGACAGTCAACCCTCCCTATCTGCGGGTTCTGCATCCACGGATTCTACCATCTATGGCTTGAAAATCCATGAAGTATAGTGTTCCTTCGGTACTTCGCGGTTCGCTTACTGCGGACTTGCTGTTTCACGGATTTAAAAAAATACCGATTTAAAATATGTATCGTGGTATTTTCACTGTTTTTTGGGGTTTTGCCGCCGCCGCTCTCCAAGGCGCTTTCCCTCCTCAGTCCACCCTCCAGCCTTGAAGGGTCTTTCCTTCCTTCACTTTATTTTAAGTTTATAAAGACTTAAAATAGTGTATAACTACTAAAATAATGTATAAATATTAAAATAAATAGAGTATCCCTACATCACAGTTTTTCACTTATTGCGGGAGGTCCTAACACCAGCAATAAGTGAGAGAACACTGTAAACCTTGATTTTGCCATTTTATATAAGGCTAGCACTTTTTCTACACCATACTGGAACATCCACAGATGTTGGTCTCCCTGGAGGGTCCTGGAAACAAACCTTAGTGGAAACCAACTGCCCATTGTAGGTCATCAATCCTCACATACTTCTACTATTTCCAGGTACAATTCAAGGTGCCGATCAAGTTCTAAACAGGCTAAACCTTGAGTGCTTTCAGACTGCCCATTTCCTGCATCAATTTATTTTTCAAATTGATATAATGAATCAGTGTTGAAAACAACTATGCTTCAGCTAAAATAGAAAAAAATACTTAAATAAAAAAATTAAAAGGAAAAATATACAATGCCCATATGTACTATTAGTATGAATGAATTAGTACGAATGAATACCTATGTGAGACACCAGCACATTCAACTGAAAAAAGACCAGCATATAAAGTACAGTAGAGTCTCTCGCTTATCCAACCTTTGCTCATCCAGCGTTCTATATTATCCAACGTAGTCTGCCTCCCGCCCAAAGCCAAAGCTGTTTCAATACATTGCGATGTTTTGGTGCTAAATTCGTAAGTACAATAATTACCACATAATGTTAGTGTGTATTGAACTGCTTTTTCTGTCGATTTGTTGAAAAACATGATGCTTTGGTACTTAATTCGTAAATCATAAAATAATTTGGCATTTAATAGGATTTTCCTTAATCCCTCCTAATTAGCTAACATTTTCACATATCCAACGTTCTGCCACCCCGCTTATGTTGGATAAGTGAGATTCTACTATATAACATTTTTGTAAAAATGATGCCATAACCTTTTGGATTGCGATTGGTGGTTCGCATGCGAGGAGCGGGGTGAGCTCCCGCTATTAGCCCCAGCTTCTGCCAACCTAGCAGTTCGAAAATGTGAGTAGATCAAGTAGGTATCGCTTTGGCGGGAAGGTAACGATAATCCATACAGTCATGCCGGCCACATAACCTTGGAGGTGTCTACAAACATCACCGCCTTTTTGGCTTATATATGAAGATGAGCGCCACCCCCTAGAGACAGACACTAGACTTAACGTCATGGGGGAAAATTACCTTTTTTAACCTTTTGGAAAATGGATATCTCCTTAACCTTTTGAAAAATAGCATTCATTACCATTTGGGAAAAATCAGGAATCTCCCTGAGAAGAGTTAAAAACTCGCTTGGTTCATTCAACCTTCTCCTTAGTGGTAAATATCCACTAGTATTCGTGCAAGGCAATTAGGTTTCTCAGCTGTTAAACTGATATACCTAGATATCTCTTTGAACTGTTAGGGACAAAGATATGCCAATGCACTATATGTGTGTGTGTGTGTGTTTATATATATATATATATATATATATATATATATAGAGAGAGAGAGAGAGAGAGAGAGAGAGAGAGAGAGAGAGAGAGCAGAGTTTCAGAAATGTTCTTTCAGTTGCCTGAAAAACATCTTCTGTCCCTTAAAACATCTTGGTTTAAATCATGCTCTCAAGAGAAAAAATAAGTAGTCTTTGTTACAATAACAGTTGGTTTGCTGACAAACTTCATGCATTTCACCTAGTTATATTGCTTATTAATCTAGTTACAGATATCATTTGAAGTAGTTTCTCTGTGCAGATAACACAGGGCATCTTTCTTATAATTAACAGTCCAAAGTCTAAAAAGAATATCTCTGTTCCGAGGAGTCTAATAGATTCTCTATCTTCCTAGACTATTCTGTTTCAACTGACTTCTAAAAGCATACTGTTTCTCCTGGCTGGCGCCTAAATTGTAATGTTTCTAAAATGGAGTCTGAGTCCTGAATAGGTCCCAGATCTAGTCACTGGTCTGCAGCCCCTCCCACAACATAGAGTGAAGGAAAACTGCACACCAACACACACATGTACAATGCAGTAAGCGCTCTCAGCTATATACATAACAAATAACTAGTGGAGGCTTGAAGAAGGTTGCTATTTCCAACAAACATTACATATGGCAGACACAGCCTCATCAAATTTTCTGCCTTATGTGTCCTCAGACTATGTCCTTGGACTGATTCTAGTAGCAATACATGAGGGTGTTGCTTTCTTAGAAGATAATGGATTTTTTAAATGCTCCAAATAAGTGCCCATTGATCATTAGCATGCAATGCGGTATAATTATTCATTTATTCAGCTCATAGAATTGACTTTGCAGGAGGTTCACGCAATTAAAAAAAGTTAAATAAGCCCTCTAATCTATTGCTACTTGCTAAAACTCTTGACCCTGTTTCTAATTTTTCTTTCGACAAAGTCATATATTATCAGTGAAACAAAGATTAGACCATGCATGAAGTCACTAGCACAGTAAAGCTTTTTTTTAAAAAAAAATTGTAGTAATCAAACAATTAATCTGTGTACTCTGTAATGGAGATATTTGTGTTCTGTATTCATTTTCCCACATAATTATTTTGGTTAATTATCAACATGATAGAACGGAACTACCTTCCAGCTGCTTTCTCCTAAAATGCCTTTCTGGGGTTAGTGTATCACTGGGATGCCAACCAGAAGAGGAATTTCTAATTTCTCATTTGTATTAAAGTATCCCAATATGATTCCCCCACCCTGAGAAACTGGATGCTGTAGGGCTACTCAATTTGAGACAATGAGGTATCTGTCTTTTACTTCCTATTGTAAGAAGCTTCTCCAGGCTGCAGATTATCAGACAATGGGAAACCCGGAAGGAGAGCAAGTGAACCGAGTAGTGGGGAAACAGGAAGCAATGGGCAAAGCAGAGGAGGAGTGGGGAATTCAAAGGTGGAGAAGGCAGGATGGTGCTGGATGAGAGACAAACACAAGGGAGCATGAGAGAACACATGCAAGGAAGTGAAGAACAGCACAGGATCGAGAGGATTGAAGAAGAGCAGGCAAAGTAGGCATTTAGGCAATGTCTGTGGTTGAGGCTCTAACAATGTCCACTACCCTCATTAACATAGGGGTTAGATTAAGAGAGGGCAATGGTATGGTCCATCTCCCTTCCATCAGACCTCCCTGTGGATTGCAGCATCAAGTGACCAGTGGGTGACCAAAATGATCAAAGTTTGGAAACCAAGTCTCATGATGAGTGTCTTAGGGAGATGGGCATGTTTCACTTGGAGGAAAGAAGGCTGAGAGGGGACATGGCAGCCATGTTTAAATATTTGAAAGGATGCCCCATTGAGGATGGGAAAAGCCTATTTTCTGCTGCTCTAGAGACTAAGGCATGGAGAAATGGATTCAGATTACAGAAAAAGAGATTCCACCTAAACATTAGGAAGAACTTCCTGGTACTAAGGGCTGTTTGGCAGTGGAATATGCTGCCTCAGAGCATGATGGAGTCTCCTTATCTGGAGGTTTTTACCAAAATCTGGATGGCTATCTGTCAGAGGTGCTTTGATTGTGTGTTCCTGCATGGCAATGATTGGATGGTCCGTGTAGTCTCTTCCAACTTTATGATTCTATGAAAAATATGGTCCACTTGTTGCACTGTGCCCACCTTACTTTAAAATCCATTTCACATAGAGGGAGGGGGGAAGAATCAGGGACCACTGATAAAACTGGATTAAATCCAGCTGGGATGAAGCTGTTTGTTGTTGGGTTGTGCGGCAATCCAGTTGCATCTATTGGGACCTCATTTCCATATGCTTGTCTCAGTTGATGGGCACTTTCCTATCTTATATGGCATTCTACACTTTAATATCTTTTTGTTGGCTTTCAGGGATTCTTGATCAATGTGTTGGGTGTTTTAAAAGGCACCTGTGGTTTCATTACTACTATTGCAGTTATAAAAAGACTGTGTTCATAGTTAGAATTAAGTTTAAGAATGCTATGTTTTAGCATAGAGATGGCTATTTCCTGTAATCCTGGCCAAGAAAAGGAATAGTGAGGAATGTGGGAAGCTGTAATACCTGAAGGGACACACTTGCATCCCTCTTGTAATGTTGTAGAACTGCGATGTAATATGGCACAATAATTATTAAGTACCTTCACAGTAGCATAAGCAATGCCAACACAAATTCATTCTTATGAGAGGAACCGGTCTCACTCTCCTCTTTCTCCTTATGTACGTATACATATTCCTGACTTTTGTGTGCAATTTTTATTTATACAGTACTGAAAGTGCGGGAGGCATAATTTGCAAATATTTTTGAGACTATTCTACAGTATCATCAGTGTAATGGAAAGGGAGGGAAGCAATAGTAATCACTCAAAAATATATTGTAATAATTTTCTGAAATCTCTTTTGGCTGTTGTATGACTTAATGAGTTTTCTTCTCTTTAACAGCTATTTGGCAGCTTACTTTTTATGGATTTGTTCCATTTGCTACCATATAGATGTGTACATGCACACACATGCCAAATAAATATAGTTGGCAGCCTTTAATAGGCCTTATTGCAGCTTCTTTTTATGCATAAAGTGTGAATTAAGGTATACTATATATACTTCTTTGCACTCCAAATTATTCAAGGATAAGTGAAGTGCTTAAATTATGTTCCTTACCACACATGAAGAAAACTTCTGAACTTTTGAAATTTATTTTCCCCCATATAGTTTGACTATTACTTAGCCAAAATTAATATAAATTACACTGTTAAATGTTCCCAGTGGTTTAAAACCCCATCCGTGGCCTATGGTTATATCCACTACGGTAACTCCCTGAGTGCAAGAATGGGCTTTCCAACTCTTGTTGGATTTCATCTCCTAGAAACTTTTCCCAGGCTACTCTCACAATGTCGCCCCCCTGTGGGCCATGGCCCTTGACCTCCCTGATAAACCACACAAGGGCAAGGGTACAACCGGGTTTTATTGTGCAGGAAACATTAGAAAGCTTGGATGCATTTATAGTGCCTTTAAAGTAGCAAACAAGGTCTACAGATGATTATAATCCTGTAGTTCGGACCACAAGCCGGATGCTAGCAGCGAGAGGGGGAGTCTTTAGCCAAGCCCTCTCCGGTTCAGCAAACGTTGCAGCTCGGAAAGCACAGAGTTCAAAGGCAGTATAGTCTCTCAGGAGTCGTAGTAGAGCCAAGTGCCCTCAGGCCGCTGATCACGGCAGCCCGGTGAGGAGAGGCTGACAAACGGGACTTCACGCTGGTCACTGCCTAGCCCCTAGCGATTACCCCAGCCGAAGCAAGAAGGCTGGGATAGCTGGCTTTCATGCACGAGTCTTTTCCCCAAGGAATCCCAGCTGCAGTTAGCTGCCGGGGATGCAGAAAGTAGCAAACAAAGAGTCTCTTAGAAGTTGCAGCCGATGCAATGTGGCTGCGTTGGCCCCTACAATGGGACAGGTCTCTCAAGGGAATTCTCGCCGTAGCGGAAGGCAGGAACAGCTGTAGCAACTCACTGCAGGTCCTGAAGAATCCCTGCCGGGGCAAGGAAGCAGGAAGCAGTGCTTACTGTAGCAAGAGTCCAGAAACCCTGAAAGGATCCCTGCAAAGGCAGGAAGGCAGGAGCAGTGTTTCCATAGCTTCGAGTCCACGAACCTCGAGGGATTCCTGGCTGGGACACGGGAGCAGGTACGAGGTTTTAGTAACAGAGAGTCCAACCGCAGAGATGACCTCAGGCTTCCCTCTCCGGTTCCAACGGTGACCTGGAGTGCAGGCTAGGCACGGCCAAGCCGTAGATGAAGCAGGGTCCTGGCACGGTGGAGCAGAGACGAACCAGCTCGGAGCTGGCCGGCTGGCTTTCCCTGGGAGGGAAGGCCCCAACGGCCGTTCCCTTAGTCCATCTTGAATGCGATGTTGGTAAGAGACAAAGACTGAAGGGTGCACTGAGCAATTATAGCATTCTGAGAGTGCGTCGGACGTCAAAACCTGTGATGGATGCTTCTTAGCATGTTGACATGATCTCAGGCCTCTTGGAATGCGGGTCTCATTACCGGGGCCCACCTGGCTCAAGGGAGGCATTCTCTCAGTCGCTTTCACTATCAGCCGCCGGAGCAACCCGGCTTTGGAGGCCTTGTTATGATTATCTTTCCTTAGGTTCACACAGGCCAAGCCCGAAAGGCTTGCACTCAGTTCATGAGCAAGCTGTTGCAGGATGTAAGTTTCGATTTCCTAGGCTGGAATGTCGCGCAGGCCCAGATGCTGTTTGAGGCTGCTGCCGCTTAGGCCAAAACGCTGCCTGAAGCTGCTGGAGTGTAACACACAACCTGTAAATAAATACCTCCATTGCGCAACCAGCGTAGGGTCCAGCTATTATAATTTTGCCTAATAGGATATCACTTTGTGTTTATATCCATATGTTTGGAAGAAAGTACGTATATCGTTCTGTTTTCTCTTGCTGCATTATACTACTAAGTGTCATTGGAAGGTCCATACAGCAGAAGATAAGCACTGATGCAATTTGCGTTTTCAAGCAATCAATACATCCCGAATAGGGACTAGTAGCTATTGAAAACCTCGTTCTTTGTAAATGTATTTGAAAACTCTTCAGAGCACCTGTGCGAGTGGCCTCCTCCTCCAGACATTGTGTGGGACCAGGCATGTAGCCAGGGGGGGGGCTAAAGGGGCTTCAGCCCCCCCCCCGAAATTCTCAGGGTGGTCCGCGAAAAGGCCTTACTGGTACATTATTTAAACTGTTATGTTTATTCATATCATGATCTGATCACCATGCTCATTATATCCCACATTAATGGGGTTATTGGGATAACAATACAAAAGATTTGCTAGGGTAGACCCTCTTCCACCCAGTCTCAGCCCCTCCCGAACCAAACTCAGCCCCCTCCGAAACAAAATCCTGGCTACGGCCCTGTGTGGGACCATTCAGTAGTTAAACTATGTGCTCTGTGAAGAAGTATTCCCATCATTTGGATTGACCAGGCCACCCAGGTTCTAACTGGATGACAGAAGAAGAAAGGTATTGTCATATGCACTTTCTTCACCTCAAGACTGTTTCTTCCTTTTTATATGTCTTTTTATATGTCTTCCTTCTTCAGCTGATTTTCCATGTGGACACAAGCTATACACAAAGGGGAGCATTTTATTGTAAAGGAGGGGGAAAAGGAACTGGTGTTTTCAAAATGCTTTTGCTGGTGTTTTCAAAATTCCCCCAAGGTCAGCAGGCCAGAGCAGCTGGTGTTGCATTGAGTTTGCTGGCCTAATTAAATGCTTCTTGCAGAGCCCATATACCATCTGTTTAATTTGTCATTTATGGGGTCCCAAGTAGTAAGCAGAAATATGGCAGCATTCAGCAAGAGTATTTAATTCAGAATTAGGAAAGAATGTCAGCTGTTCATTTCTCTGTCTGCAGCTAGTGTCTCTGCTGAGACTTATGGCGCTTCTACTTTGAACACATTTGTGAGTCATCAGCTCTCTAAATCACAGTGCCAGTCATCTGCAAACAGCACGTTGGAATTACAGGGTCCCCCCTCTTTATTTCTGCTTGCCCACATGGCTAGCACTATTGGCACACACAAGAAGGTACAGTGGTGCCAGAACTGTAATGGAAGCTGTAAACTCTTGCAATTTGAAAAAATAGCCTGAGCTTTTATAGGCTGTCTCTGGCAGGTGGAAAGAGAGCAAAGGAGGTGATCAGAACAGGATTTACGATTACGATGCGCATTACAGTTAGTATGCTAGGAGGTAATTATAGCCACAACGGGAACACAACAAGAGAATGAGGTGTGCTGTTTTGATGCTTTTGTTACACACGTCTTGAAAATGTTTTCAAATGTTCTCAATTCACACTTTTCCTGGTATTTTAGTTCTGTATAGCAAACAAGGTAAGTTTTTTTAAAAAAACCCTCAGGTACATTAATATCAAATATACACTCATAGTGGCCAGCAGTTCCAATCTCAGTTCCAATCTCAGTGTGAAGGAAAATATTTTAATTTTCATTTTATGGAGATTTTATGAGTGGCTCTATAAAAATAAACATGCAATAATGCTGTAATCTGAAGGGAATCACAATTTACTTATGAGAACTATATCTGCTGATAATGTTTTTTTCTTTTGTTGTTGTTGTTAAGATTAGTATCTGCAGTCATAAATTTAAACCCCAATAATTTATAACAGCTAGATATTTGTGGACATCTATGATGACAGGCCTTTTGTTGACTGGGGTAGTTTAAAGTTTCAGCGAAGGCTGCTATGGGGGTTGTAACAAATATTAAGTTCTATAGTATCCATTAATATTTTGTAAGGGGAAATAACTTTTAAGTGACCTGTAAAGATAACAATTCAAATATTGTAGACTATAGACCATTTCTTTATTTTTAAAATATTTTTATAATACTTAAAGTTCTGTAAAGCTGAGTGAGCAATACAGTAGTTGATTCCTTTAAAAGGCAGAAAAATAACAATGCAGAGAGAACACAGTTGCAACTGCAGTTAGCTCCCAGCCTGTATAGTTTGAGCTGAACCTCAGCCCATACCATTAAAAATTGCTGACAGCTGTGAGTGTCAGTCCTGTACTATGTGCAAAGACATTAATCATTTTACTAGCTGCATCTGTTCTTGGGAAAGGGACGTGTCTTGCCTTTGAGGACAGGTACCTGGCTGTAAAAAGCTTGTTTTCCTGTTGTTATGTGGAGCAACCTATCAGCCTATTACTAGAGATTGCTGTATTGTGATCAGAATTAATTGACTGACAATTCTTAATTTACATTGTATTTTTGATCAATGGATAACCTGTAAGTCAAGGTGTTACTGAGGTCAGCATGTACAAAGAGAAATCATAGGGTTTGGGTTAACTCTCAGCATGCTGGAATAATGTGTTTTTTTCTTATTTCTTCTCTCTCTTTTAGTTCCTACTCTAAGATATAACTATGCTTGAAGTGCCTGTTGAAATAAGAGATGACACAAGGCACAAAAGAGAACATTTTCCTACTTTGCCAAATGTAGTTATTTAATACCCCGAGCCTGCTGGAAGGAGCAGTCTATAAGATCGAATAATAAATAAATAAATATCAATCTACTGCTTACAAATATGTATGCACATTTCACCTAGCTAATATTAAAAAGCATTTTATATACCTTCTTTTTATAATACATATGATAAATCTGAAAAAAAGAAAGCTAATATTTGGAGAAATTAGTTAACATTGTCGGGGGTTAGGATTAGGGTTTTTAATGCGATTTTCCTGCTTCTTGACAGGGGGTTGAACTGGATGGCCCACGAGGTCTCTTCCAACTCTATGATTCTATGAAAGTAGTTTTTTAACATAGAAAGTAGTTGTTCTAATATTGTAATAGAAATATTTTTAAAGAAATTTTATAAAAAGCATCTAGTGAGATTTTTTGCCCATGTTTCAAAATATGCACTGCATTGTTCCAGCATTATTCTATACAAAATTAATTGGTGACTGTATGGAATAGTGGGACTTATTTGTATAAAGTCTTGGCAAACTAAGGGTGTATCTACATTGTAGAATTAATGCCGTTTGACACCACTTTAATTGCCATGCTATGGAATCATGGGAGCTATAGTTTTGTGAGGCACCAGCACTCTTTGGCAGAGAAGGCTCAATAATTTCTAAAACTACAACTGCTATGATTCATAGTATTGAGTAATGTTAGTTAAAGTGGTGTCCAACTGTATTCATTCTATACCTTTAGTTCTTCAGCATAATATACTTTTTAGTAAATCAGGGGAATTCAGCTATTACTAATGCTCTCCTCTGGATAAGGTAGGTTGGTTAAATCCAAATGTAATTGGCTCGCCCTGCCTCAGTCAAAGGATTGTAGACCCGCTCCACCTGGTTATGTACCGTGTTTTTATTATATGTTTTTATTGTATGTTTTATATATGCTTGAAATTGTGATCCGCCCCGAGCCTGCAGGGAGGAGCGGAATATAAGACCGAAGAAATAATAAATAAATAAATAAATAAATAAATAAATAAATGTTTTGTGTGCCTTCAAGCCACCTGCTGTCTTATGGCAGCCTCATAGAGGTTGCTTTGTCAAATCCTTCCTCTGAAATACAGCCAACACAATCTTGTACCCAAATATTAGCCTTGGCTGACCCCACTTAGGATTCTAGATCAGACAGTATCTAGTGCCTTGCATATAAGAAGAAACTGTGTATACATGATAGAATGAGAAAAGTAATTAACATAAAAGGATCAACACGAGACTGTAAATATGTATCAAGTAGTATTCTTCAAAATACAGCCAACATCCAGTTATATGCTATATTATTAATACACAATTTAGGGCACTCTTATATTAAACCTTAGTCTTATTTTATTAAGCTCAAATTCTACAGGGATGCCATGCAGCAAACTCCACTTCTCTTTTATGATATAGAAAAACAAAGTATTGTTTCCTGCTATCTCAAATATCTTGTGAACAAAGGAATTACAATAAACCTGGGTATGCATATTTTTATGATTTACATAAGATTGTGACAACATCCTGTAGGGACATTGAATTCTCTTGAGATTCCCAGGATGGGTATTTCCTTTCTCTGATGCATTTATATTAGGTAGACACTTTTGGGGGCAATACCATTCAAAATGGTGGTCCAAGATGTCACATCCAGACCATGATAAGTTTCCAAAAACGGTGTAGAAAAACAATAGAGTGTCTTCTGGTGTCATAAAGGTTAAAAGGTTTTATTTGGCACAACCTTTGCGCCATTTCTGTTATGCATGGGTGTTTATGCATACGGTATATGTTATGTGTGTGAAATGACCATCACTGTGATAGTTCAGGATCGTTAGGCAATTATTGGGAAGTGGGAATTACATATCTTAATGCAAGTTCATTAATGTGTTTGGTAAAGGACATTAATGGGTGACAATTATGGTATGAGATCCATTATGTCCAGATTCAACTTTAAGAAAATAAAAATGAGTATGAAGTTTAGTAGACAATGAAGAGATTAATAGTTAAAGTTTTCCCATATTTGGTTCAGTCATTAATAAGATGGGATAGTGCAGTAAATAAATCCAAAGAATACAAGGGACACATCTATACTGATCAATTAATGTAGGATGAAGGCTGCAGAGGAGGAGATGAATGGAATGTGCACCTGATCACATATCAAATGCAGGAACCAGGTTGTGGTGTGTATGTATGTATACACAACACACACACACTAGAGAGTTCTGTTGCGATCAAGTTCCGGGATCTGCAGTGGCTTCAGTACTATGGATGATTCAGTCATCCCCTCTCCCCCCCCCCCCAGTCCCCTTCCCCAGTATTATGAAAGCAGACAGTGAAAGCTGATAAGAAAATCAACTCATTTAAAATATGATACTGTAGAAGAGTTCTATGGGTGTATGCAGACTACTTTAAAGACTTAAGTCCGTTCCAGAGCAAATTCAGCCTGAACTTTTGCTAGAAGCCAAGTTTATTAAATACACTGAAGTACTAAGAACATCGCACGAGAAGAAATGACTTGTTAGAAAAGACAATAAGATGGTAAGAAGAAAAGAGGAAGATCCCCTCCAGATTGATAGATTTAAAGAAGACACAATCCTGACTCTGCAAGAATTGAGCAGAGCTACTGATGATAGGGTGACTTCTAGGCCTTTTATTCATGGGATTGACATAATTCAACATTGACTTGATTGAAGTTAACAACAATGGGGTTCACCAGATTAACACTCAAACACACACAGCTTTCCAATAATGCCATTTTTGCCAATCTTATTATCAACCTCATGATCTCTGAGTTGTTGAGGATCTGCAACTTTCCACAATTTCACAAACCCGAATGACTACACTCCTTGGGAGTCTGATATAGGAAGACTCCCTTCTGTAGTGATTCCAGCTAGGTTAAGATTCCACCGTGGTTAAGAGAACCCATGCCTGGCAAGCGTAACTCTAAAGGTTATTTTCTCCATTGATTCAGAAAGCATTTCCAACCTTTTCCTTTCATGGGCCCCAAGCTGTACTTCAAGGCAGACAACATTCTAGGGCATGAATGCAAAAATCCATCTAAAAACTAATTTATGATATAGGGACTGTGCACTGTGTGATATATAAAGCTGAAGACAAACTCTGAAAGGAAACTAAGCTGGAAAGGCTATTATCTTCAAGCATTGTATAGTTTCTGTTTCTTCCTAATTTTTAAAAAAGAAATGTGTTACTAAATTCAGATTACAGGGAGAGTAAAAAGCTAATTTGAAAACAAAATGAGTAACAGAGAAAAAATGATAATAACTTATAAAAATTTGGTGACAAAATGGTTTGATTTGAAAATTTCATTTTGATGGGTGTAAATGCAGATGCTTTAAATCAGTCATGCCCATGTAAGGAATGTTTTACAGTATTTAAACTTCTGCATGCAAAGCAGTGTCATTTTTGCCTGTAAATATGCTAAATAACTCCTGTAGCGTCTTGTAAAAATGCTAAATACCTCCTGGAGTTTGTCCCCTGCTTCCATTATATAAAAAAGTGGAAAAACAACAAATGCCTCTACTCCAATTTTGTTGTTGTTTTTCCCAGGTGTAAATCTGCCCTGTTTGCTGTTACCAGGCAGAGATGTTGACTGACAGGCATTGCAGTTTTACCATAATTGTGAGCTTTGCTTTCAATCATTGTAGTTTTGAAACAGCAGGGAGTGATGATGTATGTTCCATTTTAAAACAGCAAAGGGCATCAGAATGCCAGCACCTAATAAATCATGAAAAGACATATGTTGCTGTGGCTGCATTTTCTGCTTCCTCTACTCTCCTGGCATAATGCATTAAACAAAGCAACAATACCCACTCACAACTATAGTCATGCTAGCATTTTAGCTCTGCTCCCTATATCAAATGCCTTTTTACATTTGTACAAGAGGTTAGGTGGTAAATGAGGAAAATGTATATATCTGTTGCATATCCTGTTTTATAATTGGAGTTTCCAGAGTGAAGTTTACAGAGAAGATGCCTATATTTTGAGTGGTTGTGCAGACCAGAGAATTTAAGTGGGTTTGGAAAAATATATAAGCATATATAATATTACATGTGTGTACATGTATGTTTATATGTGTGTGTTTAGCAAAAACTACAGCAAAGCTAAAACAAGCACGATACTAAAGCATAATACAAAGAAATAAAAACCATAAATACAAAACCATAAATACACTAAATGTAGCGCAAAGGAACTCCTACCAATAATAAATCCCTAAAAGAAAAACTGAAAAAAGTGCAATTAGTGCTTTGAGCCCCTTTTTGCTGCTATGATAAAAACTCATCAGCCAATTTTTCCACCACCATAAAAAAAAATCCTGTGTTTTGCATTCCTTCTCACAGGTGAAGGAAATACTTTCTTCTGCCATTTTCAGCCCCCCACTGTGTAGGAGTGTGTTCTGGCTCCTTCCCATAACAGGAAGATCCTCTCTACAGTTACCACTGGATTTTGATATAAATTCAAGTATTGGAGGATCATACTTTGGGGCTGCAACACCTTGTTGTCACAATCCCTTGGTGGGTTGAGGGAATGGGCTGCATGCAGGTCCATGGGCTGTACTTCTTCCACCCTGGTGTAGAGTTTGAAAAGGTACTATTATTACATATTATGTTTATTATAGATTTATTTGAACATAGCAAAACAGTACACATGCATATTAGGTCCAAGTGTCTGGGATTTGTCTCTGAATATTGGGCTCTTCCCAAGGTCCTAGGTTGTTGTTGTTATATTATTATGCATACAGACTCAAAGTGGCTTACATTAAAACATTTCAATACAGCTTTAAATCTACAAATATACTGACATTAAAACTGAATTTAATAAAATCGCTATTTAACAAATTCAATTAACATCCATAAAAACATATTTAAGATCAAGCACATGACTTGATCTTAAAAACATTCTTCTTTTAAAGCCTGTCTGAATAAAAAGGTTTTAGCCTGCCGCCAAAAGGACAGGTAGGGGGCCATTCTGGCTTCCATGGGAAGGGAGTTCCAAAGTTGAGGGGCAGCCACCAAAAAGGCCCTCTCTCTCATTTCCACCAACCAGGCTGGCAATGCTGGTGGAACCGAGAGAAGGGCCCTCTCTTGAAGACTGTAGGGCCCAGGCAGGTTCTTACAAGGAGATGCAGTCACCCAAATAGCTTTTTAAGAAAGATGTAGACAATATTTTGAAACCAATTGTGTTATGCTCATTTATCTTATAAGTCATATTCCAAGTTCTGCATCAATAGTGTAATTTTAGTATATGGATAAAATTGCTTTCAGTTTTGTATCATCATTACACTGATAACTCATAGAATCATTGAGTTGGAAAAGACCACATGGGCCATCCAGTCAAACTCCCTGCCATACAGGAAAAGCACGATCCAAGTACCACCGACAGATTGCCATCCAGCCTCTGTTTAAAAGCCTCCAAGGAAGGAGCTTCCACCACACTTCGAGGTAGAGAGTTTCACCGTTGAACACTCTTAGTGAACAGCTTTGTATTTTACCAAGTGAGTTCCCATGAAATACTGACTTCAGTGAAAGGGGAAAGTGTGTTTTTAGTTCTATCGAGCTTCCTCCTGAAAACTAGTGGCAGTAATCCGAAAGAAAAGTAAAAAATACATCGGAAGTATTTAATTAATGACAAAAAATAAAAACTTACTGACTCAAGAATGAGATATCAGAACACTATATACATAACATGACTTAGTGCACAAAAAGTGACGAATGATAAATGAGCTCTAAATACAGAAGGAATAGAGAATGAATGTAAGGGACAAGACATTACAACAGGGTTATGTAGATATCAGGGATTTACCAAAAATCAATTAAGTCAGAAAGCCCAAATAACTACTGAAAACACATGTATTACTGAGCCTAAATTCTGTGCTTCCAAGACTTAAAGTTAATTGTGTTCCCTCTGTATAGCAATTTAATCTAAAGATTAAGCATGGAAAGTGAAAAGATGGTGGATGGAAGAGGGGAAAATGTCGTTGCTTCTCCCAAACAGAAGAACTAGCTTCTCATGAGTTCAGACTGAAGTTAAAGAAAAATTGATTCATGTAATATATGGTACACTAGAAGATAATGAATTCAGAGAATGTGTGAGGAATAATATAAAAAAATAATTATTTACTGAAAATGCAATGTTCATATAAATGTCTTTATATTTATACAATACATCTTAAAACTTCTAGGGACACGCATGTTCATTCTTTCTAGGTTTTGTGAACTCCCTACCTGAAGACACCAGGAAATCTACACCTTTGATGAGTTTTCATAAGCATTGCCTGAGGATGTAGACAAAGCATTGCAAGGGTATACCTTTGCCAATATTGACTAACAACTACAAAGTCTGGAACTCATTGAAATAATGGACATCTTACAAGATGAGAAGGTGCCCATAGCCTTGGAAGAGGCCTTGTTGAGACACCTCTACTCAGGCCTGTGTTATACTTATAAAGATTGCACATGTGCCAACATTCCCTTTTGTAGCAAGGTTGAGTAATTTGTGGTTGCTCAACCTCAGAGATTTTTTGATGAAGCAGATTACTTCAATCATTTTCCCATATGACTCCAGTCTTCGAATTAACTCACATTCAGACTACACTATGCTACCATCAGGAACACACACGATATCATCCCAAGGTGTCTTCAGAGTAGATACAGCATAGCAATTAAATAAGTGACCCTGAATATTTGTAACTGGGGATAGTTTGTCTTATCAGATATGGGGAGGGGTGATGTTTTTACCTCATAAGCGCTTCCCCTACTTGTAGCAATCTGCAGAAGGATGGTGCTTAGGTGGGGAATTAAAAAAGTGTTTTTGGAATCTAAGGGTATATCCACATTGTAGAATTAATTCAATTTGGCACCACTTTAAGTAAAAAGACCAGTATCCACCAATTGCAGTGGTGCAAATGTATCTAAACACATAGAAGCTCAATGTATACATACAAATACAAATGTTAGTACTGGTCTTTTTATTTCCAAGGGAACCCATTTTTCTTTTCAGCACCACTTTAACTGTCATAGATCGGTTTTATGGGCTCAGGGAAGTAGTAGTTTGGTAAGGGACCGTGGTGCAGCTGGCTGGGTGTCAGCTGCATTAAGATCACTACTGACCGAAAGGTCATGAGTTCGAAGCCAGCTCGGGTCGGAGTGAGCTTCCGGGCAATTTTGTGTAGCTTGTTGTCGACCTTTGCAACCCGAAAGACAGTTGCATATGTAAAGTAGGAAATTTAGGTACCACCTATGTGTGAGGAGGCTAACTTAACAAATTTACGAGGCCATAAAAAATCTCCAGAAAAAGCATGAGGGGAATGCAGAAAGTACTTCATCCGTGTTACAGATGGACTGTGAAGCGACAACTCCCCTGGTGGCCAGAAAAAAGTAAAATAGCCTCTGACTGTCTATACGTGTTGTGTGTCTGTGGCATTGAATGTTTGCCATGTATGTGTACATTGTAATCCGCCCTGAGTTCCCTGCGGGGTGAGAAGAGCGAAATATAAATACTGTAAATAAATAAATAAATAAATAAATAAATAAGGCACCAACATTATTTGGTAAAGAAGGTTCAAGGTTTTGTAAAACTACGACGCCAGTGATTTCATAGCATTGAGCCACAGCAGTTAGAGTGGTGCCAAATTGTACCTACATCTAAGGCCCTTTCCACACAGCTGTATAAAATCTACATTGAACTGAATTATGTGGCAATGTGGAATCAGATAACCCAGTTCCAGCAGATATAGTGGATTTTCTGCCATGATATTCAAGGTTATATGGCTGTGTGGAAGAGCCCCAAGAAACACAGAGGGCTGCAGAGCAGGCTGGGGCCCCTTCTACACTGCCATATCATCCAGATTATCAAAGAAGATAATCCACATTATCTGCTTTGAACTGGGTTGTAATTCACTTTTGATGAAGCTGTGGGGTTTTTCTTTGGGATCCCAATTTGGTGTAATACCCTCCTTTTCAATATCCTGATTCACAACCCTTGGTCCTCCAGCTGTTTTGAATTCCGTTTTTCAGAATCCTTGACCATTGGGCCATCCTAGCTGATGTTTTTGGGAGCTAAAATCCAAAACATCTGCAGATCAGCCTAAGAATCATGATTTCTTTCATATCTTTGGTTTCCATTATAATTTGATTCAAACATTTCAGGAAATTATAGCATATTAGAGGCATATATTCAGTGAACCTGTGGACCATCCTTGGACACATGTATACCTTGATGCATATACCCTTTGCATATAGTCATCCATTGATGAATGAAAAACTGCATTTCCTATTTTGGAGGAGTGGGGGTTATATTAAAATAAATAGCAAGGAACACAGCAGTGGGTACCCCTCAAAGATGAATGGGAATCTCTTATATATGTCACCTACCACATAAGCTACTTTACAGATACAAGCAATTATTTGAACATAGTTTTTGCAAAAGGTTTTCTTTAGAAGAGCCATTATAAAGTGAAACACAGACACTTCAGACAAACTAATGTTTACTGGTTGACAGGTATTATATTGTTGCACTGCGACATTTTGCAAAATTTAGCAGAATGTTGCATTATGTGACCCCTCTTTGATCTCCTTTTCCTGTTTGTTTCCTTTAATCTGTTTCTTTTTTTATCTTAATTCCAAAACTCTGCACCAGACTGTACACACAACATCCCCAGCTCATATTGCCGCTTGTCAGGTGGTGTGTGTCACAAAAACAGAGGGGTCTATCAAGCATCCGACAAGTCGCAGTATGAGGTTGGCCTATTATGTATGGCTCTGGGCCATGAATATGAAAGGCCTGATTCCAGAATAAACTGTTGTTCTTTCTGCTGATTGAGATGGTTCATTTATATATCTTGTAAAAAAATGTTGACTTCCCATAATGTAGGCTTTTGCATTTTAGAGGTTCAGTAATTGATATAAAATAGTCATGTTTTACATATGTTAAGTAATTAACATGCCTTTATATGTGCCATCTTTGCCTGAGTTTGGTGTAGTCTGTCCTTTTCCAAGATAAATGCATTAATGTGTGTTGTATACTTTCGGAATAGAAAGGGTTTATGTCCCATCCCATCCCCCGAGAAAATTTTGATACCTTAACTCATTCTATAACTTAACTAATATTCATTACTAGATGAAGCGAATTACATATATCTTTGCGAGCTTTAATATGAAGGAAATATTTGTAGTTATGGAAAAGCAAAACTTCTAACCTATATGAAAATATAGTTCTCCGAGGATACGATCAAAAAGTTACTATTATTTTATATCAGCCTCTCAATGTCTATAGTTATGGCATTACTGGAGACAAACAAAATTTTAGTGCAATGTGCTCATCCTTTATTAAGAACTTAACCTTTTGTTTTGATGAAGTCCATATAATTATGCAGAGGTAAAGAGATACAGGGCCACCTGGTAGCACAGCGGGCAGGGCCGTAGCCAGGATTTTGATTCGGGGGGCTGAGTTTGGGTCAGGGGGCTGAGACTGGGTGGAAGAGGGTCTAGCCTAGCAAACCTTTTGTATTGTTATCCCAATAACCCCATTAATGTGGGATATAATGAGCATGGTGATCAGAGCATGATATGAACAAACATAACAGTTTAAATAATGTACCAGTAAGGCCTTCTTGCGGACCACCCTGAGAATTTCGGGGGGCTGAAGCCCCCTTAGCCCCCCCTGGCTACATGCCTGACAGCGGGTTAAACCGCTGAGCTGCTGAACTTGCTGACTGAAAGGTTGGAGGTTTGAACCTTGGAAGTAGGGTGAGATCTTGCTGTTAGGTCCAGCTTCTTCCAATCTAGCAGTTTGAAAACATTCCAGTATCATTAGATCAATAGATACCGCTTCTGTGGGAAGGTAACGGCACTCCATGCAGTCATGCTGGCCACATGAACTTGGAGGTGTCTATGGACAATGCCAGCTCTTTGACTTAGAAATGGAGATGAACACTCCCACCCCCAGAGATGACTAGACTTAATATTAAGGGAAACCTTTACCTTTATCTTAAAGAGATATAAGGGCATTCAAAAATTGTTAAAAGAAGAGAAACCTAATTCTGTGAGTCTGAAATCTTACATTTCATTAAAAAAAACTGGTTTGGTGAAATGCTCACCACTGTTTTCAAACTGGTGCAAAAAATATAAAGTTGTACACGGCCATTTCTGTACATAACATCTAAATTCCTAGAATGAACACTCAATCAGTGCTCAGCGAACCAGGAATCTAAAAAGCAAGTGGCTTGATGGCTAGTTAAACTTAAGTTTCTTGAGTGTTTTCTTGCAGTATTTTAATGCGCTTTCTTTCTATCATCTTTCTAAAAACTTTATATTTCTTATTGGTAAGGTTTTAGTTGAATTTACTCCATGTTAGAAAATTACTTTATAAATGTAATTGATATATAATCCTTCTTCAATTAACTCACATAATGGGAAATGTTTCAAACCAGTGTTGGTATAATTGTAGGGAAATTTATTTATTTATTTACAGCATTTTACCCTGCCCTTCTCAACCCCCCCCCCCCAGTGGGGGCGGGACTCAGAGCGACTAACACAGTCAGCAATTCAATGCCACAATATCAATAAACACCAATATAAAACCATAAATACATAAAAAGTTAAAAACAGTAACAATTAGTTATATCATCACACAATCACATAATCACATATCCGTTTCCAAGTATTGTAACAGTCATCAGGTTCAGTTCCATGTTCAAAAGATGCCGACCACATTCTCCCACATGTGGTGGGATTGTAGAAAAAATTGGAACTATTATAGTAAAATAAGAAATGTAATGGAAGAAATAATAGGGAAATAATTAAAGTGGGAGAAAGTTAGATTCATGTCTCTCACTATAGAGGCAAAGGAAGATAACACTAATTGGACAAAAATCCTAAAATGTACAACAGCCACAATACAGGCTACTTTATCCCAAAGATGAAGAGACAACACAAAATGGGATTTAGAAGCTTGGTGGGCTTATCTATTGGAATATATACAGTATAACTGGAATATAATAAATGATTTCATTAATCAAAGGGAAAAAAGGTATATAAATAGTCATACAATAGCTATCAATACTCATCAATAGCTATCACTCCAGTGGGAAGGCAACGGTGCTCATTGCTGTCATGCCGGCCACATGACCTTGGAGGTGTTTACAGACAACGCTGGCTCTTCGGCTTAGAAACGAAGATGAACACCAACCTAGTGAAACACTATGGGGTTTAATGTCAGGGGAAAACCTTTACCTATACCTAAAAGAAGACTGGTATAGGAAATGGTCTAGTCTAATTGACAAAATAGACTAAGATGATAGATATAGCATTTTGAGCCAGGCTTTCCACATGGTTAAATTGATACAATGATATCATTAGGAATTGCTGTTCTAGGAGGGAGGGGGGAATAAGCGGGAGGGTATGGGCAATGGGTGATACGCATCTAAGAAATGTATAAAGTGTCATATAAGGTAAATTTACTGTTGGAATAATGTATACCGAGATAAGACTTGTATGGCAAAAGGATGTATCAATTAAAATAAAATAATTTTTTTTAAAAATACAATATTTGATGTGTAATGGGTTGACATTGATTATTAGAATGTTACAAAATAACTAGCTACTTTTTCCTTGCCCTCCAATTATTATTGCTTTTTAAAAATCCCATAAAACTTGGTAAACTGAAAAATCTTTTCCAAACCGTCAAATAAGAACTGGAATCACTTTTTGTTGCATCAGTGAGGTGATTTTATCCGTACTAGTGGCATTACATTTTCAGCGTGACTTCATGGTGTTCTAATTATCTTGGCAATATGTAAGCCATCATTACAGGCAACTCCATTACTTGTGGTTCATTTCTTCCAAGCTCTGGTATTTACTAATGGCTCTCCGCAATGCTTTGTCTTGAGAACAGTAATTCCTGTGATGATGTACTGCACTTCAAAAGTAGCATTGCAAAAATCTACTTAGAAAAAGGAAACATGCCTGTGCAAAGGATGAGCTAATTTTGAACTCTTCTCCCAGCATTCTCCAGTAATATTAAAAAAAAACATCAGTCCCAAAGAGAATTGACTCTCCTCCACCTGAAAACGAAACTCACCTTTTGTCCTCCAGAGTAATTTTCACTCAGTTTTATGGGCTTAGCCCCAGGACCTTTGAAAAGAGTGCTGAATGCAATGTCAGTCCCTACAGATAGCTTATGAATAAACACTAGTATTTTTCCGCCCCTTCCTTTTTAAGAGATAAAGAGCTACCAAAGAACCAATAGCTCTCCAATAGGAGGGCACGTTGGAGATTGTTAAACAGAAAGGGAGATAAACCTGGAGCATTTATCAACAAACACGCTTCATCAAGTGTAGGATCTTAATTGGCTCTGAAAGACAGTGTAGGGGCAGCTGCACAACTTTTGTAAAACAGAGCACTAGGCTATAAGTGCAAAAGTGAAAGTATCTGCATAGGTTCCCATCTATACTGAGCCTTTAATGCAGTTTGAAGCCAGCTTCAAACAACAAACTCACACAAAAGTTCACAAAAATAAAGTCCTTAATGTGTATCAATGTTTTTTTATTTGTGTAATCACCAACTGGTTTCAAACTGGTTTATGTTTTCCTATTCAATTATCTACATAGTACAAACACTTTTTGCAGTCCCAGTTTGAAATTGCATTGTCGGTGTAAATGTGGCCTTATTCATTCCCCTATGGATACGCACGTTCACTAAGTACTGAGGTATGCTGTGCAATGGATTTTTCTTCATTTCAGTGAACCTGAAATTTGTATCTTGTGCTGGCAACCACAGTGCTCCTTGGGGACACATTTCTACCCCTGGTTGCTGATCAAAATAATAACAAAAATGAATGAAAGTTCATTCCTGATTTTGAACAAAACAATTAACTTTATTATAAACAGTGTGTTCGGAAGGGAAAAGTTTCATAACTATTTAAAGGGAGAATACATGTTGAGTTATTTCAGCTAAATCGTGGTTTCGAGGGCTCAGTCTCCACTGCTTTCCAGAAGGCTGAAGGAGACACAGATGGGTAGAAAGCTAAAGGAGAGGTTTATTCTCAATGGCCAGAATTGTCTGTGGAGAAAGCACTCCACAGTACTGACAGACCGCAACTGCGAACACCAAGCATGTTTTTTTTAATTTGACAGCTATTCAAGAAATTCATGCTAGATCCTGGTTGGCTGAAAAACTGCTCCATTATGATCCATGTCTTGAGTGGCTCAGGACTACATTGGCTCTTTGTATGTACAGAAATTAAATAAATTATTATTGGATCATTTGAAGTGTTAGTGCATTTAATGTTCTGCCCCTGAAAGGGGTTCGAAAGGTGGCAATATGTAATGAGTCCTTGATGGGTTTGTTATGGTTAATACAATAGAGTTAGTCCAGAGTACATAATGGATATTTGGGAATGATGACCATCGCAATAAGTGAAGCTGGCTTGAGGCATGGGTGCTGGATCTTTCTCGCAGATAGACCCAATCTTATCAATGAAAGCAGGAAACGGATTCTGAGACTCTGATGTGAATTCATTGATTGTTTCCTTTCATGTCTCTAATTCATTGTGAGAAGATTATAGAAATAAAAGGAGGGGTTCTAGGTGTTTTGGAGCAGCACCAAAATGGTAATTCGACAAAGCATTATTATGAGGAAAGGGTGCATGCACTTGCCAGGTCCAGAGAAGCTGCACACAGGATTTCATATATTTCATATATTTTATAATTTGAGGGTATGATTTCTCAATTTCACACGCTCCAAATTAGCTCAGGAATTATAGAGTGATCAAGATCCTCAATATATATGATCACATATACTTACATGGTCACATTTTGCCAATCCCTATTGTACTTGGTCTAGGCAACTGCAAATTTAGAAACTTGCCATAGTATAGTCATCTCTTCCTTAAAGAAGGTATAACTATACTATGGGCATTACTTGTTTAACAAAAAAATTCATACCAAAAGTTGAAATCATATGGAAACCTCCCCAAAAGAAAAACAATCCCATCTGTCTCAGCAAATCTTTTATTCAAAACTGATAATATGTACATGTAAAATGAAGCAAGCAGGTCAGGTAAACAAATGAAATATGTTTATACAGTATAAGTAAAAAAAATATTTTGAATAGTCAAGAAGCCATATGAACATGTCTTCTGAAATCCATCCATTAATTTTTATGGTTTTCACCTTGATGACCAAACTGATAAATCTGTGCTTTTTTTAATATGTTGAAGAAAGCTGATGGAACAGACCTGTCTTCTTTCTCCTTTTTTCTCTGCTTTGCCATTCATTCATGCTGGAGGGGGCTGTCACTGACTTTGCCAGTTGTAGGCAGGGGCACAGTGCCAGAGTTTCATTGGAGTAGAATCTCATTCATTCCCGGCTGGCTCTGTGAGTGACCAGGGCTAGATCGGCATTTGCCACTGAATCTAGCCCCGTCTGATGAGGTTGAAAGCTGAAAGTGCTGTGTGTGAGATAGGAGGCTGGAGAGAGACTGAGAATCTGAGAGACTGAGAATATAAAACAGCTGATATTCTGGTGGAAGGGAGAAATGAAGTACTGTACAGGGGATCTGTCTTCTTCTGCCTTGTAGCATTAATGCCAATGACTTGAAGATAGAAAGTTATAATTGGTAGCAAAAATTCTCAAATTTGTGGGTTAGGGATGCTCAATCTGTATTATTTTGCTAAATACTTTTTTCAAGCTATGTGGGGATATTAATGAGCAGCTACCTGATGCCCTGTATGACTTGTGGCAGTTTCTATAGAACTTTTCTGTCTGGATTTTCTTCCCATGATTACTTTTAGTAAGAACCACTCAACAGAAATAACATGCCAACTTCTGTAACTCCAGGAGGTATAATTTTCCTGACCTTGTGATGCTGCAATCTTCTTGTTTTCCTATATTGTTTGTGTAACTTTCTTGATAGCCTGACTTTCCACTTTCCACATAATAATAAGTGATCACTGTCAATGAATCCTAACACTGTAAAAAAAGAGTTGACAGAATAGCTGCAATGTCTGTTGTTGTTATGCTTGTTTCGTTTACCTATATTGCAAGGATGATATTTGTTTTGTTTGCTTGCTTGTTTTAAAGTTTGGTTTTAACCTCAATAGCTATTTGGGAAGCCTATTCTTCTTTGTTCAACCCAGTCATGAGCTGCTAATAATTTGACAAGCAAAAATATTGCACTTAAATATTAAAGAACTATGTTTTTACTCTAAATGACCTTTCCCAACAAAGCTACGGGTTACTGTTCTGGTGGTGGTGGTATGGCTTGAAGTCATTTCGGGCTTATGGCAACCCTAAGAGGAACCTTGTCACTGATTTTCTTAGCAGACGTTTTTTGGGGGGTGTTGAGACTGAGAGATTGTGACTTGCCTAAGGCCGCCCAGTAAAATCCTAATTATGGAATACATAGAATAATGGAATCTTAGAGTTGGAAAGGGCCACAAGGGCAATCTAGTCTGGCCTCATGACATGCAACAATACACAATTCTAGCACTCCTGAAAGTTGCCTATACAACCTCTGCTTAAACCCCTCCAAAGAGTCTACCACACTCTGAAGTAGTCTGTTCCACTGTTGCAAGAGCTCTTCCATGAAACGGTGACATTTTAAGATAATTTGCATATGATTATGCTAAATCCTCTGGGATTTCAAGCAGAAGTGTGACCTTTCAATAATCCTGTGAGTAGGTGAAAATTTACAGTGCGACCAAGTGCACCATGTAGCGTTTGCAGAAGAGCAGGATTTTGAACTTGTTTTTAGAATAGGGGTGGGTATGTACCAAGGAGTGTTCAAATTTAGGTTTAGAAGCCCCTTGGTTAGTCATATTGTTGCTCCCAGGAATTTTTAAACTACCTCTGTTTCTGTTTTCTTGCTATATCAGGTCCTTGCAACATCTTTTAAGACCAACATTACACAGTAAAGGGCATTACTGAGGTTTGGGGGAGCCTGGGGTGCCCTAGGGAGTCATCACCCCAAGGGCTTAGTGTGGTCCATCGGCCACGGAGTTCTCACTCCAGATCTAGAATACAAGCATAGCGCCTTGGTGGTTCTCACTGAAAGCATTTATAGTCCGGCATTTGTTCCCACAAAATGCTTTAGAAAATCTGCAAGTTAGGCTTGGGTTGAAATATGAGGTCAGTTACAACTTCATGGACTTCCGAGAAGCTGTGTCAACTCACAGTAGGCCTGAACTGGGTCCAGTACATGGGAAGACACAGTTTCTTTGAAGCATCATATGATGACATTTGTTCAACTGGGCTGTGGAAGGGCCTGCTGTGTTTTAGCCTGCTGTCGGACAACTTTTGGCACGGCGCATAAAAAGCATAATCTTCTCAAGCTAGCAGAAGCTTTTTGTTTGCAAAACACGTAGCATCGCATTCACTTCCACTTCCAAAGCATGGGAATGCATGGGGTGAGATGGATGATAGTAATTTTCACAGCTTAAGTTACTACTTTATCACCAGGAAGCAAATAGAACCCTTATGATCTACAGACTATAGAAGAAAGTGTTCCCTTGCTGTAGTATTCCACTGCTATTAAACCCTGTCAGATCTCCTTTATAGTTTCTTACATTTCATATTCTGTTTATGTTGATTATAGAAAAGTGTGTGCAGTCTCTTTTGGGGCTGTATTTAAGGAGACATTTCCCCAAATGCTTAGCTGGGCATTGACTGATGGCTGTAAAGTGATCATTAGATAAAGTTGGGCAAAATATTTAAGATTGTTATTTATTTATTACATATTTATCTCACTTACCCTCTGATTTGCTGGAAGGCGATGCTGGATATAACAACGGTGTCCCCCCCCCCCCATTATTTTGGGTTGATTTTGGGCAAAATTGTTAAGACTTGGGATGATTACTGAAGAAAGTCAAGGAAGAAAGTGCAAAGCTAGGTTTGCAGTTGAAACATTAAGAAAACAATTACCTTAGATGATTTACATAATGATGAAGACATTGAAATAGAACAAGATTTTTTTTATCTTAGTCATGAATGAGAATGGAAACTGCAGTTAAACTTTCTGAAGAATCTAGGACTCAGAAGGGCAGCTATGAAGTCAGTATACAAGACCTTGAAGTGGCAAGGTATATTATTGAATAATAAAGTTAAGATTGTCCATTGCATTTCCAGTTTCTATGTATGGTTGTGAAAGCTGGACAAAGAAAAAAGACGATAGGAAGAAAATTCTCTCCTTTGAGATGTGGCGCTTGAAAAAGTTCTGCTGATACCATAAAAAGCCAAATCAATGGGTCCTAGAGCAAAATCAAGCCTGATCTCTTTTCTTTAGAAGCCAAGGTGATTAAACAGATTGTTGAATTGTGTACAGCTCACGTGAAGCCATGACTCACTAGAAAAGACACAATAGTTGGTAAGATAGAAGACAGTAGGAAAACTGGAAGACTGCATTTCAAACAGATAGGCTCAATCAAGGCTATCACAACCCTGAACCTGCAATACCAAAGCAGAGCTGTTGATAGGATGATTTGGAGGTGTTTCATTCATATGGTTGCCACAATTTGAAGTTGACTTCATGGGGGTTAATGGCTATCATCTAAAGATTTAAGGTGGAACACCTTTCTGAGTTCCATGTTTTTTTAAATAAACAATGTTTACTAGTCCTAGGATTGGGTCAAACTCCATGGAAAATTGGAGTCATGGTTCAGTATTCTTTTCCGTTTTCATTTCTCTCCTCATCCTTGACTTTTCTGCTATTTGAACTCGATCCATTCATTCTTTGTCAGTTCATTGTATTATTGTATCTTTGATCTCCCTCTGCCTTGCTAAGTAAAACAAAGTTGCCTTCTTTATTGGAGATTTTTAAATAAGCTGTTACTTTTCCTTTACCCCATATACAATCAAAAATTTGTGGGCAATTGTATTCTTCCCTTTAACTTATAGAAACAACTTTGGAATTTAATTTTACGACTCCATTTTGTAAAATTTTAGAATGGATTAAGGAAAACAATGGGAAAGGTGGAAGGAAAATTGTCTGGAAATTATAAAAATAAATTTTAGTGGTATACAGAGGGGAAAAAACCCATAATGAACACAAAGGGCTGTAATTTTTGAAAATAGCTTCCAGATGTAAAGTTGTAATCAACTGTGATCTACCCATATGGTGTTTCGGAATAGTAATGATGATTTATACATTGCATTTGGTATTGGAAGTGGCTTTTACATTTTGATATTCCAAGCCATTTTATTGTTCTTCTGTATGTTGTATTGAATAAGCACATTAGGAAAAGGGACTTATTTAGAATCATTTAGATTAGATTCATTTATCTGACTCTCTGCAGAAAGAAGAAATTGTCAGAAGTAGAGAATATGCTTTAGAGGCTAAAAGGTCAAAGTGTGGGCCCTCTTTCCTTATTGAAACCACAGACACTTAAAATTAGACACAGTTATCTTGTTATCAGTGACAGAGGTAACTGGCAAATATGAAGGAACCGAAAATGTTCATAAATAGAACAAATTGTAGTTTCGACAACATGACACTTGTTGCAGATTTGCAAAGAGGTGCTTTCCATCAAAAAGGTCAAATGATAGAACAGGGAATTTCCGTCCTCTGTTTACCTATCTGTATATAAGATTTTGCTCTGGTCAAGGAAGGGACGGCAGTCCTTGTAAGGTGTAGCCACCCGTGTGTGTGTGCTATGACTGCCCATCTCCTTCATGCGCATGAATGAATAAACCTTGTATTTTGATCTTCTCCAATGGAGTTGTTTCATTTCTTTTGACCTCCCAGGCCTTGGACTTAGTAAGACCCAAAATGAGGGTTTCTAACAGTATCACACTTCAGTTAGTAAATAGAGTTATTTCTATTACAGTTGTTCTTTCTCTATATTTTACAATGATCTATGTACAATCAATGGCCAGCGAATCTCTATTTGGGCCTGGTTGTTTTACTGAATTGTTTACTAGAATGCTGAATGTGACAGTAATTTACAGTTAATCTTCTTTACCAAGAAAATACAGTGTTCTGAAACACCACATCACTAGCCTAACATGTGTGATGAGTGAGAAGATTCCACTATCTGTTTTTATAGTAGTCCATGAACTAGTTAAGATTAAATACTTGACATGTACATAGTCCTTGTGCATTAGTGAGGTACAAAACTGTTATTTGGCAATTTATCCTTTTAATGGGATCCGTATCTGTAGCTCCAGATGCAACCGTTAGAGGTGAACATCTGGAGAAAATTTTAAAAAGTCTTCCAAATGAAAGCGCAGCATTTCATGTGGTAGGACAGGCAGAGAAATAGAGCTAGAACCAATTGGCTTATTGATACAAATATATTAGTCAACTATCGGTGGTGGTGTTCAGAATCACAAGGAGATGTCAGTGGGGTTGCCAAAGACCGCGGAAAACACAGTATTTTCTGTTGTTCATGGAGGTTCTGTGTGGGAAGTTTGGCCCAATTCTATCATTGGTGGTGTTCAGAAAGCTCTTTGATTGTAGGTGAACTATAAATCCCAGCAATTACAACTCCCAAATGTCAAGAGTTTAGATGTCTTATCTTATGGGAATGTTAAGGTTGTGTATTCCTGCATAGCAGGGATTGGACAAGATGGCTATTGCAGTACATTGCAACTTGATGGTTTTATGATTCTTAGATATACAGTGTCAACCTCAAAATAATTGTGGACCTGACCTGTTCTTCTCTAATCCTAAATCTTTTGTCCCCTTAGATTACACAAATGATCAAATCAAAATAATCTTGGCTCCCAATACTAAAGCCAGTGTGCACGAGGTCCTGCTCAGGTCACAGTCGCTGGCTGTGCAGTTCTTGCTATTAACTCCCATATCAACTGAAGATTTAGTGGGATTCTGGTTCAGTTGCCAGAGTTAGCATATGAGATGCCTCTTGTATCTCTGTAAATTGCACAGGAAGGATATTTTGGGACGGTCACAGAGAAGTTAGGTTGGCTTGTGAAGAATCACTCTCTTAAGATCTAAACCTATACAGTACTTTATTAATAAAATGTATTGCATTTTAAAATCAATTCCCTATATTGAATTTAATAAAACGAACACTAATTATTCTTTTTTGGTGGTAGGGGAGATTTTCACCTTGGATTTTATGAATCCGTGAAATTGCACAAAATGACTAATTAAAAGCCAGAAAGATATTATTTCATTATACATTAGTATACTTTAAAAAATGAAATCTATCTCCACTGATAAAAAAGCTTTTATTTTAAAAAACATTTTAGTGTCAGAGATTTGGGGTGTATTTTCTGAAAAACAATTTATTGAACTCATAGATGTTTTTTATCCTAAGGGCTGGTTCTCATAAATGAAGCCAAACCAAAACAAATAAACAAAACAAAACAAAACAAGAAAAACACCCCCCCCCCAAACCTTCATAGCTGTAAAACATAAAAATAAAAAGATAGAGATTGTATACTAACTTCTTCATGTTAGTTTGGTGCAATGGGTACTATTTTTGAAACATTTTATTTCTAGTTCAACTGTTTTACTAAGTTGATTTATTAATATCTATTTACACATTTATAAAGAAATGCTTTAGCTTGCATAAATTTAAATACTTTAGCAAAGATAGGTGCCAGCCAAACCAAACAAGAATTATATTTTACATATTTTGTACTGAAGTTTGACATTCCAAACTATATGTGTTGTGTGTCAGAGGTGAACTGCATATATTTCTATAACATAAGACCAGAGAAATTCCCCCAATCTCCTGTTAAGCAAGGTACGGAAACACTACTATAGGAACTGAAGCTTGAAAAACTAGTAAAAATGTAGGTTAAGACATTGATAACTATAAAAAGTCCAGATCATTCTGTATTCAGTAGTGAGGATTCTTTCCCCCAAAGTGCCCTAGGCTGCGCTTTCGCCATAAGTTGCAGCTCTGCTGTTTATTATGAATGTTGATTTTGCAAAATTGTGAGCTCTTACGACTTCATCAGATAGGGCAATTTGCCCATTGTACGCTGCTTGCTCTCCCCTTTTGCCACAGAGCCCATTACATGAAGCATATTTACTTCCGGCTGGGCTCTGTGGCAAAAGGGGAGGGCAAGTGACATATGCTGCCACTGCGACAACACAGGAGCCTTCCCATGTTGCCTTTGAAACAGTGAGCGGAAGCTGAGTGGCAGTCGCTTCCCCCTGTGGGATGAAGTCAGTTGTATGTGGAGCGATGCAGGGCATGGGGCGATGGGTTTTCCACACACCCCGCCGGGATCCCACAGATTTGCCACGATGCATCACAAATCACATTTGAATGTGATAAGGTAATTAGTTAGTTAATGCTAAATGAGCATATGTTAATCAAAGAAAGCTCTTCTGTCACATAAATAGTGATACAGGTGAGCTCTGCATTTTGTAGGTGCCATTCAATAATGTTGATAAAAATATCAAACAAATATCAAACAACTGTTAACTTGTAATTAGTGGAACTCGACTAATTCTATGGTGAAATTATAACTAATGCTATAGTATTTCAATGATTTTGGTTCTTAAGAATAAAATACTCTCCTTTTTCTTGTTCTATTATTTATTGTATAGCCTACTTTATTCCTTTGAAAAAAACCTAACTTACAGGCTTAGAAACTAGAAAGCAGCACTTAGATTTTGAAGGGAATTGCAGCCTAGTTTTCTCTAGGCAGTCTATCTTAGACAGTTCTCCAGATACATATTTTAAGGATTTTTTTAAACCATACCTTTCACCATTTTGATAGCCCTCTGTGTGCAGTTCAGCAAATGAAGCAAACCTTTGTAGACTGAAACGCCACCTTGAAAAAGGGACAGCCAAGAAATACAGGGGGGAAATGGTTTAAATGTAAATTGCTTGCCAGAAAACTGTGATACTCCGCTCTGTTTTATGACTCCTTAGCATTGTTATGAAGATGTGAGTGCATTGTTATACTTCACTGAGCCTCAGCCTTACAATTTAGCTTAATTATCTTCAAGGTCATTTTAAAAAAGAGAATCAGGCCAAGCTTGAAAATGTCAAGTAACTTGGAACGATAGAACTTTCTCCTGTTTTCCATTATGCACTATTTTATTATTGTCTGTAACCATGATTATGTCTATTTTGGTATGAAAAAGCCATGGTCTTCTCTGTGTAAAAAATGGAGCGCTATAGAAAATCTCTCTAACCAGTTCATTTTCATGCAGCCAACAGTCAGGAGATGGTGTGAGAACACTGCATATTCTTTCACATAAGGGGGAAGAGGTAGCCTCTTCATTTTGTCCAGACTAAGTAAAATGTATATGAAAATGTAAGACTATACTAAAGATTTTTCTGCCCATGAAGCTGACTGAGCACCCAGAATGTACTCATGCAATTCTGAGATATGGATTTTGCTCTTATTGAAAACCAATGTCCTATAAACTGAGAATCTCTAACAGTGCATTTTTACTCGAAGGTAAATCCCACCTTGATCAGTGGGTCTTACACCCAAGCATGCATAGAGCTGAAGATTTAAGCCAGCATAATATCCTGATCTCTGGACTCTTCGATGGTAGCACCAATCAGAGTGTGAGTGTCTGAGACCAATGAGCTGTTGGATTCAAATGTTTTTGCACCAGAGGGAAGCAAAAGCTATCAACTGCTCCACAACCATCAACAGAAATTCAAAAAAGATTTGATTTATTTTGAGCTTGATTTCAACTTCCTGGCAACCCATTTCCATATTCTAAGATAGAGCTTTCTAAACTCTGCCTAGATCATGTTTCTGTCCTTTGGAAGACTGCTGCTTAACACCTTGTATTTTGTATTAAATAAGAATGTATGTAATAATGCTATCCATCATCTATCATGTTGTGCTGAGAAAGTGGTTGTGCACAGGACACCTGGAACTGAACATTTACTTGGCAGGAGCTGTAGTTGAGAGTAAAATTCAGTTGGCTATAGGCATGTTTTAATTTCTTTGGAGTGTGCCGTTTGTGCTATCCAGAGATCTGTATATGCACACAGATATGCAAATGGTTCCTTGGTGTGTGAGTAAGTTGAGTTGAATCGTTCATTTCATGGAAAGAGCAGATTGAAAATTACTTCCTATCTCAACGAGGATGGGGAAGCTGTTTTTCATGTGGGACTTCATGTACATGCTGAGTTAATGAATCCTGTTTAGGTGGATGAGGATACTGAGACTGTGAATTGTTATAGGCATTCATATCCTGTACTTTTATGGATGTTTTGCAAAATAGTGGTTGTTAATTTAAGTAGTTTCCAAGTTATGTTGACCCGTGGGGTTTTCATGGCAAGGTTTGTTTAGAGATCTTTGTCTTCTTCCGAGGCTGAGAAACTTAGAGAATGGGACTTACCTAAGTGAGCTTCCATGGCCAAGCAGGAATTGAGCCCAGAGTCATTGTCCAATGCTCAAACCACAATACCATGCTGGGAGAGTAGTGGCAATTAAAACAACAGTAATGTTGCGGGTGTCTGTTCTATCATGACTTTTCAAGCACTTTTGACTGGGATATAGGCTGGTACTATCAAACATACTATATGTCAAAATTTGCCAATGAGACCATAAACAAGACAACTTGGTAACTGGGAGTGAAACATATCAGTGTTCTGTAGACACTATATTCATACATATACGCTAGACCACAGCTTCATAAACTGTGGGTCCCACCCCCAAAATGGTTTCCTTTAATTCATTGTTGGGGTCTCGTAAAATGTTTCTGAGTGTCACCTGGACGTTTACCCAAATCTATTTTCAACAACTTGCAGTGTTTACAGTGGACTCTGCATAAAATGCTTCAGAGTCATAAAAAGAAAAACCAGTCTGTTTAACAAGCCTTGAGACTGCTTATTTATTATCAGTAAATGTTTAGTTTTTATACCTATTTTATATACCTGTTGGTTCTGCTGGACCTCTCAGCGGCTTTCGATACCGTTGACCACGGTATCCTTCTGGGTCGCCTTGCAGATATGGGGCTTGGGGGTACTGCATTGCAGTGGCTCCAATCCTTCCTGGAAGGTCGTACCCAGAAGGTGTCATTGGGTGACACCTGTTCGGCTCCACAGCCGTTGTCCTGTGGAGTCCCTCAGGGTTCAGTACTGTCCCCGATGTTGTTCAACATCTACATGAAACCGCTGGGAGAGATCATTCGGAGTTTCGGAGTAAGGTGTTATCTGTACGCAGATGATGTCCAGATCTGTCACTCCTTCCCACCTGTCACCAAGGAGGCTGTCCAGACCCTGAACCGGTGCTTGGCTGCTGTGTCGGACTGGATGAGGGCTAGCAAATTGAAACTAAATCCAGACAAGACAGAGGTCCTCCTGGTCAGTCGTAAGGCTGAACAGGGTATAGGGTTACAGCCTGTGTTGGACGGGGTTACACTCCCCCTGAAGACGCAGGTTCGCAGCTTGGGAGTGATCCTGGACTCAGCGCTGAGCCTGGAACCCCAGGTCTCAGCGGTGGCCAGGGGAGCTTTTGCACAGTTGAGACTCGTGCGCCAGCTGCGCCCGTACCTTGGGAAGTCTGATCTGGCTATGGTCGCCCACGCTCTGGTCACATCCCGAATAGATTACTGCAACGCACTCCACGTGGGGCTGCCTTTGAAGACAGTTCGGAAATTGCAATTGGTCAGCGGGCGGCAGCCAGACTACTAACGGGAGCTACATACAGGGAGCACACTACCCCCTGCTGTGTCAGCTCCACTGGCTGCCTGTCCACCGGGCTCAATTCAAAGTGCTGGTTTTGACCTTTAAAGCTCTATACGGTTCTGGCCCAGCTTACTTGTCCGAACGCATCGGCCGCTACGTCCCATCCCGTAACCTAAGATCATCCGGGAGGCCCTGCTCTCGCTCCCCCGACCTCTCAGATGCGGTTGGTGGGGACGAGGACAGGGCCTTCTCGGTGGTGCCCCCCGCCTGTGGAATGCGCTCCCTACGGAGATACGGTCCACCTCATCCCTCCTGACATTCAGGAAGAAGGTGAAATCCTGGCTCTGGGATCAGGCATTCCCTCACCAGCACTAGGCAGCATAATGGGAGGGAGGAAGAGGGTCAATGTTTCTAGGGTTGAATACTGTTTTAATTGGAATGATTGTAGATGTGTTGAGGGATTGTATTTTAATGCCTTAATGTTTTAATGGGTTGTGGGGTTTGGGGTTTTACGCTGTTGATGTGGCATCGAATTGTGCCTGCTGTAAGCCGCTCTGAGTCCCCTCGGGGGTTGAGAAGAGCGGGGTAAATCCTGAAATAAAATAAAAAATACCTGTGTACCCAGGGTCATGAAAAAAATTCTCGAATGGAAAGGGGTCACAAGTGGAAAACGTTTAAGAAGCCCTTCTCTAGACTACAGGAGGAAATGTTAAATCTGCCAAGTGTCATCAATTTATTTTTAATAGTAGACACTATCCTTGATTTGCTGCATCTGCAAAGATAGGGTTATTTGGTTGCTGGTGAGAAAAAAAGGCACCAAGTCTGACTTCCTTCACAGAGAAAGCAATTCTTAGTCTTCTCCAGACCATTATCAAAGGCTAAGTGACCTCTGCTGCCCTCCCTTAGGCACTGAAGAGAGAAATAAATCATTCTGGACACTTATATTAGACACTGTTCAATACTACTGATGCTTTTATTTCATTCTCTATATTAAGCTACACTTTTTAAGGTGGTTTCGTTTTAGACAGGTAGCCAGTAAATGAAGATAAGGCATGGAACTCAACCCAACAACGCAAGTGTTTAAACTGCTAAAAGCCTTAGTTTTGATTTATTACACTGACAAAGATCTTAGTTATACCCAGAGATGTTGGTAAGGAACCTATATATATGGCCAATTCAAATGCTTTAAATAAATGTTGCTTACATAATAATTAAATTAACCTGCCAATTACAGTATGCAAAAATTAGAGTGTTTTCACTATGGCCAAAGATCTGGAGGCGACGTTCTATATATTCAAATGTTCTTGTAAACATGTATGAATCCATTATGTGATGTGACATGTATGACAAGATCATGTGATATGTTTTCTGTATATTATTTTCAGTGTATCGTGTTCTATAAGAAAACTGAATGATTGAGGGCTTCTTCAAAGGATGATTGTTTCCTTATCTTTCTTTTTGTAATTTAAGACATATTTCAGGATATCTTGACTGGATGCTTTTAAAGATAGTTCTGTCTAACTTTTACACTTTTGGGAATGTGCTGTTATATTTTTATGTTCATGCTGTTACCATTTACTGTGGTACATGTGCAACTTTAGCGCATAATGAATAACACTGTGACAGTTTTAAATACAACAACAATATTCATTGTGGTCCACAGACCCATCAGTAAACAAACAGTTGTTTATAACTTTTCCCATCTCAGAAGTTAATTGTACCAGATTAAAATTGACCTCAGCCTTTATGTCACAAATTGGATACATGGCCAGATTTTCCAGTATGCTCCTGATTATTATATCAAGGTATACAATTCACAACTGTATTCCCTTTAGAATTCAGTTTTACAGAAGGCCAACATTCGCTAAACTGGGTTAGGCACTCCATTTTGTATACAGGTACTGATATTTGAGTATAGACTATAAATATCATGCCAATTATTAAGAGTGCATAAAAATGTTTTTCCTTCTGAAATACAAGTAGGACTCCTGTCTCTTCCTAGCTGCAAACTATTTTGAAAGGAAAAATGGCAGTTTATACATAAAAGTACCATTTATAAGTAAGATAATACTAGCAGATGGTAGATTTGGAGGAATAGACACAATCTCTACAGTGTTTATAAAATAACACCTGGGATATGGATTATGTTAAATATCCAGCTGTGGGGGTACATGTGATCCTGAGACCTACTTCTGATCTCAATGTGATACGCCGAGAGATTTGTTTGACAGGTTGGAAAGTGTCACTACAGCACAAATCCAAGCTGATATAAGACAGGTTTAGGAGATGTTCCAAGTCTTTGAAAACCACAAATGAGTGTAAAATTCAGGAAAGCAAATGCACCACCAGTTGATTCTCTGAGATATGTCATCTTGGATTACACCTCAGAACAGGACAAGAAATTTTAATTGCAAGGCTTACAGCACCCAAATGTAGACTGGAGTACAGGATGTACATGGTTTGGATATTTCTTAGTTCTCTTGGGAAACAAAGCTAAACATTTAAGTTGTAAACTACTATTTCCCTATCTTGAAATAATTATGCACCTATTTATTTATTTCAAACATTTGTACCCTGCCGTTCTCACCCCCTTCCCGGGGGGGCACATTCAGGACGGCTTACATCTGGCACAATTCAATGCCATTACATAATAAATAATACATACAGTAATTACATATAAAAACACAGTAAATTAATTTTAAAATTAGTTTTAAAATAAAAATATATTAATAAAAAGTGCAACAATACTGGCTGTCTAGCCTATGCACACATGGTTTCACACAAACATGCTTGCATACACACAAACAGATCCCTTGTCTTGCAAGTACAATTGGGAAAACCCTTCCATTGAAGGCCTGGAAGGATTTTTCAAGTAAGGTTTCTTTAAAAAAGACTTGAGTCACCAATGGATTTGTCTTGGAAATTTCATCCCTCTCCCATTCCATTCATTCAGTTTTATTTTCAAAACGACTTCAGAGAGCCTTGACCATGACAGAGTTCTATATACACTTCATCAACATGAAACATGCATTTATTATCAAGCTGCTATCATGGAATCTTAGGATAATAGAGTTGGAAGAAACCACATGGCCCATCTAGTCCAACCCCCTGCCATGCAGGAAAAGCATAGCGTAACCTATGGATGCGAGAACTGGATCATAAGAAAGGCTGAGCGAAGCTGGCAAAGGTTTGAATTGTAGTGTTACATGTAGGAAAACAAATCCCACAGGGGTATTAACCCTTCCGTTCCTTATGCTATCCAAAGCCCACCCACCCCCACCCCACACACAAGCTAGCATAGGGAAGGGTTAACATCCCTATGGGGTTTATTTTGCTGTCTGTGCCCCTGTTCAGAAGATTTCACTTCCTTTTCTGTCCCTGTGATAATTGGATAGTTGCTAAAGCTTCAGTGGAGACACCTTTTTTCTATGATAACTCTTTCAGGAGTGAATTGCCCTTCCTTCCTAGGGGTAGATTTCTCTCTCACCCTTGTTTGTAACTGAGTCCTTTCTAAGTCAGATGTTTGTAACTCAGAGACTGCTTGTATATGTAGTATTTTATCTTGGTTTTTTTCCATTCACTCTTTCTGTTAGTTGCTTGTATTTTGTATTTTCTTACATTGTTTTACAAAAATGTGATGCTCTTTATTTCTTCTTGAAGACAGTCTTAAAGAAAGCCACAGGACAATATAGGGTCCATCAAACTCATTTTGGGGGGGGGGGGGGGTTATTATTCGAGAAAACATTTTAAATGCCAACTGGGGAAAAAGATCTGGAATGTTAAAGGTGTATAGACCCGCAACAGTATAACTTATTAATGGTATGTTTATACTCATAGTTATCTCATCAGAATACAGAGTTTAATACTATTTACAAGGATTAATACTTTACATTTTATTTTTGGGTGAACCTTATCTGAGTAGAGCAGGGGTGCTCATTAAGTAGCTCGGGAGCTACTAGCAGATCTTCGTCCCTCTTCCAGGTGATCTTCAAGCCTCACCAGCAGGATGGGGCGCTCCTGCCATGCGCACGCACACTCTGCATGCACGCACGCTCCTGCTGCTGGCTTCCGCTCTCGCGGTGCTTCTTTCGCCTGCAGGGCACTGCAGGAAGAAGGAAGCACGAGGCGGAGCCTCTGGAGGAAGCGCCCTGCCTCTCTTTCGTCCAGAAGCAGCTGTGCAGCCTTCGTTGCCGGCAAGACAGGCAGGGTGGAGCGCTCCCTCTGGATGCCCCGCCTTGTGCTTTCTCCTTCCTGCAATGCCCCGCAGGCGGAAGAAGCGCTGCACGGGTGGAAAGCAGCAGCAGGAGCACACACGGTGGCAAGAGTGCATGGCGGCGGGAGCACGCGGGAGCACACGGCGGCGGGGGCAGGTAGATCTTTTGGACTTGGTTGCTTTAAGAGTAGCTCGCATGCTGAAAAAGTGTGGGCACCCCTGGAGTAGAGGATGTTCTTTTTTTTAAAATGCTTAGACATTGAAATCTGCTGAAACTATAAAGTGTGCAGGGGAAGCAAGTTGTTCCTAGTACAGCCATACTGCTGTTTGAACAACTAAATCACACGCACACACACACACCATCATCCATCCTAGAATGCATCTCCTCATCTGTTGTGTGTTGATCTGCTTGTGTGATAGGCAGTGCCGGCATGTTTGTTCATTTTGTAAATGAATGCATGAAGTTCTTCTTCTAGCTGTAGCCTATCTTCCAGGAAATGATAATCTTCAAGATTAGATCTTGTTATTATTTGGAATAATAGTATCTCGATGAGTGGCATATTAAACACAAAGCACTGGATTGCTGCATGAACTGGTCTGTGACGTAGGCTCCTATCTCAAAACTCTTATTTCATAAACACCCAATGTATTGCATAGAAAAATGTATTTAAAAATTAATGTTCCAAGTCGGAATGCAAATCTTCATTTATTTCTTCTTATACCCAAGAACAATGCATTTCAGAAGCTTTCTGTCTGCAGGAGAAAATTATGAAAGTTGTGCATTTTAAAGTAATTTTCTTGGGGAGTTTTTTTTTTGCAAAAAAGAGAAAGAATTGTACAAGAAACAACCTGAGTCATGGTCAAAGGTTACATTAGGGTATCCACATTAGCCACAAAGAAAATAAAATTCCATTGCAAAACCTCATTTTTATTCAGGTATTCTGAATTTTAAATTAAATATGCAAGAGATCTGAGGACATTAAATTAGCATTAAGTCAGATTAAACAAGTTAAAAACAATAAAGTAATTAAATATACGCTAAAAACTTTTTAAATAATATGCATTGAAAGAGTTTTAAAAAAATAAAATAAGAGAAGTATTTTTTCCCACTTGCATTCAGTGCTCTATTAAGAATAGCTGCTCTGCTTTGAAGCCTTTGAGATATTTTAGGTTCCAGTATGGCTTTGTAAAGGCAGGAACGGTCCAGAGTTCCTTCTGGTTCCTTCTGGTTCCTTCTGGTTCCCTCTGGTGTTAGATAAGGCTTTTCCTGGGCCTAGAATGGCCAAGTGTACTACATGGAGGCAAAAATGTCAGTTAGAGATCACGAGGGCAAATTATTAACCTCTTGGGGGGTGGGGCACAAAACTGGCCCTGAGGACCACATACAGACCACATTTTGCCCACCTTGATTGGCTTCTTCTAGAATAAGCAAGAACTCTTAAGTTACTTGTTGATTCTTTAATCACAGTTTACGAAAGAAACTATAGGGTGTTGGGGAAAGCTTAAGGGGAAGTACAATGTGTCTGTAGTCCATGCATGAGCAAACTTGGTCCTCCAATTGTTTTAGACTTCAATTCCCAGAAATCCCAGCCAACCTATCAGCTATTAGGAATCGTGGTAGTTGAAGGCCAAAACACCTGAAGTTTGCCCATACCTGATCCAGCCTCAATATCAGCAGAATTATCGATCTCAGCAGAACGTAATTCATCTTGCTTTCTCATCTTGCTCGATAATGAGACTAGTCTTACATTCAAGTCCCATTTTATCCCGCGTCCCAAGATGCTTAAAATTCAAGACCAGAATTTAGGAGACTTTATGTGACATGGGCTTGAAGGTCTGGCATTCAACACTCAATATTTTCAGTTTCTGCCTAACAAGTGTATTTGAAGGAGGTACTTGAACAAATTCCTCCTTCATAACTTTACATATGTCCTTCCTACTATGACTGTCATGATATGCTTTGTCTACATGATCTTGCAACAGAAAGAATTTTCTGGTTCTTCTGTTATTTTGTGTTACACTGTCCTGAAACACAAGCTTCCTTATGTAATTCATATTTATTTATTTATTTATTTATTTATTTATTTAGGCCTAAATTCAGTTAGGGCATAACAATTCAATAAATTGATTTTACATCAATGTTGATCTTCCAATTTCCTGTTGATTCACTAGACATGCTATAGTTGAAACCAAATAGCTTTGAGCTTCATTTGAATATTTATACAAATTTTACATTCATACCCTGGACTCATCTACACGCATACCTAATGCAGCTCCAAGCTGACTCCAAAATATGGCCGCCACAAAATGTGTGCTGCCAATGCTCACTGCAGTGTGGATTAAAGAGTATAAGTAAAGGTAAAGGTTTCCCCTTGACATTAAGCCTAGTTGAGTCTGACTCGGGGTGTGTGTGTGTGCGCTCATCTCCATTTCTAAGCCGAAGAGTTGGCATTGTCTGTAGACACCTCCAATGCCATGTGGCCAGCATGACTGCATGGAGTGCTGTTACCTTCCCACTGAAGCGATACCTATTGCATGTGTTTGAACTGCTAGGTTGGCAGAAGCTGGGGCTAACAACAGAAGCTTACCCCAATCCGCAGGGTCGAACTGCCAACCTTTCGGTCAGCAAGTTCTGCAGCTCAGAGTTGTAACCGGCTGTGCCACTGCAACCCCTAAGGCATATTCAGCTCTCTAAAAAAAGTTGCAGGATAGTCTGAGTTCAGTCTTTTAATGCACTGCAGCAGATGCCAATATATCCCAAATCCCAGGGCGATATTAGCTCTGCAGAACATGGAGTGCATAGACACCCACTCTTGCAGAAGCATTTTATAGGATTTGGGACAAGGGGACTGTCAAAACATACCCCAAGGGCATGGCTGGCAAACAGGAGGCTAATTGAGTCCCTGGGATTGATTACATTCACTCCTAATTGTCACCCCTCCCCTTTTCCGCTTTCTATGCTTCTTGGAGCACATTTCTCCTGGAAATGGGAAAACCCCTCACAGTGGTTTGTGGCCAGGACCCGTGGTTAATGTGATCACCTTCCTGGCCTCAAACTGGTTCCAGATTTGTCAGTCTAATCACCCACACAGTGAAATCAGTTCCTCCTAAACCAGTTCTAAACTGCAGTATAGTGTCAGTATCAATGTGCCCTGAGTGCTCACAAAGATGACACACAAGGTGGTTGGGATTATTTCTGTGAACCTTTAACATTTTAAAACACACACTTGCATTTTCAATGTTTTTCTACTGGTGAATATACAATGGCTAATACTCCATATTTTCAGCACATCTCCTGCAAGCAGTGTTTTAAATTATTCACTCTGCCAACCCTTTTCGGTTCATCCATTTGGATCAGGTAATCTGCTGAATGAAAGACCTGTATATTTTCTGTTTTACAGACCACAAAGCACGAGCATTTTCTATTTAGGAAGCAAAAACTTCTTTTCTGAAAAGCACTGCCAGGGAACCTAATTTCAGGGTATTAAATAAAGAGGGAAATTTCCTTGTATTGCTTTCAAGCACTTTATTAGGATCATAGCTCATTTATTTGAGTGTAGGGTGGAAGAGTGACAGTGGATATTAATCTCATTAATTCACACTGCAGCCAAAGTGTAACATGCAGTTTCTATTTTTTGAATATGTTATCATCATAAAAGAGAGTTTTCCCCCCTGTGTGACAATTTTGGAGAAAGAGGCAGCCTGTAGTTTAAAAGTGGTTCCATCATCATACTTTGAAACTGGACTATTTTAAAAGTGCTCTTTAAAACCTTCAATATTCTGAAAATACTTTTATTATGAATGTAAACATTGATTTTTTTTACTTCTTAAGCAGATGAAGAGGGAATCTTTTGTTCATAATATTCCATGCAGTATCTAGAAAGGAGTATTTTGTGGGGTGTTGTGTGGTTTCCGGGCTATATGGCCGTGTTCTAGCCACATTTTTTTCCTGACAATTCACCTGCATTTTCTGGCATCTTCAGAAGACAGAAAAGGGGTATTTTGCCACCTCTTCTTTTATTTTTATTGTAACTTTTGACTTTTTGAGATCTCGAATACTTGGTATCATTTCAGATGTGCATATCTCAAAGATTCAAGATAAACAAGTTTATGTGATTGACAGATGAAGATAGATAAATTCACACAAGCAAGTGATCCAGCTTACTCATAGGGTGGTCTCAACAATCTGTAACACTATCATTTAGAAGATACGTATACATTGCACACTCTCTTTTCATTCATTTTGAGTCCTTAAGAAGGGGTCCTCAAACTTTTTAAACAGAAGGCCAATTCAAGGTCCCTCAGATTTTTGGGCGGGGAGGGGGGGGGAGGTGAACTAAAGTTTGAAAAATATATGAATTGCCATGTACACTACATATCTCTTATTTGTAGTGCAAAAAACACAAATAACAATACAATATTTAACATGAAGAACAGTTTAAACCAACATAAATTTACCAGTATTTTAATGGAAAGTGTAGGCCTGCTTTTGGCTGATGAGATAATCAAGTTAATTAGGATTGTTGTTGTTGTATACCTTCAAGGCATTTCAGACTTAGGGCGACCCTAAGTCTAAAGTTTCAGGTGAGGGGTGGGTAAATGACCTTGGGGGGCTGCATCTGGCTCACAGGCCTTAGTTTTGGGACCCCTTCCTTAGGGCATCAAGTTGAAGTAGGAAACCTCTGTGCAAATTCTGGCCATATTGTGTTGGTAAGAAAACTCCTGTGGATGTGTGCTGCATGTCTAATGCTGAGGACAAATAAGCTCAATGCAGGGACATCAGTGGGCAGGGATTGAGATTGCTCTGGGAAGGGACACCTCAGTAGGTGGTGAGAGCATTTTTTCCTACCTGTTTCTGTCTGGTGGCTGCACAAACACACATAAGTGGACCCAAAATAATGCAACATCACTTCTGGCTAACATTTGGGTTGATTATTTATCAAAACATTCATATTCTATTTTATATCAAAATATGTTGGTAGATTGTGTGATCAAAACAATTTTAGTTAACACTCAGAAAAATTATTACCTTATATTGGCAATTTTAGAGTCTATTCAGATTTGTTTTTTTGTGTTACACACAAATCCATTAGGATTTAAAAATGCTTGAAAAGGATTTCTGTCTTGCATTCTTAAAAATGAATGCAGAACTATCACTGCAACTGTATAGTTCATTTCCCCCCTTTCCTATCTCTTGGCATAAATTAGATTATTTTAAGTTCTGTGATAAAAAGTAATATAAAATTCTAATATAAGATAAAGCTTTTGGTCTGTGAAGAGATTTGTACCAACAGTCAGTTTTGTGTTTACAATTCAATAAGTCATTTATATGAATCTCTGATTCGAGGGAACCTTATTTGTGGTGTTAATATTAAGTCTGTGTTAGGGATTTCTCAGAAATGAAGCAGTGGAGAGGCTGGAATTGAGATGAAATAAAAATATGTGTAAACACAGATGAGTGCATGCCCAAGGGTTATTTTTGTATGCATACTATCTAGGTATAAATGTGTGAAATGTTACTGAACATAGAGTGGATGTTTTATTATGTGATTTGTGTTCCATTTCGAAGAATTTCATTTTAGTATTTGGAAAAAAAAAACAAACCATATTCTGGGTCCAATCAATTTCTTCCTCTGGTGCTCAAAATTTTGTAAATATACAAAAGAGGGTGTCATTGGGATAGGAGACCTCTCATTCACAGATCAGGCTAATTTGTATATTTCTATGTATTTGTGAATATATAATGATTGTATCATTTCAAAGCAGAAACTTTTACACTTTATGTATTTAAAAGATTGAAATATCTTTCATTTAATAAAAGTTGGGGTTAAAGCCGATGATATTCAACTACAGGTGAATAAGAAAGGCCTATTATGCAAATATACCCACAGCATTGGATGTAGATAGTAAGTAGTACATATAATGCAATAAATATGACCCTAGTTCAGATATTTATTAACAAAGTTACAATCAACATGTGAAGAGGTGTCAACTAGTATTATCTATCTCCCTTTCCATATGTGACAGAATAAAGAGGACACGACTTCTACACATTAACCTTTTCCATTTGACCAGGACCCTTGTTTCCCTATTATGAAGACCAGTTGTAGAGATGAGCCAAGCTAACCCATTACCATCTTAATGATTCTTGGGACCATGTTCCGCAATCTCAGGAGTCAATCCCCATTGCCATCCTGGTTCTTCAGGCAGCCAGGCACCTCCAATAAGTTTTTGAGCAAAATGGGGGGTTAGGGGGCTAGCCATGCCCCCCCCCCCCAAGGAAAAGTGTGGGTTTTATGGGAGGTGTGAGGACTAAAGTCCAATAGGAAATGGGATTTAAATATCCCAGTTCCTCCTGGAATTTAGCCCAGTCTGGAAGAGCCCTAAGAGATCTAAGGCCTTGTCATTCTACAAATCTCAGGATTTTGACCGAAAGTGAGTAGATCATAAATCCAACCATAATCCAGTAAATTTCAGCGGTCATGTTTAAGGCTCTTGATCCATTGATTTCATTGGGAAAAAGATGTGCTGACTGGAGCCATTAATATGAAGACAGTCTACATGGAATATTTCCCCATGGGGATGGTGTAATATGGTGCATATATAAAGTTTGTTTTTCTCTTTGCAGATGAGTAGCAGTCCCCCTGTCCCTTTTAAAGATAAACATGAATGTAAGTGGCTATCTGAGTAAATAGTTCTGAAAGTCTTGGATATATTTTTAAGTGACCTGTTAAAACAGGTAACCATAGTTGTTCATAAATGGCATCAACTGGCTTTTCCCAAGGTAAACAAGATTTTCTAATGTATCCCATAATTTGCTGTAATTTCATGAAAATTGCTGGACATTTCCTCATACACAATCTTTCCCAAAATTGAATGAATTAACTTAGGAGAAAAGCAGTGCTAGCATGAGCAATCGTGCATTTCCCCTCAGTTTAGCCATGATTATCCTAGCTTTAAACTGTTACTGTTGACAGAAAGAAGAAAACCATAGGAAATCTGAAAACATTCATTTTGCTAAGAACAAAAGATTAACAGTGCAATCTTGTCTGTGTTTACTTAGGAGTATGTTCCCCTAATTCAGTGAAGTTTACCGTTTTCTAAGTGTGTTCAACTCGAATAATAATAAATAAATAAATAAATAAATAATCCATGCTGGATAACACTGAGGAGGCCTTGACCTTTAGCTCAGGAAAGATTCATTCATCTGGTAATTACAAAAGGCATTAGTTTATATAAACTTTAGTCTGATTCAGAGAATTATATTTTGACTTCACAAACCAGTTGTAAGAAAGAAGCTATCAAGTGGAATGCCGATCCCACAAATGTTAAGAGAAAATTTCAAATCTCTATTTGCCCAAAGAAGTATTTTCATTAATGTTAAAAGAAGACCAGATCAAGCTGTTGGGTATTTCGGCTTTTTGTAAGTTCAGAATAACTCCTGTTTTAGTCAAGGCCATAGCACAACCATCCACACTCTGGCTGTAGAACACAAACAAAAAGGAATGATTCTTTGGTGTAGGCTCTGGATTATAGCAGTTCTGATCATGTATTCTACATTTTTGGCTCTTATAATCACTGTTCAGTCCCAGTGCTCCCTTACTATTGCTACTGAACTTTTTCAAATAAAGATGCCAGCTAATATATACTTCTTTGATTCCATCTCAAATGTAAACTTTTTTTTAAAAAAAGAATTTCCCCAGAAGCAGATTGCACATATGAATGCCATACCCTCTAAACCAGCGTTTCTCAGCCTGGGGGGTCGGACACCGGGGGGGGGGGGGCACAAGGGGATGTCAGAGGGGTCGCCAAAGATAATCAGAAAACACAGTAATTTCTGTTGGTCATGGGCTTCTGTGTGGGAAGTTTGGCCCAATTTTATCGTTGGTGAGGTTCAGAATGCTCTTTGATTGTAGGTGAACTATAAATCACAGCAACTACAGCTCCCAAATGCCAAGTCTATTTTCCCCAAACTCCAACACTGTTCACATTTGAATATATTGAGTATTTGTGCCAAGTTTGGTCCAGATCCATCATTGTTTGAGACCACAGTGCTCTCTGGATGTAAGTGAACTACAACTCCAAAACTCAAGGTCAATGCCCACCAAACCCTTCCAGTATTTTCTGTTGGTCATGGGAGTTCTGTGTGCCAAATTTGATTCAATGCCATCATTGATAGCGTTCAGAATGCTCATTGATTGTAGTTTATCTAGAAATCCCAGCAACTACAACTCCCAAATGACAAAATCAATCCCTGCCCCCCCTCCCCCCGCATCGGTCATATCGGGTATTTGTGCCAAATTTGGTCCAGTGAATGAAAATACATGCTTATCAGATATTGACATTATGATCCATAACAGTAGCAAAGTTACAGTTATGAAGTGGCAATGAAAATAATTTATGGCTCGGGGTCACCACAACATGAATAACTGTATTAAGGGATCATGGCATTAGGAAGGTTAAGAACCACTGCTCTAAGCCGGTGCATCCCAAGCATTCTGATGTGAGAGACTGGCAATTACTTTGTGTTTAATATTATATTTGTGCCCATTAGTTACAATTGTGTTTTCTTGCCTGGAAACCTGCCCGTTGTTGGCAGCAGATGGCTTGTGGACTGCCAACAGTCCAGGGACCAATACAATGAGTACCACTATTTTTGCAATCCCTGAGCCCATGGTATTTTTTCCATGGGAACTCCATGCATTTATTTCTTTTCTTGAAAGGATTATTGTATTATGAGGACGACAGTGGCAATACATTATGGCGCAGCCCCAGTTTACACTAATTGCTGAACCAGGCATGACTGGGAAGGAGCCACTGGAAGGCAATTGCACATATGAAATAGCTTTCAGACTGTTTCCATTCTCATATAAGGTCTGATGGGTCAACCAACTCACTTTCTCTAGATACCAGATTAAAATTGTACACATCTGAAGCTTTAATAGATGTAGGACCCAATAACTCATGCTCCATGTAATAGTTGTAGTCTTCAGGTTTTATCTTCTCACATCTTAGCAGAGCTATAAAACCATTTGTACTTAAATGCATTTTTGTTTCTTACTATTCCTTTCTCAGTTTTTGTTCTTGTTCTTTTTTCCACTTATTTTAAGAATATTTGATTATCGAACACAGATTTCATTTTATTTGAAATGCCAAACTCACAGAGAAAGCTATAAACAGGGGTGTGCATCATAGCAATTGCAATAATGGACAGATAGAGGATGAAATCCACTGGGTGCTGCTCCTGTGCAGGTCCTATTAGTTTTAATGAGGCTTGCATGGTAGTAGCATCTGGTAGATTACTCTTCAAATGTTGACAGAATGGCAAGGACTTGAAATNTATCTGGTTTTCATGACATACTGCTCTGGACTTGGCAATATTTTTTTACATGCTTTCTGAATACTGGCCAACTTTTAATTCAACCCCACTCCACCACAAATAGTATCCATTTTGAGGTTTGTTTAACGTACATGTTCTCTAAAGGAAGCGTAATGTTCCTTCCAATACTTGAAATGGTTGAAAATTTGTAATGACTATGCCTAGCCTTCTTTGTGAGGAAAATGCAGAACGGAGACAGTCTAAGCTGTACTATGAAGCAAAATAAAATATCTCAAAATACCATTTAAATGATATTTCCTTTTTGAAAAAAATTACTGTTCTGATTAAGTTTCAGCGACATCAGTCACTTCTGTTATGAGAGAATTGGTCGTCTGCAGAAACACTGTCCAGGGCACGCACGGATGTTTTGATGTTTTACCATTTTGTGGGAAGTTTCTTTCATGTCCCCACATGGGAAGCTGGAACTCGACAGATGGGAGCTTACCCTGCTCCCTGAATTCGAACCACCAACCTGTCGATCAACCAGTCCTGCTAGCACAAGGGTTTAACCCATTGTGTCACTGAGGCAATGTTTCTCAGGTTGTTTCTGACACAAAAAAGTGACATCAGTAGATTTGTGGCATTTGATTTTTCTGCTGTTGATCCTGAGCTGGTCAGGCTAGTCTATAGTGAAAACAGTTTCTTCCATCTGTTTTAAGAGTTCTAGAAGCCATGCCAATTATGATTACTTACATACTGTATTTTACAATTATAAGACACCGTTGATTGTAAGATGCACCCTAATTTCAGTACCACCACTATCTCTCCTCTCTCCTCTCTCTCCCCCCCCCTCTCTATATAATACACCTGCCATTCTATGATTCACCCCATTTTTAGAGTTGTTTATATAGGAAAAATATGTGTCTTAGAACTGAAGAAATGCAGTACTTTTTCCTGTACATTAAGTAATATTGCTATCAATTTTCCAATAATTCCAGACTTTCTTGTTGTGCTTCATAACATATTCAAATAAGATTATTACATTGTCTGGTGTTGAGTCCTTCCAGGGAGAGAAGGTAGATTAAAAATAAAGAAGTTGTTGTTGTTGTTATTAATAATAATAATAAGAAGAATAAGATATTGTATTGTCAAAGGCTTTCATGGCTGGAAAAATTGATATTCCATATTAGCATAATGTTTGTTCCCTTTAGTATTCAATTACTCCATTGCCCAGTTCCTGGTTTTGAAAAAACTTTTTAGTAAATTTTAATTAAGTGGAATCATAATGTTATAAGAAATTTCCAAATTTTATGCAACAGTGTTAAAAGTTAAAAGTCTAGAATTTATAAGACAGTTTTGTCTACTAATGGGTGGATTTTGCAATCATGAATAATTTTATAACAAACACCATGTACTCCATGGTCCCAATTCATTTCCGGGCCCCATTCAAGGTGCATATCATCACTTATAAAGCCCTAAATGGTTTGGGACCCACCTACTTTCGTGACCGCTTCTCCCCCCACAAACCTGCCTGGTCCCTTCGTTCCTCGGGGGAGGCCCTCCTTTCGCCCTCTCAGACCCGACTTTTGGGAATGAGGGAGAGAGCCTTCTCCTCTGTGGCCCCCCGACTGTGCCTAGCGAGATTTGGTTAGCCCCCACCCTGGAAACTTTTAAAAAGAACCTCAAGACGTGGCTTTTCCGTTGCGCTTTCGGAGAATGATCTCACATGTCTCTTGTCATTCTCCCTAAAAATGGGCATCCTCACATTGCATTGTCTTAGAACCTCCCCTATAAATATACTATATGTTTTAATCTTATCTCATCCTCAGTTTTTATCACTGTATTTTGCACATGTGGCCCGCTCCTTTTATTTTATTTGATTGTTTTATTTTACTTGAAATGTTGTTTATGTTTTTATGTTATTGTATTGATATATATTTCTGGGCTTGGCCTCATGTAAGCCGCCCCGAGGCCCTTCGGGGAGATGGTGGCAGGGTACAAATAAAGTTTATTATTATTATTAATTATATGTTTAAAATGGTAATGACCTTTTAATATCCTGAAAATATAATAGAAGTTCCAATATTATTACTGTATGCAACTAAAATGTCTGTTGTATTACTATTTTAATTAAAAATTAATAGTCATTTTTCAAGAATATCATATATTTAAGAATATAATAACTCTGAAAAATAATTCTGATTTGGGATATGTGAGGCTGACATAGTTTATATAGGTTTGGATCTTTTGTGGATAAGCCTCTTTGTCTCCTGTCAGCCAATATTTTTTTGACTAAGTTCACCATTTGTTTTTAAAATAGGGGGTGGTGGGGTAGTGGTGGTGGTCTTTGAGGAGCCCGAAAATGGTCCCAGAAGGACACATGCAAGGTGTGGGCCACATTTATCCCACTCTTCCTACTCTGCACAATTGCTGCCATCTATCTCATCTTGATTACTCGAGCCAACAAGACCGCAGTCTCAAATGCTCCCCCAGTAAGAAAGATATCACGTGAGGCCTCTGTGCATCAGTTTTAGCTCTGGAATGTGAGGATGTGAGAAACTCATTTTTCTCCTCACTTCCATTTACTCCAAGCATTATGACACCTATTACTACAAATCAAATTTATCACCCTTTTGTCACCTTTCTGATTAAGCTTTTTCTTTCTTTTTCCTCATGTACACTTCAGAATTTGACCGAGCGTGAGTCTCTTTTAAATGAGACCCAACTGAGCTTTTATTCTGTTTTTAAAACGAGGGGGGTTGTCCCAGTATTGCAACAGTACTATTTTCATTTCCTTCTGATCACATTACCTATGGATGTGTGATGCTTTTGGTTTGTAATTCTCTTACATAGCATTTGGACAAACCCACCTTTAAATAGAAATACATGATTTCATACTAGATTTTTGGGCTAGTTTTTACAATGGCCATTTTACTTTTGGTTTTAATTCTGTCGGGTCCCCCCCCCCCCAAAAAAAACCATACAGAATTAAATCTGCAATATCATTTTTGTCTCTTTGGTATAGGTAGAATGTGTTCTGTCATAACAGCAAAAACCCCAAGCTGAATGATCTCATAAAATGTATTAGACTGGATCATGACATGCTAAGTCATGCTTTGCCTCAGTAAATCAGGCAGATTATGGTAGAATTAAATTAATAATAATAAAACCAGCTTATCCTTGCTGCTTTCACTCTCTTAATCATTTTTGCTCATATCACAGACTTATTAACCTCTTCCTTGCTGACTGCACCTTTAGACCTCATTCCAATTGCTGGGAGCCAAAAGAACTTACTTTACTCTTAGTTGCACTTATTGATACAGTATAATTTAACTAACAAGGATTTTGGTCATAATGGTAAAAGAAATAAGATGACAAAATATTTATTTTATATAAGGAAAACTTGAAAAGTTATGTCTGCTAGTATGAAACTGGAAAATTTGGCAAAATATAATAATATATTGTCAAAGGTTTCATGGCGAAATCAATGGGTTGCTGTAAGTTTTCCGGGCTGTATGTCCATTTTCCAGAAGCATTCTCTCCTGACATTTTGCCCACATCTATGGCATGCATTTTCAGAGGTTGTGAGGTTTGTTGGAAACAAGGCAACAGGTTTATATATCTGTGGAATGTACTGGGTGGGAGAAAGAAGCATGTGGTCAATTCCAACAGAAAGGAGAAAACCATGAAAATGAACAAAATCTGGGTACCAGTATTTTAAAAAAACAACTCTAAAATTAGGACAGTAAAGAAACTCAAAAACAGGAGAATTCCAGACAATAAACAATCAGGGCCAGCTAATCACCTCCTAACAAAGGATTTCCCCAGGCAGGAAGCAGCCAAGCCTGGAAATTGCAAGGCTATTCCATGCTATTCAATGACTCAAACAGCCAAGAGTTCTTTCTCCCACCCTGGACATTCCCACTATAGATGTGGGCAAAACGTCACGAGATAATGCTTCTGGAACATGGCTGTACAGCCTGGAAAATTCACAGCAATCCATATATGATAAAAAGCAAGTTCCTGTCTCCGTAGTGGCTCCATTCTTTAGTATGTCTTGCTAGTCTCTTCATGCGTAATCCTCATAACTTGAGGATTACGCATGAGGCTCCAAGACGGGCAGCTGATGTTGTTACCCAATGCTTAATCTTTTGTAATCTACATGTTCCATGCTTCTAGCAGTTCTGTATTTTTGTTATTCGGTCATCCTTTATGTGTTAAAAAACAACAGTTAATATCATTTTTAACTGGAGCACTTTTTATTTAGGTGCAATTGTTTTATGATGTTACTATATTTATGAACAAAGGCTTCCATGGCAGCAATAATATTTGGGATGTGCAGGAATAACTTCAGGACTAAAGCACTTAAAGTGGTGCATTATAGGATGGGAACATCTTTTGTTTGAGTAAATCTGGGAAATCTACACTAAAGCAAAGATCCTTGTTTGAACTACTGTTAAACCCAGTTTCCTGTTTTGGACCTTGCTGTAAATTGCAGTTTAAGAAACCATACTATCTTCTCTGAAAGTGGGCATGTGAGGGGAATTAAGAGAAAGACTGAAGAGAAAGCATGTCAGCACAGGTGGTCTTCTCAGTGTTGATCATCATGGTTGATTTGAACAAAATTGTTATAGTTGTTGTCGATCTACATCTATTTTTTTTCCAGTGCATTTACTATAGCAGTCATTTTGGTATCCTTTTGGGCTTTCCGATATTAAAAAACATTTTTTAATTCAACAATGCTGAAAACATAGTAGAGGTTATAATTTCTTATTTGTAGAGGCCAATTGGACAGTTTGCTGGATGTTATAATATGCTGTTGGATTCAGTAAGGCAAGTATATTTTTCAGTAAGATTACTCTGTGAAGATCCAGCAAAACCTCGATGCTTACAGACTTAGAAGTATCTCATCAACACACCAGTAAAATGTGCAGCAGTTGTTCTTGAACAGATTCTCTCCACGGACCACCAAATACCTTGCATGCAAATTAAGGAGACAAGATGTTGTATATAATTTTGCAAAACATGGACACGACAACAATCTGCTCATCGTTATTCTGCTGCAGCCGTCAAAGCATAATATCACAGACCTCTGACAGTTACAAGATTATTTTTAAGATGTCTGGAATTATCATTATTTTCTCTAGCTATGACTGACCACAAAATAATTTTACATTTTTCTGTTCAAATGTAAAACCCTTCCCCCAATCTTTCCATCTTGTCTAGGGATATCCTGAACATTGTATCTCTTTTCCCCCCCCTCCATTCCCTTTTCTGGAAGCCACAATTTTTCATATTGCTTAGAATGAAAAACCAGTTTTTTCCCTGTTTTCCCCTCATTGCATTTTGATCAAAATATTTATTGGGTAAGATACAACTTTTTGTGCTGGAGTATTTCTTGCACAAAAATCATTGTAAAATGTTTGCAAAAGCATCCTGAATTGTAAAACATTATCAACACATGGGCAACCTCTTGCAGTCTCATATATTAGGAAGAAGTTTTTTTGAAATATTTATCTTCACATGCATCAGCTTTTTCCTCAGAAAAGTATATGATCTATCCAATTTAATGGTGTTTTACTAGTCTTCATAGCTGGGTAGAAAATCAGTAGAAGCTATTAGTCAGCATGCCATTGACATACCTTTCACAAGTTTATGATCACCTTCAAACTTTGAGGAGGCAGTACAGTAGGATGTGGTTGAGGGTCAGAACATAGGCATCCTAAAATTTGTTGAAAGAAAGTCTGTGGTGGTGCAGAAAGGCTACGAGTATCCGACACAAAGAAGTTGTATCAGAGAATCAAGGCAGAGAAAAATATTGCTTTGTACAATACCTAGCTGGCCTGTGAAATGTGTAACTACAAGGTATGATGACACCCACTAGCTTACATGGCTTTCAAATGGTCTCTGAGAATAACTCCTAGTCCTGATTCTTCCTCTGCACTTTTGAGCGCCAGCTGCTCGGACACAACAGGGGAAGGCAACTGTGGCTCTCTTATCCTTCAAGATTCCTTCCTTGATTCTTTTCATCCGCTGCTCAAATTTTCCTCTCTGCTATTGTCATCTTCTCATAGAGAACTGTAGCTTCTTCACTGAGTGTTTCTACCATCAGACATGTTGGAATAATTCTAATTATTAAGATTTCCTTATCGCACTAATGTTTCCCTTTGGTTGGAAGAATCAAAATAGCTGGCACAGTCAAAAAGAATCAGAGAGTAATTCTGACAGAACAAAACGTCCCATAGCTGTAATAACTTAGGGTTTATGCGAAGAAAAGAATTGACAATAGTACCAAGATTTAGATTGAAACTAAAGTATTATTCTCAGTGAATTCCCCATGGAATCAGTCAGCCAGTACCATGGTACAGGAACAAGGATAATAAGAAATGCAAGCCATTAGACAGAACAAAAAATACAACACTATATAGAATTCAACATATTTTATATATTTAGGGTCTTGTTCATAATAACTTTTATGTTACTAATTGGTGATGTATAATGAATAAGTCACATATTCCGGGCATGGTTTCTGAGATGTTGAATATCATTAGTGAAAACAATCATGAATCAGGAGCGCTAATAAGTAATTAGCTTGGTTTTAGAAGAGTCTCAATATCAATACTGTAGTAGCTTTTCAAACCAGTGTGTGATTTTTCTAGTTTCCTACAAAGGATATACAGTTCCAATTGTGCCTATATTTTAGTGGAATTCTCTAACCACTGCAATAAAGTCAACTACCATATTGCTCCAGGATATGTAGCATTTATTGTGAATATTTATATGTAGCAACTATCCGACGGTAAACAACTTCACAAGAAAAAAATTCCTCTGTTAATCTGTCCTAACCGCTTCTTTAATTTTCAAGGTCTGAAAAGGATGCATCATGTCCCAATTTCAGTTACTATAAGGTTCTGTCTTGGCTGGCAATGGAGGAAGGGTACAACAAAAATACAAATCTACAGCTCCCCCCCACGTTCCATTTTTCAAAGGTTACAAGCTATGCAAAACATACGATTAGGGCTGGTGCTGTGAAAAATGTCAATTAAGCAGTAGTATGCAGATTACAAATCAGTGTTAACTAATTAAGTTATGATACACTCTTGCCATAGCAGGAGAGAAGAGGAGGGGGGAATTTCATGCAAATTTTTGAAGCATGCAGTGTAATAGTGGGTGCATTCCTATTTTGATAATCAGGGAAAATAAATTAATAGGTGCCATGTGTAATTTAAATAGAGTGTATGTTATTAGATTCTTCCAGGGTATAATTAATCACTTGCAGCTGCATGTTTTGTAGTCATTATGATGTACAGTAGTAGCATTTCATTAAAAATCTCACTTGGTAATTATGGGTCAATCAAATTGTCATTGTTTCTAAAGAAAAGTCAGGAGCCAAACCACATTCTACAATTTCATTGGATTGTTGCATCAATAGGTTGGGTGGGATTGAAGGAAAATTCCACTGGTCTAATTGCATTGCATACTGCCATTTCCAAAACCTCCTGGGCTTGACAGCAGAATTGGCAGAAGAAGTGCAGGATAGTTTGTGTGCAGTTGGATAATAATAAGTCTTTTGGGATTGCAGGAGGAAGGATATGTGAAATGGGGAATAGGGAGAAACACAGAGATGAAAAGCATCAGCAATATAGAGGCTGACAGAGATTGAGAACTTCGTGTAGCCTGCAGGTTTCCTCTCCTGTCCATGGCAACATGGAGATGAAATGATGTTGATCAAGAATAGTAAAACTGCCAGAAAATTTTTATATCTGTATTTATGTGGATGAACAGCATTCATCTTTAACCACAGAAGCATAATGCAGTGAGCATTCAATAATATGCTACACTACTGTAATATTTGTGTGGTTTCCATGGGCAGCTAGATGTCAGTGTTGCCATGGTGGAAAATAGGTTTACTGAAACATTTGACTGAGAAAGTATAGGTAATTTTTGACTGGGTTCTGTAATCAAAGTGTTCTTCTTTGTTCCTAACTTGTAACAGAAATAAATGGGGAATGCGCTTCTTTGGTATGTGTGGAAGCAGACACACTTGCATCTTTAAAATATGCCAGTATTCCCAATCCACCCATCTTCTTGTTATGTCAGAGGTTCACACCTATACCTTGGGAAGTCTAATCTGGCTACGGTTGTCCACGCTCTGGTAACATTCTGAATAGATTACTGCAACACACTGTACGTGGGGCTGCCTTTGAAAGACAGTTCGGAAAAAGCAACTAGTCCAACGGGAGGCAGCCAGACTACTAACAGGAGCATACCACCCCCTTGTTGTGTCAGCTTCACTGGCTGCCGAGCTCAATTCAAAGTGCTGGTTTTGACCTATAAAGCTCTTTATGGTTCTGGCCCAGCTTACTTGTCCGAATACATCTGCCTCTACATCCCACCTCGCAATTCAAGATCATCTGGGGAGGCCCTGCTCTTGCTCTCGCTCCCCCCAGCTTCTCAAATGTGGCTGGTGGGGACGAGAGACAGGGCCTTCTCGGCTGTGGCTCCCCGCCTGTGCAATGCGCTTCCAAGTGAAATACGATCGACCCCATCCTTCCTAGCATTTAGGCAAAAAGTAAAATCTTGGCTATGGGACCAGGCCTTTGTATAATAGCAGATAGCAGCACTGTGGACTGGAATAGGACTGGCAAGCTATAAGATGAGAATATGGCGTCCTGTTTTTAACGTGGGTTTATGGATGGAACATTGTTTCAATTTTAACTGTTATTATCTAATGTTGTATGTTTTATGGTTTTATAGTGTATACTATGGCATTGAATTGTTGCCTTGTAAGCTGCCCTGAGGTCCCCCCCCCCCGGGGGTGAGAAGGGCAGGGTAGAAATAATGTAAATAAATAATACATAAATACTCCAAGTACTAAGTTTCCATCATTGACCTAGATTGTCCATGAATAGGGGTCATTTTACAAAAGGGAGTCCTCCATCTTAAAATGTTGACAAAGTCAAGTTCTTCTGAAGTTGACTTCCATTTTAAAGGCTGACAAGTTAAAGGGCACACCTACACTGTAGAATTACTGCAGTTTTATATCACTAACTGCCTTAGGAGTCTACGGTCTTGCTAAAATCACCATCCTATTTTGAAATAAGGGGTATTGGGCATGGGAAAACCAATTTTTCCAGAGGAAAGATATATCAGTCTTTGCCACTGTTATTTCACATAATGAAAGTCATGTGAGGTGGAGATAAGACAGAACTTGTAAAGTCAACGTTACAGGTGGAAGACAGGGAAAGCGAAGGAGAGGTACTGCTTGGACCAAACCATACTTAGGCCAATGCCAAGGCCGCTCCAATCCAGGAAGTTTCCAAATGAGAGAATAGCCAGGAGGTCTGTCATCAGCACCTTAGCCAGGATGTGGATGAAAGGACCCACCTGCCCTGACACTATGTGCACCAGCATGGTGATATCTTGTCATTTTTTATCATCCCAGGAGGAAACTGGCTTCATGATTAGAGCTAGCTGTTTTATTATTATCATGTTCATAAAAGATGCCATCCATCAACAAAATAGTGTATATTCCCAAATGCATTAGGGAGTAGATGCAAGTTTTAAAAATATTCCCTTCAGCTATGGTTTTTTATGATGTCAAGTTGAACATAAGAGTATTTCTTTTATCATCAATCACATTTTATTTGCTTGTTTACTATGCAGATCAGAAATGCCAAAGGAGTTGTAAAGCATGGAAAAACATAGGGTGGGAGAAGAGGAATGCTAGATGTGTACTACACAACTAAAGTAATGTATCTGGAGAGGTACCCATTAGGTTTATGGTTTTAAATTACTCATTTGCAAACATGAACCTATTACAAGTAGCTAAAGATCTACAGTTGCTACTCACATGGGATATGTGAACAGGATTGCACCTGAGTCTGGACCAGGTCCAGAATGGAGAACAACTATGACTTGACCTTAGGTTCGAAGAGTTTTGTGAAGAAGTGTTTGTGATTTCCATGTCTATTAAACAAATGTATAGGCCCTTTGTACAAAAACACTGCATATTCCCACCACATCACACATGATACTCTTAATCAGGGAGAGGCATAAAGTTTAAAATAAGTGGTAAGTATGATTTCAGTGGAGATTTATGATGGCCTTTATTAATATTGACTTCTGAAGCTATCACCAGTTTATATCAAATTATCCATATTATAGCTAGCTAACTACAACTTACAGGTCCTTCTCAAAAAATTAGCATATAGTGCTAAAGTTCATTATTGTCCATAATGTAATGATAAAAATTAAACTTTCATATATTTTAGATTCATTGCACACCAACTGAAATATTTCAGGTCTTTTTTTGTTTTAATACTGATGATTGTGGCATACAGCTCCAGAAAACCCAAAAATCCTATCTCAAAAAATTAGCATATCAGGAAAAGGTCCTCTAAACGAGCTATTAACCTAATCATCTGAATCAACTAATTAACTCTAAACACCTGCAAAAGATTCCTGAGGCTTTTAAAAACTCCCAGGCTGGTTCATTATTCCAAACCGCCATCATGGGTAAGACTGCCGACCTGACTGCGGTCCAGAAGGCCATCATTGACACCCTCAAGCAAGAGGGTCAGACCCAGAAAGAAATTTCTGAACAAATAGGCTGTTCCCAGAGTGCTGTATCAAGGCACCTCAATGGGAAGTCTGTGGGAAGGAAAAATGTGGCAGAAAACGCTGCACAACGAGAAGAGGTGACCGGACCCTGAGGAAGATTGTGGAGAAGGACCGATTCCAGACCTTGGGGGACCTGCGGAAGCAGTGGACTGAGTTTGGAGTAGAAACATCAAGAGCCACCGTGCACAGGCGTGTCTAGGAAATGGGCTACAGGTGCTGCATTCCCCAGGTCAAGCCACTTTTGAACCAGAAACAGCGGCAGAAGCACCTGACCTGGGCAATAGAGAAGCAGCACTGGACTGTTGCAAAGTGGGCCCAAGTCCTTTTTTCTGATGAAAGCAAATTTTGCATGTCATTCGGAAATCAAGGTGCCAGAGTCTGGAGGAAGACTGGGGAGAAGGAAATGCCAAAATGCCTGAAGTCCAGTGTCAAGTACCCACAGTCAGTGATGGTGTGGGGTGCCATGTCAGCTGCTGGTGTTGGCCCACTGTGTTTTATCAAGGGCAGGGGCAATGCAGCTAGCTATCAGGAGATTTTGGAGCACTTCATGCTTCCATCGGCTGAAAAGCTTTATGGAGATGAAGATTTCATTTTTCAGCACGACCTGGCACCTGCTCACAGTGCCAAAACCACTGGTCAATGGTTTGCTGACCATGGTATTACTGTGCTCAATTGGCCTGCCAACTCTCCTGACCCGAACCCCATAGAGAATCTGTGGGATATTGTGAAGAGAAAGTTGAGAGACGCAAGACCCAACACTCTGGATGAGCTTAAGGCCGCCATCGAAGCATCCTGGGCCTCCATAACACCTCAGCACTGCCACAGGCTGATTGCCTCCATGCCACGCCGCATTGAAGCAGTCATTTCTGCAAAAGGATTCCCGACCAAGTATTGATTGCATAACTGAACATCATTATTTGAAGGTTGACTTTTTTTTTTGAAAAACACTTTTATTTTATTGGTCGGATGAAATATGCTAATTTTTTTGAGATAGGATTTTTGGGTTTTCAGGAGCTGTATGCCACAATCATCAGTATTAAAACAAAAAAAGACCTGAAATATTTCAGTTGGTGTGCAATGAATCTAAAATATATGAAAGTTTAATTTTTATCATTACATTATGGAAAATAATGAACTTTAGCACTATATGCTAATTTTTTGAGAAGGACCTGTATATCCCTACTATAAAATGTCATGCTATATTCAATGTATAAAAAGGAGAAATTACAAATCTGAACTGGAATACTGGATTTATTACTTATGGGAAATTCAAGCTAAAATGCTGCATATACGATAGTTGAGCATCTTAAAAATAGATGAGGATTTAATCAACTTAGCATTGTGAAGGATGGCAGTCCAAACACCAAATCATTTTCTCTATTTCTATGTGTATTTCTTCATATGTGTTGTAATAGTAGCATTTCACCGGATTTTCTTATCTGCTAATCTGTGTGGCTTTGGGTTTTGTCTACATCTGTCTTATTATTGCCATTTCAAGTTTGGCTAGTGTGCCTTTGTTTCACATGGAAATATGACAGATTTACATACCTTGCTTGCCTCCCCACTTCTTCTTGCAGCTGTTTTTACTGACACTAAAATATTCATCAGATTGACAACTACAGATTATAGGAAAGCATTTCATTCAACAGTCACCAGTTGATTTTTGGACTCTGCAAAATTCTTAATTTTACCACAGGGACTGTATTGCTTCTTAACTTCATAAAGATATTCCAATGCTAGTCAATATCTGTAGTAGCATATTAAACAGAAAACTTCTAAGAACGTCTGTACCACTAATGATCATTTCATCTTCTCTGTACTACATAAAGGCGGAAAAGAACAAAAACTGCATTCAAAGGATGTTCAAAGCTAGCTTAATGCAAAAGGCATTTAAAGCAAGCCAATGAGACAAAAATGTATTAAGGTTTCCATACTGCGTTACAGTATATTTCGTGGAAGAAAAGTATAGTTAAGCTTCATCAGACCACTGACACTGAAAAACAATTACCTAGTATTCCAGGTTCCGTATAAATAAAGACCATTTCATAATTTCAGCACTTATAATTTTGGATCTTATGAGTAAAATAATGATCTCATGCTGGGAGAAAAGCAGGATACAAACAAATAGCACTTGCTTTAGGAGCAAGATTTATTTCTTATAGTGTATCTTCCAGTTGTTTTCAAATTATGGTAACCCTATTGTGGATTTTTCTAGGCCTCCTTCTTTGTCTCCTTCTGAGGCTAAAAGAATGTGACTTTTCCTAAGATCTGAACACTAGTATTCCAGTGTTATTGTCCACCTCAAACCACTCTCTGAAATGTAAGTTTCCTTACAATATATTGGCCATAGTTCCTTTTTTAATTGTTCTGTAGAGTAGCAAGCAAAGGGGAGGCTCAAATGTTCCAGCTATGGTACCATAGCTATGGTACCCAAACTCAGTTGAAGTAGATATATAACTGAGCAACTTAAGTCCTATGCTTTTAGCAATGGGGACCCTTTCATATAACCCAGTTATAGGGCTATGGTTCCACTTTTTTGGCATCATCATGTGGTATCCTGGAGTTTATACTTTGGCATTGTATCTCTCTGGCTCTCCTTCAACTGCAAACCATAGAATGCAACTGGTTACACTAGAATTATAGCATAATAATAATAATAATAATAATAACTTTTCACTTTGCATCCTCTGCAATTTTTTAAAAAATGTAGGTGTATAAATGGAATCTTGGTGCAAATGTAAATACAGATATTTGACTTGTTATTGAAGGATGTGTGTGCTCACCTTGTTTCTTAGATCCATATCTGTCATTTAGTGCTAAGGTAGTTGTAATAGTTTAAGCTGGCTCACATCAATGGATAGGTGGACTGGTACATGGGACAAACTAGAGCTCTGTGAGTTAGAGTACCACAGCTGTGAAATACTCTTCTGGGGCTGGCCTGCTAGGATCTGTTACACTGCAGAATGAAGACATACTATTCTGGCACATTTGTGGCAGGTTTTCTTTGCTGGTGGTGTTATATTCCATCTTTTGACTTGCTGATTTTGAAGACTATTCTGTGTTATATCCCCCCTCTTTTAAATTATTATTGTCATTTTAAAGTGGAGTGTTATCCACTTGTCATCTTTTCAAAATTGAAAATTGACTCTACATATTGCATTAATACTCTATCTCAGTTTGGTCATTAGTCATTCCTTGAAATGAATGGTGTTTGTCTGGATGTAACACTATAAAATTCATTGCAGTAGTTGCCCAATCATTTTTAGCCATACAAAATGTTAATATATACAGTCCAACTGAGATGCGCATGACCTATTACGCCTGCTACCAATTTACAACTATGAGACTTGTCAGTATAACTTGAAACCCAAAATAAACTAGAAGATTTTATTCTAGGGCAAATAAACTCTCGTCTCTTCATGTTTATGTGTGCTTTATTTTTCTTTGTAAGCTATTGTTTATTTTACACTGTAGCTCTAAGCTAGACATGCATTTATTAAGCCTGTTATATATGCAAATGTTAATTTAAATTAGGCCAAAAAAGCTGGTGAAACATGAAAAACTCCTTTAATCTAGTGTATTTATTATAACATGTCTGTGTTGTTGTTTAACTCTCATTACTTGAAGCCATTAACTAAATGACCAAGTAGATCTAGCTCTCAGCTTGCACACAAAGTGATGGATGCTGTGCTTGTGTCGTCATTATTCTGCATTACACAGTCATTTTTAAAAGCCAGAAAGTGCAAACTGGTGATTGTTTGTGAAGTAATTGCTGTTCATCAGGTTTACAAAAATGGAAAAATACATGCACAGACTCCTTGATTAGTACAATCAACTACTTTCTGAGAAGTTTGTCCCATTTTATATTGGACTGGGTGACTTCCAGATGTTGGTGAAGTACATTTCCCACATGCTATAGCATGCATAATTATGGAAAGAAGACCAACCTCTGTTTTAAATATTGCCATCATACATTCTACTACTGATAAAATGCAGTAGCAAAATATTTTTCGGAGATTCTTGACTGATGTCCGGTGTGACTAACGGCTGACTAAGACCTACTCCATGGGGACTTCATAGAGAGGAGGAAGGCAGCAGCTGTAGGCACAGTGTGACAGTGAATCTCCTCTGAGTTTTAGATCTCACTTTGTGTGAATTAACTGCCATGGCTCAATGTTGTACAATCACGGGAGCTGTAGTTTTACAAACCCATTTGGCTTCTAGGCCAAAGCATATGAGTGCTTCATCAAACTTCAACTCCTGGAATTCTGCAGCATTGAGCTATGACAGTTAAAGTGGTGTCAAACTACATTTTTATTTGTTAGACTTATTGGCTGTCACTCCCAGCTGGCTCAGGGCAGCTTACATCAAGCACCACAATAAAACAACAAATCTACAACAGCAATAAGACCACAAGGATAAAGAAATTCCTAAGAGATAACACAAGTCCTAGGGGATAGCATATTACAACTCAAAGGCCTGCCAAAATAGGGTCGACTTGCAGGCCTTCCGAAAAGCCAACAGATTACGGAAGGCCCGAACCTCCGGGGGTAGTGCGTTCCAGAGAACTGGGGTGGTGATGGAGAACGCCCTTCGCCGTGTTGAAGTTAGGTGGTATTGTTTGACATTGGGCACGGCTAGAAGATTCGAGTCTTCAGATCTAAGTGTTCTCATTTACCAGATAGAGGCACATTTTGAAGGATCTATCTGAGCTGCTGAACTTACTTTAGGGATAACTTACTTTAATGCATAGCTCATTTAAAATTCAGACAAAAGCCAAGCGTGGGTTCATTGCTCCACTTCCATTCAAGCAGCAAGCTGCCACTACAGGGCATGTAAACTAATCCTCCGTGGAAGCCTTTGTTTTAGGTCTCCAGATGTTATAGACTGTATCCCCCTTCATCCCCGACTAGCAGAGTTGATAATCTATACTGACCGGAAGCTATGCAGCTACAGATATTTTTATAAGAAGCCTATTTTCCTTGGAGACCTCAAAACTTCATCTTTCAATCTCATCCTTTTCTACTGACTGCATATAAAAGATGAGATTCTCCCCCACCTTTCTCATATAAGAAGAAAACAAAGAAATGGACTGTGAGTAGATTTTGGAAAATAAATTAACTTAGAGCTGCCATGTATGGCGTTGATCTATATCCAGTAGCAGTAATGTATGAGATTCCCCCTCCCCAGGGCACTTGATATTCATCCTTAATGAAGTTCAGATTTCTGTAGTTTTCCAGGTGCATCCAAGTTAGCGATGCATATTACTCAGCAGGTAACTGCTTTTTCATAATTCTCAGTGCATGCAAATGAAAAAATATATAGCTTTATTGTAATAGGAATGTGTACCAATCATATTTCATTCCTCATCTTCAACAACTATTTTTATCTGAAGGATAAATGTTTTGCACTGTTTGCAATTTAAAATTGTGTATTCTTCAGATTGCTATATATTTTGCTTTTAGAGACAATTCAAAAGGATGTTCAAAATAAATTCAATATATTCAATCTGCAGTGAGTTCAAGTAAATTGTATTTAAGTCTGTTATATTGCTTTGTGGACTAGTGTCAGGCCATGAACCACCAGCTAACAATCCTTGGAGAGTTTCCAAAAAGAAAGAAAGAAAGAAAGGTTGCCAATGGGAACAGATATGTGAACAGCTCCTAACTTATAAGTGAGGGGATACCACTCCTCTGTATCAGATAACTTAAGAAGCACTTGCATATACCTTGCTATGTTGGAATCATCTCTGTTTCTGTAGGCATGAGAGTAATGTTAATATTTCAGTTCAATATTATTTTAATGGGAGAGTGCATGTTGATCTCCATAGTCTGCTATATATTACTGGTAATTTCAACATCTGAATCCTGCAAGCATTAGCTGTGGAAGCAGTCCTAAAGTCTTATATCTGAAGTCATGCCATGTGTGGGCTTTCTGTATGCATCTGGTTAGCCATTATATTAAGAGAATGCAGGAGTAGTTAGCTCTTTGGTCCAAATCAGCATGATGGTTCTTATGTGTAGGATAACATAGCCCAACAACAACAACCAACTTTTTCTTGGTATCTTGGTTTTTGGACTTTTTCTGGGGTTATTTGGGGAACTGATTCGGAAAAATGCATTGAATAGGCTGCATCAGCCCCATTACATATGGGACCCTTCCAGACATGCTATATATTCCAGGTTTTCTGTTTATCCCAGATTATCTGGCAGTGCGGACTCAGAAAACCTGGAATCAGATCCTGGGATATAGGGCCTGTCTGGAAGGGCCCATGGTTATTATGGTTTTCTATGGGTGAACAGATGAAGACTAGATGAACACCACCTGTATTGTGTTCCTGGTTTTGATGTGATGTTAATGAAATGTTTTATTGTGAGATTTTAGCTGTGTTTTTATTAACTCATGTAAGCCGCCCCAAGCCACTGGGAGTGGCGGCAGGTAGAAATTTGAATAAATAAATAGTATATGTGATATGTTCTGTATCTCAAAAACTAGAGTTGATAGGGGGAAACTGGTGCAATTTGTGAATCAGAAGGCCAAATATATTTAGAAACAGGTCTGACATTGGAGGTACCAAATGGGTGTTGGTCAATGTCATCAACTATTTGATAAGTTAACTAATGAGCTAACTCATGGTTGTTACTCTTTTCATTAGCCTGCATTGTATTTTAGAATGGGTATGTAAAACAAAACAATGCTTTTAATGGGGGGTTGGGTTTAAACATTTTTTCTATGTAAATAATAATGTCCAGCTTGAGACGTGTAGATTCATAAAAAGCCTAACAGAGCTTACATCACCAATGTGGGATTTGAGCCTATGTTTTCCATTTGCAAACATAATGTTCTTGCTGTGGCTGTTCACTGGATCCATCCAAGGTGATGATGTGTAGTACAAAGGGAGAGGGCAAGGGGTTGGGAATGATAATTCATAATATATATCAAGTTTAAGAACAACAGCACAATTTCATACGAGAATCTGCTTTTAGTCAATTAAAGAGAACTATTTTCTCCCTGATATATGAAAAAGAAAAAAATTACCCCAATATATTGACAAAAGATAGCCTGAAGATATTAAATAAAGCTTATAATGTATTAAGTAAAGGGATTTTAAACAAGCCAGGTCTATAATATTGGCAAAAGAAGGCTTACTTTAATAAAGATTACAAATATTCCAAGGCTGCAGTGTGTATGCAATATAATTTTATTGTTGAGTTGAGCTTGGTTTATTTACTTTTATTCATTACTGTTTGCCAGCACTTCTCTTATTGGGTCACTATCATTTCTGACAAGGTCTCAGACAGTTATCAGGGAGGAGAATCAATACTGGCTGATTCATTCCTTATAATTAATTCTATCAGATCCAAATTCCACCAGTTTTTCTCCTGTTTCATGCCGTTCTTCATTCCGCAAGCTGGTGCTTGGACGGGTGACTATTGATCGTCAAGCAAAGAAGCATCTCATGTTAAATGTTATTGAAGGTGTCAAGATGTGGCAGAGCCTGTCAATAATGCAAAGCACTGTTAATAGAACAAGAATAAAATCACAAAACAAATATTCTCTTGTATGGAGAAATTCATATAACAAATTCAACAAGAGTTGCATGCCAACCTTAAGATGCACTTCTTCAGCTGCTATTATATTTAGATTGTCTGGCTCATTTTCAACTTGCTAGTTGAATGGAATATGATACATATTTCTTTTGGTGTATTAGAGTGAAGCAAATGAAATGGTACATGCTGGCTGTGTAATCTTTCCTTCTTTCTATAATAGAGGCAGGGCTTGTTTGTCCTCCAGGCCCCCAAGGTCTTCTTTGGCATCCCTCATGCATGTTAGCTTAAAAGCCATTTTTCCAATGTTTGGGGCAAAACACCAAAAGCCATTGAAAATGACAAGGACCAACAAGGAACGATGAAACATCATTTTTGCTCAATCAAATATGCCCATGACATTCTGGTGTGTTCCATGTAGTTACACAGAAATATTACTTGTTGCATGGAAAGTACTATTCCCTGCACATACAAAATCTTGTGCAAATTTTGCACAGACTAGGTTTCAGATAGCAAATATTCTTGTGAGTCCAGGCTGCTCCTCATATGGGTTTCCTGACACATGAAAACAAATTATATATTTTTTTTGAAAATTTTCAAATATTCTTTCCACTCCTAGTCAGAAAATGGCCCTCCCAACTTCCACCATATGCCTACTCTCTTTTGGTGAGAGTTTTTGTGTGGAGATTCAAGTGTGTTCTTTTCAAACATCAAAGGTCAAAATACACAAGGAGGAACAAAAATCAAATGAAATCAAACGTGCAACTAAAATCAAAGATATAGTTCATGTATTATGCAGTCTTTTCCTTCATCTATGAAAGGCATTTTGGTGTGTCTCAATGGGGCAGCTAATAGTTATCATATCAGAAGCAAACCGAGGGTACAGTTGAAATACATTTTTTTAAACCCAAAAAGAGTTTTAAAAACTTGGCATTATACTAAATGTCCTTTGACAAGTAGCTGGCCACTTGGAGTGCCTCTGGTATTATAAGAAGTTCCTCTGTTGTACATGTGGCCAGGCTCATATAGAAGCTAACCAGGAACTAAAAATAACCAAAATGCATTACTTTGGGTTTTTTGCATCATAGTTTGTCCTAAGAAGGCATTTTTGTTCTAGTGTTTGCATTAGCTAGGACGAAAAAGCCCCTATATTAGAAAAGCCAATTGATGCTGGGGGATATTTTTGGCCCCAAGTAGTTTTCTGTGTTCTTAGCATGGGAAGAAGTCATAGTTCAAGTAATGAGCATATTGTTCCTATGGGCTTAATTAATTTGATGGTGCAGTGCCTTTAATTTTGCATGTCAATTATAAACACATATACCTCGTACTATATGTCATAGTTTTGTTTCTCCTTTGTAAGGCTGTCAAAACTGTAATTTCACCGTTTGCTTCACCTCTTAGGTTGAGTTTAAAGAGTTTATTTATTTATTTATTTATATTTATTGTTAATTTAATCCCAGCAGGCTCGGGCGGATCACACGGCATGTTGTGACATCAACATGAGGCCCTACAGATAATAAAAACATAAAAACATACATTTAAAACAGTTACATTGTCAAGACACAGGTTAGGAGGACATATGTCAAGGCTCTCAGTCCAGTGTGCCTAATTAAAGGCCAGCCCGAAATAAGAAAAAAATTAATTTAATTCCACACACACATATACACACACATATACACACACATATACACACACTTAAATGAAACAACACAGCTTAATTAAAAGTAATAAGTATATTTACTTATTAAAAATCAATGAATGTAAACATATTGTTCAAATTCAACACAAGGCTATTAACTTGCCAGACTGATATGTTGGTGGTAGCAGCTTGGAGAAGTGATTTGAATACTCTCTGACAGCTGTATACATTAAATACATAATAAATGTTTGTATGGGATGGGGCGTTATAAGCTCATTCTCTAGTCAAATATTGAGATGCTCATTGTGACTTCATTTTGCTCTATGGGGTACAACTTCAGAACTATAAAGAAGATCAAAGTGGAAATCTATTTGTTAAGTTCATGAGATAAATTTCCCTCAGTCCATTTTGCATCTCTAGTAGGCTGCCATTCTGAGCATCTAGAGACTCAATTTTCACTTTGAAAGATTTATAATGCTGCCACTGACAAGGTATCAAGTAGTGTTCAGTTCTGTAGTGGCAGCCATGGTGGAGAGGACCTCCTGTCCTTATCAAAAGACTCAACAGCTTATTCTCCAATAGTGCCACATAGGACCTCTTGACAGCAGCACCCTGTATGTCTTGATAGCTTACAGTTTCAAGATAGCGACCCAAAAGACGAGCAACCAGTGGATCCGTTGCAGTGAATCCACTCCAGATAGTTGTTACTGCTTCTTTTCCAGTTGCTCAAGTTGAACAAAAAGTAGGATTCAACAGTGGTGGAGTTACTGTTTGACTCAAAGCAACTGCGAGAAGAGGACTTGTGCAATCTAGTAAATTTGCCTCCTCAGTGGCAGTAGATCCAGCCCACATTAAGGATGCCACTGCCAACCAGTTATGGTATCCATACATCCACCCCATACATCACTTGCAACATAATTTCAGATGCCAAAGGTGATGTTTTCAATCTGTTAGCCCAGTGATCCAAAAACAATGGGCTGTTTCTAATCATTCAGACACAGGTGATCTCTTGGTTCAGCTGTTGCCAAACTTGGATTTTTGTTTACTACTTCTCTTATATTCTATTAGTTGGGAATGATATTATTTTGTGACACTGAAAATGGCTTTTATTTTGTTGTTTCCACTTCTTGGGGCCATACTAATGGTATACATTCCCTCTTGCCATCATGCTCACTTGTTTCCCCATCTTGGTGGCTTGCAGATATTTTTAGACAGTAGAAACTCAGGGAGGGCACCAGGTTTGGGGGGGGGGTGCTTTTGACTATAGGTTTAGCAAGCTGAAGCAAATAATATTAGGAAGAGTGATTAAACTGCCAAAACATTAGCAGAGCTTTGTGTTCTTTCCATCTGCCTTTTGTTTGAGAAGTACCAGCTTTAGTGTGTTTAATGTTTGTTTTATGCTATTTTCTTATGGAACATTGCCATCTAGAACAGCTGGCCCTCTTCCCATTAAACACCTGATTGTCTACACAGGTCTTTTATTAGTTTAAAAGATTTATTGTTTCTTATGCCTTTGAATCACCTTCCTCAAATGTAATATTACGTGTTTAAATGGTTTTTCATATCTAAGTCACAAAGATATCATTTAAAATACACTGGTAAGATGGGTGGAGTAACTGGTTCTGTTTCCACTGCTTCTTCTATATGCTTTGCTTCCCTGCCATTTCACAAAAGCTCTTTTGTTGTCCTCATTCATTTCCCCTAACAATCTTTATGGTCTTTGGAGAGTCCCAAAAGAACCACTGCAGTTGTTGTGATTTATATCAAACATATTGCTAGTGCTCCTCCACAAATGTGACAATACTTTCTGAATATGCTGCCTCGGAGCGTGATGGAGTCTCCTTTTCGTGAGGTTTTTAAGCAGAGGCTGGATGACCATCTTTCGGAGGTGCTTTTATTGTTTCATCCTGCCTGGCAGAGAGCCAGGACTGGATGGCAATAATATTATTGGAATATGTGCAATGACTACGGAATGGTCTTAAACTATGATTTAGACCAGGCGTGGGCAATTGCTGGCCCTCCAGGGGTTTTGGACTTCAACTCCCAGAAATCCTAGCCAGTTTACCAGCTGTTAGGATTTCTGGGATTTGAAGTCCAAAACACCTGGAGGGCTGGCAATTGCCCAGGCCTGATTTAGACTATGATTTTGGATGGTGTGATTTTAATAAGCATCATCATCATCATATTTATTTTTACCCCACCACCATCTCCACGAAGGGGACGTGGGGCAGCTAACATGAGGCCAAGCCCAAAGATACAATACAGCAAGTGCAAAACACAACAACAAAAATTACAGCACAATAAAGTACATATAGTGGCAAAATAAAATAAACAAATCAAAATAGCATAATAGAAATATACTGAATGTAATTTAGATGGTTTAATATGCATTAATTTTAATTCAATTGATTTTAAGTTTATTGTTAGTATATGTTAAGGCATTCAATAATTGCCATATGGATCCCTTAACATATACTAACCTTGAGTCTCCCTTGGGGTAGAGAAAAGTGGGGTATAAATAGGGTAAATAAATAAATGGCCCTTGTGGTCTCTTCCAACTGTGTTATTATATTTTATATGGTTTTTCATTCCTCCAAACCAGGCTCTGAGGGTAGATAAAGTGGCTACAGTGAGGAGGACATTATTTGTCTACTTGTTCTATGGAAGGAAGTAGTTCCGCTGAGCAGAGCAATCCTGTACCTAGCAAAGTACAACAGATGTGTTCCTAGGCTTTGGCGCTGTAACAAATAATTTGGCACCCTAGATAGAAATATTTTAGGTTCAGGTTTTTACACCACAAAAAAGAAGAGCACTCCAACATGTTTTAGTAAACTTTTAATTCAACTGTAACAATATGCCTGTGTAACAAACAAGCCAGGTAAGAAAATGCCAGAATATGCAATCAGTTCCACCCACTACACTTTTCTTCTAATTTCCATTTTGGTAGCCAAGCCTATCAGTCTGTTTTTTTAAATAAAAAAACAAAACATGGGGCCACAACTAATGAGGCAAGTTAGTCTATTCTTTCTTCTTTATTTTTGCTGCTCATTAAAAGATTGTGTAGGCGATTGTTTACCTATTGTAAGCCCACATGGACCGTTTACAGGGATCTTGTTGAGCACAGACATACAGCTGCAATGTCACATTAAAAGCTTGTATTCAGTCCTCCTTAAACAGCCTTTCAGTGTTAATATTACTAAAAGAACCAGCTAGCCAGAGGCTGAGGAGGAAAATTGGTGCCAATATTTAAAACGTCTTAGAAGGAGTTTCTGAAACAAATTTACTTATTTATTTTATTTACTACATTTATATACTGCTTTTCTTCCCCTAAGGGAACTCAAAGCAGTTTCACTAACTGAGGTATGCCCATTTTTCTAACTGCCCAGTGGTTTGAGGAATTTAACAGGAGCATAGATAGAATAATGAAGAATGTGGAAGTGTTAGTAGCTGAAATTATCTGCATTAGATGAAATGCAACTAAAAAGGAATTTAGCTGAAACATACAACATTAAGAAATCTATTATTCTTATCTCCTTCTTCTTTCACAGTTAATCACAAAAGCATTATCTATTGACTCTATTGAGAGGAATCCAATTAAAACCTGACATTAAGAATGTTGGCAGTTAGCTGATAGAGTGACTGCAGTAAACATATTTTTCATTTATGATTCAGCTCACAATAATTTTAAATGTGATATTTTATTGCCTGTTAATATATTAGGGGACTTGCCAGTTTCTGCATAGTCCTTTGGAGCACAAATTTTCTGATGCAAAAAGATGCTTGCAATGTAATGAATGTGCAAAGAGCGTCGAGGGATCTTTCTGACGGCTTAAACCCATTTGAGGTTTATTAATTTTCTGGATTTGGGCTAACATGGTTTCATGAATAGGGACAGGGCCTGGAGAGTAGGATTAGGAAGGTTTCCAGGGGCTCTGAACTCATGTCAAGCAAAATTGTCATGCCAACAAGCTAAGTCAACTGAATAGGGAAAAACCCTTTAAAGTGCTATACCAGTGCATAATGTTTGTAAATTTAATTCAATTAATTTACAGCTGCAGGGCTCATGAGGCTGAAATGAAAGTTTTGAGAAGTTTTGATAAGAAAGCCGCCAAAGCAAAAAAAGAAAAGAACTTGGATTAATTGTACCTAGTATTTAAATACATGGGAGTTGTATGACAAGTACTAATAATGTTTTGCAGGTGACATATATTTGAATGGTTCAAGTGACATTGAACAACTGTAGGGAGCAGGGCCTTCTCTATAATAGCCCCAGGCTATGGAATGAATTTGTAATTTGTGTGTCTTCATCTTGGGATGTATCCAGATGGATTAAAAAAGCCAGAAAGTCTCCTGACGTTGTTCCTAGTTTTTCAAAATTTATTTTAATGATGCACACACATATTTGGTTTATCCTAGAACATTTTCTGTCAGCTCAAGATATAATCAGAATTTTTAAAATAGTCTAGCTCTCGGGTTGGTTTATTTTAATGCAGTGGTTCCCATCCTTTTTTTGACCAGAGACCACTTTGACTAGGGACCACTCTCCAACATTAGTACCGAAAGGCTTATGAATCAGTTTTTGGTCAACTTTAGATTTGGTTTAGTTATTTAGGGTGCTTATTTAGAAAACTGCATTGGGTAGACCACATCAGCCCTAGTTTTTGATACATAACATATGCAATCCAATAGTCGCTATCTGTTCGCCCACAGAAAACCATATTTAATAATCTAGAGCTGATGTGGTCTATCCAATGTAATTTTCTGAATCAGCATCCCAAATAGCCCCAGGAACAGGACTAAAAACGAGGACACCAAGGTGCCCCTATTTCCAGGTGCCACATGGAATGGCTCCACTCATGGGGAAGGAGGAGGGGGAGAAGCAGCAGTCAGGAGGCTTGTTGTGCCTTTCATGGGTAGTCAGCCTCTCTCCTCCCAACATCCCTGTTGTCTCAACACTACTTGAGGGTTTCGTGAGACCAGTCGTTCTCGTTGCAACGGTGTAATAATGATGAAGCTGGAGACCATATTTTAGTTCTTGCACATCACAGGTGGTTCATGGACAGTAGGTTGGGAACCACTGTATTAATGCAATATCAAATTGGGACGATAGGAACAAAATCTGGAATTTTTCAATCAGTTTGTTTTTCATTTAAAACGAAGGAATGGTTTACCTTGCAAACATTTTTAGCTGGAAAATACAAGGTGGAAGAAGTTGATTTTTGTGAATTAATCTAATTCTTCTGCTGTTATTTTCTCTGCTGAGCATGTTTTTTCTTCCAAAAATACATTTTAAAAACTTGTTACAGTTGTATGTTTATTCCATTTTAATGAATTTGTATGCTTTTTTGAGTGTTGGGAAAAGAAAGATACATACAGTATCTTTTAAAGACATTCTTGTCTATCTTAAGGGAGTTGGCTGAGGAGAATTATGTCTGGCAGTAGTGTACTCTGTGAATATTAATTTTATTATTTTATTTGTTGAATTAAAATATTTGTATTCCACTCCCTGTGTAAAGTTCTCAGGGCAGCCTGTTGCCAGGGCCAGTTTGTTTAACTTAAAATTACAATAAAATTAATTTTAAAAGGCTAAAAAAATTTAATTTAACAAGTGGAAAAAAACCAGACTAAAATGTGTTAAAGCAGTTTAAAATGTTTTTAAAAATATTCATGTGTGAGGGTTTGTGGAAAACAAGTCTGGTCCCAAAGGCTTTAGTGAACAGCCATGTTTTCACTTGGTGCTTGAATGACAGCAATGTTGGCTAGATGTTCAAGCATCTTGAATGCGCTCAGTCATTCAACTTGGAAATGAGTTCTGTCAATTTCAGTTCCTCAACTTGAATATTCTACTTTCTTGAGATGTTAACAATTATCTCCATGGCAGTGTGTTCCATGTTGCACACATTGCTCAATCTCTTTTGAACCAGAAACAAAATTTTAGTAACCACATTAGAAGATCTCTTTTGGAAGGGCCAAGAATCCTTTGTCCCTCCATTTGTTTTGGAATTGAGCTCCCACTATTCCTTGCCATTGTTCTGTTGTCTGAGGGTTGGGGAGATCTGAAATTCACAAGAACTGATGATTTCTTTGTTGACAGAGTTGTATTGCAAGTTTTAGGTCTAATCCACACTGATCATTTAATACAGTTTGAAACTGGTATTGAAGAAAGTGGATTAGCTTTGCAAATAATTACACAGGAAATTGTGGAACCAGTTTGAAGCCCAGATGGCAATTACAGAAATAACAGAGCACTAATGTACATGTTTCAAACTGCAGTAAATGGTCAGTGTGCATTAAATGGTCAGATGGGGCCTTAGTCTGAATTCCTAAGGAATTATGCAAAGTGCTGAACTATGATACCTTTGATAGCTCCTTTCATGTTTAGATTAAAACCCAGGGATGTTTACAACCCCACTGACCAGGAAACCAGGTGAAAATCAACAGATCTTTAGGGCAGGGTGAAACATTGTTTTTCTGTCAAGAGCAGTATACCACAAGGGGAATAAGTTAATTAAGGTATAAGATAGACAGAGCCACAGGGAAAGTGGTCCTAGCTACCCCTTTTCTTTCTTCCTTCCTTCATTCTTTATTTCCTCATTCTCTCCTCTCTCTCTGTCTCTCTGTCTCTGTCTCTGTCTCTGTCTCTCTGTCTCTGTCTCTGTCTCTGTCTCTGTCTTCCTCCTCCTCCCTCCCTCTTTACCAAACTGCTAAGAAAGGATAACTTGTATTTTCCGGAGCTTTGAGTGATTACACACAAAATGCTTTTCAAATCAGGCTAAAGTCCATAGGTGTGGTGGAGGCTCCTTCTTTGGAGGATTTTAAACAGAGGCTGGATGGCCATCTGTTGGGTGTGCCTTGAATGCAGTTTTCCTACTTCTTGGCAGGGGGTTGGACTGAATGGCCCATGAGGTCTCTTCCAACTCTATGATTCTATGGTTGCCTACCCTTGTCTGCATGGATAATTATCAATAATCCTTTGCAATAACAAGGTCAACCAAGCATTTTTTCATTATTTTCAAATAATCTACACAGGCAAGAAACTTTAGGGCTAATGTGGAGTCTGCACTCTGCACCAGCCCCAGGGGCAGCTACACTACACAACTCTTATTTTACTGCAACAGCAGGATGGGGTCCTGATAGTACAGCTGGGCTCTTCTGGATAGTCCCATTTATGTTGGTGGCCCTGTTGCTTTTTTGTGCCATTGTTGATGTTTGTAAGGGTTCCCAAGCGACCCAGGAAGGATAGGGGACATGAGGGGGGCTTGCTCATCTCCTCTCCAAGATCCATGGGTGCCCTTTGGACAACCAAGTACTCTTTGGAGCTCTACGACCACTGCAATGATGGCAACACCACCAAAATAGGTGCCACCCTCCTGTTCGTGTGGCATGGAGCTTGGGGACTGTGTGAATAGTGGGGCCGGTTCCAATTCAGAGCTGGTTAATCTGTTTGCATTATCTCAAAGTATGAGGCAGCTCTACGACTTTGCTTAGCATAGGAGAAAACCATGTTAAGTGGCCTTGTTCCACACTGGGGTGATAAGAGCCTATGTGTTTGGTGAAGTCCACGAAGCTGATTCTCACCCATTCTGGGTTAAATGGCTCGTGTAGACAGGTCTCAGAAGAGATTTCTAAATCTCACCCACTTAAATTGATATTTCAGTTTCACAGAGCAACATTTTATTGCAGAATTCACACAAAACTAGAAAGATAGACATTGTGCAATTCAGTTACCTGCAGAATTGTAAACAACATTGCTAACTACCTGTATGCTTACTGTGTGTGTTTGTGTATGCACAGGTGTTCATTTATGTGTAACAGACAAAAATATTACAACAAATATTGCCATTTTGTCATTGAGATATATGTTTGCTCCAACCAATTTAAATGTCTGGAGACAAACAGTGTTCCATGGAAGTTTTTGACAAATTGCTGAAATCAATATGGGCATATTTTGGTTATCAGGGGATTGGGGAAGGAAAGACACTGGAATTCTCACTGGGTTCCGAAACAAAAGATGTATAAAATTAATCTTGGCGGTCCTGCAAACTCTGAAAAAAATGGAATGTTCATTTGGTCTGAAAATATCCCAGAACTTGTTCAAAGGAAGCCTTTTTTATCTACCTGGTTAAATAACTTTGTTTACACTGGAGAGCCTCCTAGAAGGGTAGTAGTCTCCCTTTTTTATAGCACAATTAATTTCAAGCAGGATAATATTGACAGCAATCTTCGTAAAGTATAAGAAATCAATAAAAACATTGTAGCTGCACATGTCCAATCACTTCCCTTTCTAGAGAGTTTGTGAGGAAGATTACACTAATACATCAAAGACATCTGGTAATTATTTTGGGGCTAATCTGCATTCTCTACATTGCTCTTGTGGGTAGAATCCTCTGGAGAGAGAGAGAGAGAAAAAAACAAAGGAGAGGAGGTGATTCTTAATATGTCTATTGATCCTTAAGACATCTCCTTTTCTTATCCTATTTCAGAGAAATTTTCCCAGTCTTTTTCTAGGAACATGGCAAAAGTTTTTTGAAAATATAAGTAAACAGTGCTTGAAGGTCACCGCTGATTAAGTTTTTGTGTACTTTTGACTGTAGCAGATTTACATGCCTATCTAAGATATAACAATTGGTATTAGCCGTCAATCTTTATTTAACTAGTTCTATTATCTATTCTGTCATCACAAATACTTAACGTCTAGTTTATACTGAATATCATGGAAATCTACCATTGTTTAATTAGATCTCTGGAAAATTAATTGGTGCTGTTGGAAACATTAATTGTGATTGTTCATAGAGAAGAATATTATAAGATTATTATTGAAATGGCCTGGCACAATCTTTTGTTGTTTTCTCAGGCACTATGCCTAGCCTGACCATCTGGGTAGACTAAACCTTTGATGACATTGTCTTAACTATGTACATAGGAGTTACAGAGTTCATCAAATCCTGATGTCCTTCCCCATAATACTTTGTCAGAAACCCTGCTGTTGCCATTTCTCAGAAACAGTAACAATTTGTAATAGCTTAAAGTTGTGTGTTTGTTACACTGGTTGTATTGGCCTATGGATTATATGGGGGTTTTTTTTTTGTTCAGCCGAATGATATTATGGCTGCAGTCTGATTGCATACAGCCTGAAAATAACAGGATTTCTGAGTAAATGTGAATAGTGTTAGAATATCTGCAATGTAAATGTATCTATATTGGATGCCATATTTTAGTTCAGTCTATCCAAAGACTATGCAAGCATCAAGTATAGCAATCTTGAACTGTTTTAAAAAAAATCCGTAGATTGTCTGTGTGCATGAGAGAGTGCTTGGACAACTACTGTGTATATAGAAAAATCTTCCTGGGATTGACTTGAGACTCAGGTAGCTGCTTGGCACCAAAACTGGTAAAGCAGGTTCCCCACAGAGAGGTTCACTTACAATTTACCGCTTGTCCTGATGGCACCAGGCTGGCAATGTTATTTTCCGTCCCTTTCGGGTGGAATTGTAATTCTGGTGATTATCTCTTATACCATGTGGATTCTTGATTTTTTAAAAATCTACAGATCCGTTATTTATTTTTATTGTAAACCACACTGAGAATATAATTAAAGTGTGATTTGCTTATAGTAATGATTACAATAAATAAAGGACAAACAGTATCCCCCCACCTCATAATCGTATTCTGGCATGTGTTTGATTTTAGGTTCTGGTTTGAATTTCATTCTCAGTGTGGTAAGCCTCTTATATAAGACAGCAATAGCATCTTGACTCTTTAATCTCAAAACCAATTACACTTGATTTTACAAAATATTTTGGTCAGCCATTTGCAGCTGCCAGAAAAATAAATTACACTTCTTTATGATCTTCATAAAGATCATAAAAGAGAGTATCCAGAGCAGACACAGATGTGTTATTAATAATGCCTGCAAGATTATTAGAAGCAAGGTTGTTTATGAAAGTATGATGAACATTGTGTCAAGTGTAGTGTGGCTTAGACCAAGTGTCCTTGGCCTCAGGTGCCATCTCCTTGAACAAACGCAACAGGAGATCAGAGGAAGAAGCTGCTAAATTGTCAAGCCAAGTGGCGGATACTTGTAGGGCACTGCTTCTTAAACTGTGGGTCCCAGCCACAAATGGGGTCCCTTTAGCCTCATGCTGGGAGTCCCCAAAAAGTTGGCAACAGTAAAAGTTTTATGAACATCATCTGGTGGTTGTCTCAGGCATTTTACACAAATCTGTTGTGCAATGTTTACAGTGGACTCTGCAAAAGATGTTTCAGCTGTCCTTCATAAATAGGATAATTGGCCTGCTTAGTAAGCCTTGTCAATGCTGATTTGTTATCAGTAAATGTTTGGTTTTTAATACGTATTTTATATACCTGGGGTCAGGTAAACATTTCTCAGTCCAATTGGGGTCACAAATGGAAAAGTTTATGAAGCCCTATTCTAGATAAAACTATACAACAAGGGGGTTGAATAAACCCATTTTTTTCTTTCTATATAAAAGCTGCCGCTGTTGGTTTCTCTCGAACCTTAGAAGTAAGTACTCATAAATAAGTACTTCTAATTAGGTCTTTCCCCTTATAATGCCCTCACATCATGATTGCAACCAAGTGAGAGATAATTTTCTTCTATGGTATAACTGATTGTTTAGTTACTTTGATAATTAGAGGATTGTGGTCTTACTAATTGGTGGATGAAGAATATAATGTGGTTCATATGTTGGCTCACACTGTGATTTCTGCTCTATTTGAGGTGTTGAGGACAGAGTGACTGGAGTCAGAGAAGGGTGTGTTTTGGACAATGTGCCAGTTGCTTGTGGCATTCAACAGTGTATTTGCAACAAAAGCAATTCTTCATTTACTTTTGAGACAAGAATAAATAAATACATTTTAAATGTTACTGCAGTGGTAATCAACTGTCTTTTTAAAACTTTGAAACTGTATCTACAATTTATTTATTTTCAAAAATAGCTGCTTCAATTTCCTTTCATTTTAAGCAGTGTGATCCCAAGTGAAGACTATCCAGCTTCCTTGCCAATTTGCATTGCCTGTCCTGCTATTGCTGCTGTTACTTCCTCTGCTCTACCCTATTAAAACCTTGGCCTGTCCATTTACTCTTGCAATCCATACACCTTAGCCTTAAATGCTCTTGATCAGCTGCTGGGTTTTTAAAATACTAACCAGATTTTCATGATTGCTGTGTATTTTGCTTCTGTAGCTTTAAAAAAAATCAGGCGTTGTATTCCTATCTGGAAATTGAGTTAGTTAAGGTCATGACTTAGCACTGGTGAAACCAAAGCTATATTACTTCAACAAAACAATTGTACTTTGTAGCTCAGCAGTCCTGAAATGCATATCTACTTCTTCTCATGCTACACCCAACACCAGGAAAACATTGGAGATGTAGTTGCATTCAGAAACCATGACCAAACCTCTGCTTTGTAACCAGTTTCTCTTATTTGTTTCTGGAACACACCTTTATTGAGCTTGGTAATGTACAGTGTCCTACTAGTTCAAGTGTTGTCTCTTAAGAGGATATTTTATTCTCTTTCTTCTAACCGTTTTCTAATCGTTTATTGGTTATAAAGTCATCTAGAGAACATTTGGTTTAGAAAGTGGCCAGCAGGAAAAAAAACCTGTCCCTCTGTTCTTCTTTGTTATAACATATGGAATTTAAATGCAGAGAAATCCTTGACATACTTTTAGATAGATAATGGACATTTTTTCAAGCCCCAAATTCAACACAGCTACAAAACATACATAATATGCATAAATACGTACTTTTAATTGATGTTTTAATTATTCATGTTTTAATTCTTTGGTTTTAATTGTAATTGTTCATTTGATATATGTGTATTCGACATCAAATTGCTGCCTGATATAAGGCTGCCATGAGTCCTCTCTGGGGTGAAAAAGGTGGGATATACTGTAAATATGGTAAATAAATAAACAATAAATAACAAAATGCAGAAATAGAAAAGTTAGTGAAAGATGTCAGTATATTATATTCAGACAAAAAAACCTCTTATATTATTTCTGTTTACATTGATTGGATGGTGTTAATGCTATTTATTATACAATATGTTATTATGAGTTGATATTTCAATGTATGATGCCTTTGTTATTTGTTGTTACTTGTTGTGCACCTTCAAGCGGCATTTGATTTGAAAGAGCATGATGGAAAGTAAAAACATGGCTGCAATTTCTCACCATTCTTTTAAGTATTGTGCTACCTTCTTGTTTGTGTTTGTGTTTTTGTTGTTGTATATTTTCAAGTCTTTTCTAACAGGTTTTAAAGAGAGGTTTTGCCCTCTCCTCTAAACAAGAGTTTGAATTTTCTTGGCAAGAGTTGGTCAGAGGAGTTTTTCCATTTTCTTTTTCTAAAGATGAGAGATTGTAATTTGTCCAAGACAAGAAAGTTTTGATTGCTGAGTGTAGGTCTGAACCCTAGCCTCAAGAATCACAGTCCAACATCCAAAGCTGTCCACCATGTTGGCTGTCATTCAGTCATTCATAGTTTCATTTATTCATCTGCAAATATGATATAGCATCTTGGTCATCATTCTTTTAATTTTAACCCCAAAAAGCCTTCCAATTTACTTCTCAATTTTAAAAAAGAGCCTTTCCTGAGTTAAAAAATAGCATGAGAAGAAAAATGAGCAACATTATCAAGATACGTTCGGGCTATTGGGGATTTTTAACTTAGGTTTTTTTCTTCTTCTGGAATTATGAACCCTTGGAGGCCTCAGAATCAGCCTCAAAGAGTTGTGTGTTGTTCACATTTTTCTCACCATTGCAATATATGGTGTGAAATAGAAGTATTAGATTCAACTTTAAGTGCAATCTAAATACCTTGTACAAGTACTAATGGCCCAATGACATCAGGGGCAAAGCCTCATCCAATCATACTATGTGTGGAAAGATAGGGTAGTGTCCCCTGCTCATACCAAATCTCACTTTGCATGGAGGAAGGGTAGGACACAAGTGCAGCAATATTTTCATGGAAGGCAGATGCAAAGCCAACATTTCGAAACAGAAAAACATGTGAAATGTTACTCTGCTACCTTTCCACCCTTAAAAGAATGACAATGAAACATTGCATTCATATTATTATTTCCCTTTTTCCCTTTCCTCTTGTCAGAGAGGAAAACAGCTGAATGAATTTTGGAAACCTTGTTCCTCACCCATCCCCAAGGGAAAGAGCGAGGTTAAAACGGAATATATACCCACAGAAAAAGTGAAAATAATCCACAGGGGGCATGACAACAATGAAAGAGTTAGGAGCAAAAGAGCGCAATAAACAGAGAAGCAGGGCTAAATCTCAGCCAAACATCTGAGTCGCATAAATAATTGAATAGAACTCAATAACAAAGAAATATCAACCCAAGTCCTCAATAGCCCCCAAACAGACTTCTACAGCACTTGAAGAACAACCAGCAGCCTATTAATAATGTTTTAACCACCCTTCTTTATCGGAGCTCTGAGAGGTGCATTCATGTATATTGTTGAAGGGTGCAATCAACTGGGCAAACAGTTGACTACACAGGAGGAGTGTTAGGGGAAAAAAAATGAAGGTGGAAAGTGTGGAGCAGCCCACCACACTTTCTCTTCATTTGTGAAGCTAACCATATGTATTGCATGCTCTTTTGAATGTTAGGGTTGCACGTACGCATGTTACAGTACTAGAGAAATAGATTGAAATGCCAAACAGCATTGAGAGAAGCCTCACAAGTTACAATTTACCATTTGGGCTACTTTTTATTGCAATTTCTAATACTGTTACTCAGGAGAAATGACACAGGGTGGTTTTGTGAGTTGCTGAAAATTATTAAAGCCTTTTACTTGTAATCTCAATTTTTGACTGATGTCAATAAGAAACTGTTATTACAGGGAGGATCTCAAACTGTGGAAACGGGAATAAAAAAACGCTTGTGTATGAGCGTCACGATTCCGATATATGTTTATTTGCCAGCAGATGAGACAAGTGACGATTTTGCTATTTGTTTCAGTAATAGCATCCCCCTAATAAGGTTTTCAGCATGATAATTACTAATTCCATTTTTTAAATAGGATGCTCGCCACTTTATGCCTCCAGAATATAAATCAATAGATCAACAGTGATAAACTGACGGATAAGTGTTGCGGAATAATTCTTTTGCCACCTACTAAGTAAGTAGGGTTCATTCACAGCAGTAGCAGCTGACATATTCAACATCTTTATGGACTGCTCAACATTGCCTGTTCCCTGTAACCTCAAATGTCAAAGGCACCAATGTTATTTTGCTTATGCTAAGGTCTTCTTCTTGCTCTTGCTCTAAAATCTGAAGTAGATTCACCATGTCACTGACACAGAAGCTGGCAGCTGCTGAGGTTAATCTTGCCTTCTCTCTAGTTTTCGCCAAGGTCTTCTTCACACTCCCAAGAACATGGAAAGAATGACAGGAAACAACCTGTAGCAATCTGTTTTGCATGTTATATACAGCTGCTCAAACTGGTTTTAGGGATATTGACAAGAAAATGAAGAATTTATTTTTGTATCTTCAGCTGATACCATGTTACATTCTGGAGCTATCATTTTAGGGTTACCAGTCCAAATGAATGATGAGGTTATTTAAATATCTTCAGTGGGGCATATGAAGAAAATAAATGTTTTCAAACTTTTACAAAGATGAAGAGTAGTGAACTGATAGTGAAAAGAGGAGGAAGTGCTATGGTTTTGTTTGTGTAGTGAATCACATACACATAAACACATAGAGAGAGATCCCTAGCCACTACAACTGTCATAATAAGGAAGTTGTGTGCTCCTTATAACCAGCCCCAATCAACAATCTGTCTGCAACATTTGTGAGCAGTTGAAAGTCTGAAAAAAGGCATCTATCTCCATGGAGGATACAATACAGGATGCAAGAAAGGCACATCCCTTTACTTCATAAACCACCTTGGATTCTGTTCTAGGAGAAAGATGACATATAAACAAACAACTAAATAATGCCTCATCAGATAATACCAGGAATAGGTGCAACTACGGCACTAGGAATTGTTAAATGATATCTGTTTGTTATACCCCCATCTGGACAAATGCACCACCAAAAATGCTTAGCAATCAGATTAAAGGCTAAATCCAAGAATAAATCAAAACAGCTTCAAGACTTCAAGCTCAGTTCAACACAAGCTTAGCCCCGTTTCTTTGATATCCCTTTTGATGAACCAAGGCCCCTTCTACACTGCCATATAATCCAAATTATCAAAGCAGATAAAAATATTATCTGCTTTGAACTGGATTGTATGAGTCTACTCTGCCATATAATCCAGTTCAAAGCAGATAATCTGTATTATATATGTCAGTGTAGAAGGCGCCCAAGCTTTGGCTTCTCTTGAGCATTTTACTAGAATAAACTAGTTCCAACAGACAATAATTCTTTCTCCCACCCTGGACCTTCCACAGATATATAAACCCCACGTTCCTAGTTTCCAACAGACCTTACAACATCTGAGGATGCCTGCCATAGATGTGAGCAAAACGTCAGGAAAGAATGCTTCTGGAACATGGCCATACTGCCTGGAAAACTCACAACAACCCACTCTGAAGAACTGCTGCCAGCCAGAGTTGACATTACTGGGCTGAATGGATCAAAAGCATATCCCAGTATTAGCAGCTTGCAATGTTCCTTACCTTCTCTTGTAAAATGCTAGAGCCAAATTTCAGTAGCTGAGAAAAAAATTATACAAGGAAAGTAATAATCTAACCTATCAAAAGTTTTTTAAATTTATAGTTTAATCAAAAAGGCAGAAAATTCTAACTTGTCAGATTCCTTTCATTAGAATATGAATTTTTTTGTGTTTGCTCTCTCCTCTTCCCACAGAAGATGAGTTTTAATTCATCTCTACAATCTTTTTTAAACCATCAGAGGCACAAATGAGTAAAACACAGCCCAACATCTATCTAATATTAGCTCCAATTAACTGTATGTATTTCAACAACATTCTGTTTCTGTCAATTCCCTCGCTAGACTTGTAGCATTGGTTTCTAGAAGCTTTGGAAACACATAATGCATCTTTCTTTCAATTTTCTTCTAAAACAATTCTGACAGCTTCTTCCACAATAAACTACTTCATAAGGACATTCAAGTGCCACCTCGGAGTTGGTTGAGGTAGGCAGGATTTCCCTGGGTACTGGTTGTGGGGGGTCGGGAGCAGGTCAGGGTTTTGCGCTCCTTTCTGCTCGAGATCCCCGTGTACAATTAGGGGCCACTGTGTGATACAGAATGCTGGACTAGATGGGCTGAGGTCCGATTCAGCATGGCTCTTCTTATGTTCTTATGTTCTTATATTTAGTAGATTTATGCAGATACACTGCCTTGATGAAAATAGATGAAAGATGGAAAAAAAGATCAAAATAGCATCCTTCCTTCCTTCCTTCCTTCCAGGCCCGGATTACCCATAAGGCCACCCGAGGCCATGGCCTAGGGCGGCACTTTTGGGGGGGCAGCAGATCCAGACCCCCCAATTTTTTAAAAAAAATTCGGGGGGGAAAATCCCCCCAAAAATAAATAAAAGGGTGCATGCGCACGATAGCGCAAGTGCCATCCACGGCCGCCCCCTCCCTTTGCTCTGCTCCCCTCGGCTCTGCCCCTGCCCCTCCCCCGGCTCCGCTCCGCCCCCGCCTCCCCACCGGCGCGAGGAGCAGGAGGCGGGCCAAGCAAGTGAGTGAGCGCATGGGAGGAAGGAGGGAGGGACGGGGCGCGCGCTTAGGGAGAGTCTTTGGTCGGGGGAAGAGGCGAGGGGCGGGGCAGGCACGAGGGGGCCCGTCTCCATGGGGACAAGGCCCAGCTCTCCTGACAGAGATAGGACCCTCTCCCCCACCCCCACCCAAGAGCACAACCAAAAAAAACCATTCCACTTTCGGCTTCCAGCCGGCAGGGCCTGGAGATCGCCCAGCTGTTTGGCCACTTCACACATGTCCGGGCTCTCCTCCCCGCCGTTTCCGCCTTTCCCTCTGTTTTTTCCTTTTCCTCCGTTCCCTCCGTTGCCCCCACCATTGCCCCATTTCTCTGGCACCAACCACTGTGCGGAGGGAAGAAGGAGACAAAGAGGGAAGAAGGTGAAGCAGACTCCAAGGAAAGGGAGCGAGGGAAGGAGGAAAGGAAGGAAGGAGGGAGGGAGGGAGCGAGGGAAGGTTGGTCTGTATTGGTCATTGCATGAGGGTCAAAGTGGTCTCAGGAAGTGAGTGAAGGTACTGCAAGTCCCATCATCCATGGCCCATCCCACTTCAAACTGCACCAGGGTGTAGAGTGGGTCATGGGGGCTCTGTGTGCCAAGTTTGGTCTGTATTGGTCATTGCATGAGGGTCAATGTGGTCTCAGGAAGTGAGTGAAGGTACTGCAAGTCCCATCATCCATGGCCCATCCCACTTCAAACTGCACCAGGGTGTAGAGTGGGTCATGGGGGCTCTGTGTGCCAAGTTTGGTCTGCATTGGTCATTGCATGAGGGTCAATGTGGTCTCAGGAAGTGAGTGAAGGTACTGCAAGTCCCATCATCCATGGCCCATCCCACTTCAAACTGCACCAGGGTGTAGAGTTGGTCATGGGGGCTCTGTGTGCCAAGTTTGGTTTGTATTGGTCATTGCATGAGGGTCAATGTGGTCTCAGGAAGTGAGTGAAGGTACTGCAAGTCCCATCATCCATGGCCCATCCCACCTCAAACTGCACCAGGGTGTAGAGTGGGTCATGGGGGCTCTGTGTGCCAAGTTTGAGCATGGTCTGTGATTTGTAGGGGCTGAAATGTTCTGTGGGAAATGAATCAAGTGAAGGTACTGCAAATCCCATCATGTGTGGCCAATCCTGCCCTTAATCGCACCAGGTTGTAAAGTTGGCCATTGGGCCTCTGTGTGTGAAGTGCTGCTTTAATATTCAGTGTTATAGGCTGTGTGGAAAGGCCCTGGGTTATGTGAGTTCCTTTGCACACATGTGAATAAAATCCCATGCTTTGTGCTTTGAACCAGATTATGAGTGTGGACTCAAAAAACCCAGTTCAAAGTACTGGCCTGCCCTGCTGGTGTTTGGTAACTTTTAAAGGCCGAATGCCAGGCAGCCGTTTTCTAAAAGCTGAGGGGGAGGAGAAAACAGGAATCAATTTTTATTATATATATACAGATATAGATAGATATTTGTATATTTTAAGTAGTAATGTTTTTGATGGTCAGCCGCTTTGAGTCTCCATATGGAGAGATGAGACGGGATAGAAATACATAAATAAATAAATGAAAAATAAAAGTGGCTCGCAGCACTAAAAACAATACGGATTACAATTTAAAACCATAACAATGAAATCCAACCGTTTTGTCTGAAACAAAAAAACTTAAAATCGCCAAAGACCCTTAAAATATTAAATATCGCAGGTAAAAGGGGGGGGGGGTAAGACTGAGAGGAGGGGGGAAGCTGGGCAAATGGGGCCACGTTGGGTGCCCTACATAAGGCCTGGGCCAACTTGGGCCTCCTTCCTTTCTTCCTTCTCCATCCCTTCTCCCCTTCCTTATTTCCTCTCCCCTTCTTCCTTCATTCTTACTTTCCTCCTTCCCTTCCTTCTCTTCCTTTCTTCCTATCCACCCTTCTTTTCACACTTTTTTTCCTTCTTCCCTCACCTCCCCTTTCATCCCTTCCTTCTCTTCCTTCCTTCTCCTTGTTTCCTCCCCTCCTTCCTTTTCTTCCTTCTCCCTCCCTCCTCCCCTTCCTTCTTTCCTCTCCTTTCTTCTTCCTTCATTCCTTCCTTTTCTTACTTTCCTTTCCTCCTTCCCTTCCTTCTCTTTCTTTCTTCCTATCCACTCTTCCTTTCACTTTTTCCCTCAATACAAAAAAATCATCAGCAATACACGTTTTGAAGGTTTTATTTTTAGTGTGGGTCTGAGTGATGGGGGTGCGGTAGAGGTTGGCTTAAAGGGAGCGTAATTCCAAAGTGTTCCTCCCTCCTCCTTCCTTTTCCTCCCTCCTCCCTCCTCCCTCTTCCTTCTTTCCCTCTCCTTTCTTCTTCCTTCATTCCTTCCTTTTCTTAATTTCCTTTCCTCCCTTCCCTTCTCTTTCTTTCTTCCTATCCACTCTTCCTTTCACTTTTCCCCTCAATACAAAAAAATCATCAACAATACCTAGGGTGCCAAAAGGTCTTAATCCGGGCCTGCTTCCTTCCTTCCTCCATCCCTCCCTCCTCCCTCCCTCCCTTCCTTCCTTCAAGCCTCCGCCAAACCATGGCAATCATTTCTGGAATTATCTGAAATAGTCTACAAATAGTCAAGTACTCCCAGTGAGCATTTAAAAGTTTGCCTTTAAACACTGCAAATTCCCACCATCTCATACCTGACCAAATAACCCCCATAAATATCCTAAATAGAAGTGACTTGTTGGGTCAGCTGGTTTTCAGATACTGCAAGCTATAGAAATGAAAATTGGCCTCTGCCATTGCTGACCCGTGGTTTTCAGGAGCATCCAAATGCAACCATTGAGACTGAATCAAAGGACATGAGAGCTGATTCAGGTATTTACTTTATAAACAGGGTTGAGCGTCTACATGGCCAGGGATAATTCAATATGCCAAATTGTGTTTGCCCACAGTCAGATCTATTTGTTGTCAGTCAATTTTAATTTACAGGTCTATCTATGGGTGAATACCAATCTCAGCAAAACTGAAAGCAAAGCCTAAAGTACCTTAGGTTTTTAAAATGAAATTTAGGAAGTGAGTACTTGGTGTTTATCGTAGGTATAAAAAAGCATGGAACAATAAAATCCAGGTCCAGAGGAACACTGTTTTTCTCTCTGTGTGCCAATTTTTCTTACAGCCTCTGATCACTACTATAATTCTTTGTTTAAAAAGCAGCCTATTCTATCCTTTTAGACAGTTTCAGCATATTATCTAGAACATTGCAAAAGATTCATTCAAGATATGTTCTTAAGCACTCAATAGATGCCAAATTAATTTCAATTAGCAAAGAGCATTTTAGGCTCTTTCGAGATTTTCTGTAAAACCTCGTTGTTATTCTAAAAATGCCCAAGTGGAAATCTCAGAGTTGCATTTTGACTTTAATATATTAAGTAGTGCTCTTTTGCAATTGTGTAAATGAATGCAAAATGCAAAGTGCAAAAAAACCCAAACAAACATGAAATTGTCCATGGCAACGCATATCTTCTCTACAAACCAGGAAAATACATTATTTCCAGCATTTTTACCCCGCTCTTCTCAACCCCCGAGGGGGGACTCAGAGCGGCCTAACAAACACAGTAAAATACAATATAAAAAACCCCAAAACATTCAACATTAAAATACATTAAAATACAATTAACATTAGCACATCATACACATTCATTGAAGTTAAAAACAGTGTTCCGTCCATAAAAAGAGCATTGAGCCATATCCACCAACTTGCCATTAAAATCCAGTCCAAAGTGCTGCCTTGTGCTAGTGTGCAAACGCCTGGTCCCACAGCCAGGATTTCACTTTTTTCCTGAATGCCAGGAGGGATGGAGTTGAACGTATGTCATTAGGAAACGCGTTCCACAGACGGGGAGCCACACCAAGAAGGCCCTCTCTCTCATCCCCACCAACCGCATTTGCGAAGTTGGCGGGAGTGAGAGCAGGGCCTCCCCGGAAGATCTTAAGTTACAAGGTGGGATGTAGCGGCAGATGCGTTCGGACAAGTAAGCTGGGCCAGAACCGTATAGAGCTTTAAATGTCAAAACCAGCACTTTGAATTGAGCCCGGAAGTGGACAGGCAGCCAGTGCAGCTGACACAACAGGGGGGTGGTATGCTCCCTGTATGTAGCTCCGGTTAGTAATCTGGCTGCCGCCCGTTGGACTAGTTGTAACTGTCTTCAAAGGCAGCCCCACGTAGAGTGAATGATATCTGATGGTTATAGTGAACTGTTGTGGGAACTCAGATAGTAATATTGGGAGTTTCAGGGACCAGGTGTAAGGGACTGCATGCAGCTCACAGTGAATAATTTGAACACCTCTGGGCTAAAGATCTGGGGTAGAAGCCAAGATTATTCAAGCAGCAATGTACTTGTGCAATAGAACTTCTGTTCTTCTGTATCCTTCTGTACAATACTTCTATATCATTCTATATCTTATTGTACTATACTATATTGTTGTTGTTTTTTGTGTGTCTTCAAGTCATTTCTTACTTACAGTGGCCTTAAGGGAAATTGAGCACCCCTTATCCAGAATTCTGAAATATTCCAAAATCCAACATTGTCCAGATGGGTGGCTGAGATAGTGAAACATTTGCTCTTTGATGGTTCAGTATGCACAAACTTTGTTCATGCATGACATTATTTTAAAGATATGGTATATACAATAATTTTCAGCCTATTTATATATAATAAGCTGTACATTGAACATAATATATAAATTGTGTGCTTATTTATTTATTTATTTATTTATTTCATTTAAATTTAAACCTCGCTTTTCTCAACCCCGAAGGGGATTAAGAGCAGCCTTACAAATTAGGCAGCAATTCACTGCCAAGAATAAAAACATAAATAAAAGTAAATAAACAAAGTTACAATTAAAACCAAATTTAAATCATGCCACCAAAACATAATCCACAATTTATAACCAATTATTCTCTTGTTGCATTAAACTTCTATGCCATAACCATGTTTTTTAAATCATAAGTACCAAAACAATAAGAAAGTTCCATTTCCCCACAAGTGTGAAAAGTTCAGGGCCTCTCCAGAAGATCTTAATCTGTTTAGATGTAGGTCCCATCTCCGAGATGTTTTATGTATAAATGCAAAGATTCCAAAATCCAAAGAAAGATGGAAAGAAAGATGTGTCAAATTGCAAACACTTCTAGTTCCAAGCATTTTGAATAAGAGATTCTCAACCTGTACTTCTATATGCTCTATAGTCCTATACCTTTGTATACAGCAAGTGTCCTCCCCACCCACCTGCTCTGGAAATTGCCCCATCATCCCCCAAGGACATACAGACAATTGACAAGTCAATTGTTGTTGTGGGGTTTTTTTTGGTTTTGCTAATAGAAGTATCAGAAACAAAATTTTAATACAGTGGAATATGCCTTACACTTTTCATCTTCTCAATGTTCGGCTCACATGTGAGTCACCAGCTACCAGTGCTTTATCTGTGGTTATCTGGGACATTGGGGATCCCTACATTGCAGGTCCCACTTCCAAACCAGAAACCTGATAACTGGGGCAACCCCTTGCGGGAAACCCCATCGACCAGGACTTCGATTGGGACCAATCTTGGGATTTCCCCACCAGAGCCCCAGAGCCGGATCTAGAGAGGCCTGCCTCCAGTGCTGGAGGTGCCCTAGAGGACCTAGGCTCAAACCGAGAGAGGCCAGTACCTAGCCTTGGAGACATGTCGACCACGATGGGGGACAAGGCCCCTGAGTTAACAGAAGTGCCCGGAGGAGCCATGGCGGAGACTAGCTGGATGCGGAGCCCTGACGCCCAGGATGATTCCCTGACCATCCACCTACCTCCTACGGAGGAGCCATCCAGGGGCTCCGAGAGACCCTCGGTGAGTCCTGGAGGCCTGCTGGTGTCTACAGGCTCGCCACCGCCCCCTCTTCGACATTTCGGCTGTTTGGCCCCCGGGATGCCTGCTTCCGTCCACGCCGCATTGGGAGGAATTGGGGGAGCATACTTGAAGAGGAGAGGCCCAACATGGCGAGCGGCCTTGAAGACGCCCAGCCTTGCCATGTGTCCAGATCCTGGGAAGAAGCGGGACCCGGAAGCAGTCAACCGCCAGAGGTCCCGCCCTTGGAGGACCCTGCACCCGGATGCAGCCACCCACCGGAGGTCCTGCCCTTGGAGGACCCTGCACCCGGATGCAGCCATCCACCGGAGGTCCTGCCCTTGGGGGACCCTGCCCCCGGATGCAGCCATCCACCGGAGGTCCTGCACTTGGAGGATCCTGCACCCGGATGCAGCCAACCATCGGAGGACCCGCCCTCGGAGAACTTCGCTCCTGACACGGACCCCATCCGGAAGCAGCGGAGCCCTCGGAGGAGGAGGAGGCGGAAACGGAGGCGGAGAGAAGGGAACTGTGTCTCTTCCCAGCCCATGGACCGGGGGACAGGGTCGACCCTCCTCCAAGAAGGCCGGGTTTGTAGAGCCAGGCCCCCTGCTGGTCCACTGGTTGAAGGACGGCCTGGACAGAGGATGATGAGGACCCAGAGGACATTTCCCACTAGGACCATCTGGAGCTCCTGCTATAGGCAGTTGAAGCTCCGAGGGACATGCCCTACCACCACGAGGGACGATAAGGACACTCGGCGGGCGGGTCGGAACTGCCAGCGCAGGCTACCATTTGGGAGCTTGCCGGCCCCGCCTTCCACCCACTCTCGGGTCCCAGCGATCCTGCTGAGGCCTCCCTGCCTGCCCTCTTTGACGGCGGGATGGCACCTTAGCGGGCTATCGCTGGCTGGCTGACCTTCCCTACTCCCTCCTCCCCCCCCTCCCTCCTCCCTACTGTGTCGTGTATTCTTGCTTCTGTTGTGTTACTTTAACTTCTGTAAACCGCTCCGACAAGTCAATTGTTGTTGTGGGGTTTTTTTTGGTTTTGCTAATAGAAGTATCAGAAACAAAATTTTAATACAGTGGAATATGCCTTACACTTTCCATCTTCTCAATGTTTGGCTCACATGTGAGTCACCAGCTACCAGTGCTTTATCTGTGGTTATCTGTGAAGTCTGGTGCTGTTATAAAGTAATTCTAAGCAATACATATTTCTTATTATCCACACTTCTTTTTCCTGGTTGGTAAAAGATCCAAGGGCATACTTATGCAAGTTTGGCTTCCCTTTGTCAATATTAAATGATGAATGCTGCCTGATGGAAATATCTAAAATCCTAAAGATGTAGGATCTGGTAAATCTGGGTTCCAACTATAGCTCTGTTGAAGCATAAAAATAGGTCAGCATACTTATTCAGGAGGGCAGATGTCGTGCAATGCAAGGTAGACAGTGCCCCCAGTATATACGTCTGGTCAGGCAAGTAGCTGGAAAGCTGAAGCCAGGCTGTTAGGAATTGTGGGAGTTGAAGTCCAAAACACCTGGAGGGCCTAAGTTTGCCCATGCCTGGTGTAGCTGCATCGTAGGACAGGGAGCAAGATCATTTCCTGCTGCCATATTTTGTTGTAGGTCCCTACTGTAAAAGCTGTAAATGTACAAATGTGATATCTAAGAAGATGCAATCTCTGATGTACTGTTAAAAATGTTTTCAAAACTTGATAACACAATATAATATACTCTTAGGGCACAATGAGTGAATACAAAAGAGCCATGGGCTTTACAGCCTAGTGCAGGGGTGCTCATTAGGTAGCTCGGGAGCTACTAGTACATCTTCGGCCCTCTTCCAGGTGATCTTCAGGCCTCACCAGCCGGATGGGGCGCTCCTGCCATGCGTACGCACACCCTGCGCGCACGCGCGCTCCTGCTGCTGGCTTCTGCTCTCGCAGTGCTTCTTTCGCCAGCGGGACATTGCAGGAAGAAGGAAGCACGAGGAGCGCCCTGCCTCTCTCTCGTCCAGAAGCAGCTGTGCAGCCTCCGTTGCCGGCGAGACAGGCAGGGCAGAGCGCTCCCGCTGGATGCCCCGCCTCGTGCTTTCTCCTTCCTGCAATGCCCCGCAGGCGGAAGAAGCGCTGCGCGGGCGGAAGACAGCAGCAAGAGCACGCGTGGTGGCAAGAGTGCACGACGGGAGCGCGCGGGGGCAGGTAGATCTTTTGGACTTGGTTGCTTTAAGAGTAGCTCGCATGCTGAAAAAGTGTGAGCACTCCTGGCCTAGTGTGTAGCTCATAGCACTAATGCAAAGAAATTCTTGCTTGGTCAAGTCGTAACTATTTTTCTTTATTTTTTGCAAATGCTCTCTCCTGGGGTAGATTTAATCTGTCAGTTACCAAGCTTTTCAATCAGATGTGAGTTCAATTTAAAGGAAAACATCTGAAGGACAGCATTAGTAAGTAAGAATCAACATGCACAGAACAAGAGAGGAAGAGCACCCCCTTCTATCTATGAGCTGATCCCACCTTATAAGTGTTCACAACCTCATTAAAGTTGTTTCTCCAAGAAACTATTATTTGCTCAGTGGGTGGAAGCTTTCTCTCTTCCCCTCGCAGCTTCTCAGTTTGCTTTGGGATTATCTTGTAGAATAATTTCTGTGAGAGGCAGAGAAGGGAAAAAAGATGTGGCAAATTTGAAGCTTTTCAGAGAGAGTAGTAAAATGTGACTGGCTGTATAACTGACATGATATTGTTTTGGTTTTAATAATAATTTCAGGCTTCATAAAGTTGGCAGTCTTTTCTCAACTCTGTTCCTCTTTCTTGGCAGGGGGTTGGACTGGATGGCCCATGAGGTCTTTTCCAACTCTGTGTTTCTATGATTCTTCCCTCCTGTTATGTTTGTGCAAGGATCCTGGCTTGTTTTAATACAGCTCCCCAACCCGTAAAATGTTGGCTCAGTGTTGGCTGACAACAAACCCGAAAAATAAACTAGAATTACATTCATGGGTTAATTTGCACGTCAGAGTAAGCCAGGATCCCTGGCTAGTTCTGACATGTTGTGGATGGGCAACATAAAAATACATGTAATTAATTCCATATTCCCTTCACTGTTTTGGGCTTCCCACTGTTTTCAATAATTAGAAAAGCAGAACACACGAGCAGCAGGGTATGTCGCATTCCAGGAACTTGCCTTATTGCCCCATAACAATTCAGGGTTCATTGCTAACTTCTTAATTTTGGCTACTCCAGTAACAACAGACCAGTAACAACAAATCATATCTGTTGCTTCCTGATTTGTTTACCTGCAAGTGGGGAAAAACAAATGAGGAGTGAATGAATTGAATGCTCACTCATATAGAACTCATTTATAATATGTGATTCTGCACTGATCTGATTCTCAAAAGAATGGATAGGCAATTTAATAATAATAATAACAATACTTTATATATATTCTGCCCTATCTCCCCGAAAGGACTGAGCAATTTTATTTCCATTGTCAGAAAGGTTTTAATAACAGTCCAATATTTGAACAGTATTTGCAATTTGTAGTTTATTCTGTAAAAAATTAACTTTTTTGCACAGAAAACAACATTTTATGCTCAAGAAAATGTGCTGAAATTACTATTTCTGCATAATATATTACTTTCAGTGTAGAAAATGTTTCCTGTGCCGGAAATGTAGTTGGGGAGTTCTTCTACACAAAATTTGCCTGTAATTCTGAGAAATATTTTCTGGGCAAAAACAAAACAAATGTACATGAGCAAATTATGTGCAGAAAAAACCCCAAACAATGATGTTTTGTGGTAGTTTAGGATTCACTGCATCAGGGGTTTAAAACCCCAAGCAACATTATTTTATATTTTTCAATTTTTAAAAAATATTATTCTATGCTTAATTTACAGTAAGTCAGGATTAGGCTCAGTTGTATAAATGTATCTTGTATCTTACACTGAAAGCATCTCTTGGTCAAATCTCCTATTTATTATTCCAAATGGTACATTTGCTTTGTTTGGATTTTGTGGAGAATGTCTTTATTCACATTATAAGCTTGAGTCCTAGTAAGGAAGATAGCTATGCTTATGTTGTCTGACAACTTCATCAACTGTACGTGCTTTAGGGCTCAGCACATAGCAACTTCTATATACTTCATCTATGAGCAATGTGAGAAAATATAGATGAGACCTGGTAATCCTGCCATTTTATTGCTTGCCTGACTCACAAATCATATATGTGCTTCTTCTCAAGGGAAATTACATCCTGACACAATGAATGAAAATTGAAGGTTTTCAGAGGTTAAAATATGTAGATCTAAGATACCACTTTGATATGAATGGCTTTGATATGTGAGAACTTATTGCATAATTTTCTAATAATGTGATTCTATGACTGATCAGCACCTAAAGTTTCATCACTGGTGTTCTTGATTCCTATACCTTTTTGTTGTTCTTGAATGCCATTGCAGTACCACAGCATACAGCACCTCCTGCAACAATTGTCTGAGCTGCTGTTACGTCATTACATATTTCTGAATGTTTCAGATTCACAACTTATCTACAAAATACTTGTAGATTAATTATATGAGGAAAGAAGAAAGTATCAATTTTACTAAGATTAAAATAGCATGTATGTGCTAGATTCAGAAGTTACTGTGTAGTTTCAAATGTGAATAAACATGGATATGGGAAGTCTAAGATAAAGCTACTTTCAGAAAAGATGTGGTTGACAGTAGAGATGAACACTTTTTTCTGGCATGATGCCAGGTTACTAGTTTGTCCTATATAAACCTGCCATAGATTCCAGATCTTTGACAGACACTTTTATCTTTGTCTCACTAATGTATTGTAATTATTTTTGTTAACTGCTGTGAAATCAAATTTGACTTAAAGCAACCCTATAGATGAGAGACTTTTATAAGGCACCCTAACATCAACGCCCTTGCTCAGGCTTGTAAACTCAGGGCCATGGCTTCTTTGATTGGGTGTAACCATCTGTAATGCAGTCTTCTTTTCCTACTACTTTCTCCCTTACCAAGCATGCACCGTACATTTGCACGTTTGACTATTCACAGATTTTACTACTATGTTCTCTCTAAGGTAGATTTTGATGTGATGGAGTACAGAATTGGTTACATTCTCAAGAAAGGAGAAAACGTTACACGAAACAAATATACTCAGAGGTTCTTGACAGGAAAGACATGGTGAAGTGGCAGTTCAAAACTGTGGACCAGGAAATCAATAAAGGTGTAGAGTCTCAAGGTTAATACCAAACAATGAGAAAGAAAGAACAAGAAAGCATTGAGAGAAAAGCACAGAATATAAAATAATGTACTTCACTGAAGTACAACGAGGAGACCATGTATCATGAAACCCTATGGATCTTTGAAAGGGACTTTTTAATAGGCTTTGGCGGACATCTAAGGAATTGACAAGGATCAATACACAGAAAGGTAGTTAAATTTAATAATTTGCTCAAACCAGGAAAATATGCTATGAAGGAGTCGGGAATGAACACATTCCTGGGCTGGAAAAGCTCAGGCTGATAAAGTGAGACAGGTGAAGCCATTATGACTGGTAGTAGAAAAAGCATTACGACTTTACAAAAGGCAGTTGTGCATGTTTTGATGTGGGAGGCGAGTGAGATGAGGTCTTGCCCTCCCTCCTTTAGGGCTGCACTTTATCTCTAATCAGCATGCTCCTATGAGGAGCACTACATGACCTATTTTTTCACCTAAGCCTCCAACTTTGTAGTACTATTTGGTTTGATATCCAGAAATAACTCCTCTCTGCCTGAAAGCTGTCATAACATGAATGAGATCTTTTGGCTTTACATTTCATAGAAGAGCTCTGTCCTGCCGTTCAGCGTTGTAGATTTATATACTTTTACCAGCTTTGAATTGAGATTTACCCCGCTTCCTAGAAAATTGGTTCCCCTAAGAAATGGAATACAAGACTAGTTTATCTACACAGTTTTCCAGTGTGGTTATAATTTTAAAAGAGTTTTTAAGATATATTCAACCCAATGGTTCTTCTCAATATCTTAGAAGCTTGCTCCTTAACTTTACCCCACAAAGTTCTTTATTGTTCCCTGGAAGTAGTGTTTTGGGGCCAGATCACACAGTGCTTTCATCCTGTGGAGCAGACTAGAGCCATTTACAGCCATATTGCCTGCCTGAGATAATTTCTCAGCACCAAGTACAAACTACACATTGACAGTGCAGCAATTTTCAGAATCAAAGCACCACTTGACCTAGCGTCTTTTGGCACCAGGATCATTGTGTGGTATAATCCACACATGGTTTTGTACTGATATATCTCTGTTTGCTGAATGCTAAATGATGGCTTGGGACTGCTTGCCTATTGATTAAAATTTTTGATTAAAAATATTCTTTCTAGGAATATCTAAGTCCCCAGGTCCTACTTTGTGTTCAATTTCTGACAGAGGATGTCCATAGAGTATTACTGGAGAAGGTAGATATTCCTAGAGAGGTATTCTCCAAGGTAAAAAATACAGGTTTTTATTCATAGTTTTTTATTTACACAGGAACCCACTGCTCCTAATTCCAAAAAATGTGAAGGGCTAACTGTATAATCTTTTAGATTCCAGGGTATCTTTGGCTTTAAACTTTGGTTAATGGCCCTGATTGTTGTAGTAGTGGCTAATTAATGAAAAACTGAAGATTTCAAGAATATTTATTTAATTTATCCCTCTGGCGTAGAAATTAAGAAGTTATTTCCAGTTTCTCTGTGCAGGTCAAAAAATGCGGAGTACTTAGTGTTTTTCGACTAAATGAACCTGTTTGAAAACAACCATCATTTTTGTTTCTGGTTGAGGAGTTTTATTTAGCTCTTAATCACAACCAGTTTCTGTGTTCTTTATCTTTATTGGCATGATAACAACAATGCCTACAGAGGAAAGCACTCCACAACTCTAGTGAAAACATGGATGCGAATGGGACTCAGCATCAGATATGAACTTTATGACTTCTGTTTTTATACAGATCCAAGCCAATATCCTCAAACTAGTTAACTGTGAATAATCTGATGTAATCTTGGATAGCTGAGCCCATTTGTAATAGCAGCAGCATGCAGCAACTTTCTCATATGAAATAACAACAAAAAGTTCCAAAGCAATGTATTGTTTCATTTATTATATTTTGATTCAAGTCTGTTTTGGTGTGTATCCAACCAGGCCCTGTATATACAGTATATATATAATTTTACAATATGATTAAAATCAAAACAGTGGAAAAGCACTGTAAAATAGTACTGATCAATTAAAAGCCCCTTTTCCAATTGACAGGCCATTTTTGAAAGCCTGCTTAAATTTGAAAGGTTTTTGCATGATGACAGAAGGACAAAAGGGAGAGGAGCAGCTAGCTACTACAGGGGGTAGATCAGGGGAGTAACCGCTTCTGTTAGCAATGTTCTTGTATTGTTGTCGTAGCTATTAGATGGGTCATTCATGCACACTGCAATTTCTTTTGTTTGGTTCTGCTCTGTATGCTCCTGGAGTCCATCATCCAATTTCTTCATTCTAGAGAAAAGTTCATCCCAGCTGTATGACATGTCATTCGAGACCTGGATGGGCATTTGAAGTGTTGGCCCACCACCAAGTTTTCTCATAAGTGAGATTTTTTTTGGTCAATCTTTTGTCTTGCGGAGGCCTGGAATTGTTGCTAGTTTTAGCTTACAACATATACTTTACATATTGCTTCATGTCCTTCCTTTAAAAAAGAAAACAACTGTTTCTCCTCTGTTCCCTCCACCCACTTCCCCATTCCTCAGTCTAATCGGAATGGAAAGCAAACTTACAAAATGGAGAAAGGATGAAAATTATTGGATTTTGCCTCCGAATTCTGATGCCTTTCACGTATGGCTATGCAATATAGGGAAATACTGTGACTAATCTCCAAACGTAATCTTTTGACGTACTGAAAAATATAAGTGATTCAGCACTGTTTGGCTTACTTAGTCCTAGTGATGAGTAGCTGAGCAAAATGAGCATTTGGACATTTTTAAACATCTTTCTTTTGTCACACAAGAAATGAACAAGAGGTGGAAGCTTTGAAGTCTCTCTTTTCCACACTCATCAGAACACTTACAACCTGAGCAGAGAAGTGGAAAATCTTTAGCTCTTCTTATACTGAATTTGATAGGACGTTTGCAAAACCTTTGGTTTACGCTAGGAAACAGCTTATCTTTTATTATTGGGGAACAAGAGCTTGAAATGGGCTTCCATTTTCCTGCTTATTTGTTGTTGTTTTGGGGGGGGGGGGGTGCCAGTTAAGGATCTTTAGTTCCAGTTGGGATTTGAATGCTAGAAGCAAATATGAAGCTTTATTACTGTAGAGGAAAATATGCAAAATTGAAGTCCATATTACTCTGTAGTCTTCTGTTGGCTATATAATTGCCACCATGTATATCATGTAAAGCAAATTGTTGAGGTAAAATCATAAAAATCATATGCAGTGCATGCATTGCCTTCTTATTTTGCCAGCCATGTGCCTAGAAGGCAACAGGAACTGCCCAGTTTTTTAGGAGTCTGCCTTGTATCATTTCAACTACAGTAGTTTCATGCCCTGCTTCAGGAAGGGGGAATGTCAATATGGTGGCAATACTGCTTAACTTACCATATTTTCCACCGTAGAAGACAATTGAGCGTATAAGATGACCTCCAACTTTTCAAGATGAAATACAGTGTTAGGGATATACCTGTTGTATAAGGCTACCCCTCTACCAATGCTATGACAATCTAGTTGCGAGAAATCCCAATGCAAATCTTGTCAATGTGGGGCAAGGGATGGAGGGAGGGAGGAGGAAGGCAGAGGGAGGTAGGGTGCGGGGAGGAGGAGCGGCAGGCCTCATTGCCATGGAGACTGGCCAGGGGTGGTGGCCTGCTGGGCTGTCCCCACTACCCAGTGGCCTTCAGAGGAGGAGAGCAGCGGGGGCGGAGAAGGGCCTTGAAGGTAGGATGGGGAAAGCAGTGGGGGTGGCAGAGACACCTGGTCTCTATGGCAGCGTGGCCTGCCACTCCTCCTCCTCTCCACGCCCTTCTCCTCCCTCCCTCTGCCCTCCTCCTCCTCCCTCCCTGTCTCCTCCCTGTCTCTTCTTCCTCAGGCTGTGTCGCTAAGGGACTTGGATTTTATTCTTTTAATTTATTCTTTTTAAAAAACATGGTGTATAAGATGACCCTATACTTTTCATAAGATTTTCCAGGGTTAAAAGTAATCTTATACACTGGAAAATACAGTATATACTGTACTTCTGTACACGTCTAGAAATTTTAGTCAAAAAAATCAACCTCAGAAGACTGGGTCTACTTATTCAAGGCTGAATGTGGATATTTACATTAACTGTTATCAAAAGGGGAAACATCCCTGTCTTTGAGTAGAGTGGCAAAAAGCCAAGAGCTTAATCTTGGGAAAACCTGAAAGAAGCATCCCCCTGAAGTGGCATTGGTGCGTTCCCCTCTCCATGGAAAGAACTTTGATTTACCTGTAAGCCATAACAAAAGCTGTCATTTGAGCCCCCAAACCTGTACCCAACTCATACATGAGATTCACTTATACATGAGCATACAGGTTTATCCCCATTTTTTTCCAGATGGAATGGGGTATATTTGATCTTTATGCAGTGAAAAGAATACGAGCCAAATGCCATAGCATCAAAAGGGAAGGCGCGTGCGGGACTGAAGCTTCACTCACCCACACACCTGTTCTCTTTCCAGTTGCACACAGATACTGGCTGAGTAAAACTCTGTAGCTGGAGCTTTTTTTCACCATGAAATAGACTCCCCTCTGGCTGACTATTATATGGTGAAATACAATATACTGTATAGTACTTAAGGAAACATCTCCTGTGACATGAGAGAAAGCAACAAAATATATTACATGCATAATTTGCAGGGAAATCCATCTGCTGTATTGCCAGTTCTTTTTGCTCAAATGTCATATAAAGACAGGCAAGCTTAAACAAAAGATGGAGGATGGGCAATTATTGCTTATGCTTGCAGAATGTTTTTCATATGTGTGCTGTCCTATAGGAATCTTTCAAAATTGTGTAAAGAGCTGCTATCTCTTCCAGCTAGATCCACATAGAAACATAGGGCATTGGCTTCTTTTGTGTCAAACTTTGGTCTATCTAGACCAGTACGCTCAAAGGTTCTGAACCTCTGAAGATGCCAGTCACAGATGCAGGTGAAATGTTAGGAAAGAATCCTGGTGGAACATGGCCATACAGCTTGGAAAACTCACAGCAACCAAGACCAGTGGTGTTTGTTCTGACTAGAAGGTGCTCCTCAAGATTTTAGGCAGGATTTTCTCCAGCTCTGTGTTTTGAAACTAAGAAGGGGATACATGTGGTCTGCTGCACTCTAGCCATGTCTTATACCTATCAGCAGGGTAAGGTGTGCATAGATAGCTATGTAAGAAGGCAAGCAAATATTGTGGGTTTGGTGATTCCAGATCGTGCTGCCCTATTCTGCTGAAGTTTGGTGCCATGCTTTAATTTAACAGAACTTAGACAATTTTAAAAGGGAATTGAGAAAATTTTGTAGGACAAAGTCATTAGTATTCATTTGTCATAATGAAATTGTATGCCTGAATACAAGGAGTTAGGGAGCAACAGAATCATATCCTGTAATATCCTACTTCTAGATTTCTGACAAGCATCTGATGGGCTACTGTAAAAACATGATGCTAGAGTAGATAGGCTTTTAATTTGATCCAGAATTTGGTGTTAAACATTGTCATAGTTAGAATTGCCACACAAAGTCTTTGTGGGGATAGTCAGAATATTTCTAATATTTGGGGGTTTTTTTTACTTCAGATTATTTCAAAGACAAAGTTATTGCAGGGTTGGTTTTTTGACAAAATTTATTCATGGGGAAGTTGCCATTTGCTTCTTCTCAGGTTGAGAGAGTGTGACTTAGTCAAGATTACCCAATAAGTTTCCATGGCTGAGCAGGTAGTCAAATTCTAGTCTTTTCAAATCTTAGTCCAACACTTAAAGTGGTATAACACACTGGCATTTTTAGAAAATTTAAAATGTCAGAGTTTTCACAAGAGGACAGTCAATTCTAAAGCATTTTAGAGGGAAAATTGGATTTTTATACATGCCACATAAGAGAGCCAATCACAATATGGAAGGAAGGCCAAAAATATCTGCCATAAAAATTTTGGAATCTGCTTGAGTCATAGAATAAAGAATTGCTTCATTCACTTACAAAGCAAATCTAACAAAACATGATGGATTAAATAGCCTTTGCGTAATCCATGGCATTATCACTCACCCAATCCATTAAACAAAGCTTCTGCCAAATTGCCCAAACGAAACAAAGCAGCAGTGCCAGTCATAGAACTAGACAAATGCTCCTCATTGGTCTGGTATTTTTGAAGTAACTGTTGTGGGTAGTTTTGTGCAAATCAGACAAAGCATTCCAGATTAGAAGAGTAGTCCTTAAGAGCCAGTAAATGCTCAGTTGGTATCAGGCTGCCATGCAGGAACAGGGAGGGGATTATTAGGGATCAAAATACCAGATTGAGGTAAGGAGCCATGCAAGTGGTCTTAGTTCAGACTTATTTCTGCATGGTATACAAAAAATAGGACCTGAATATTAGTCCCAACTAATGGAGACCCACTGCACCCATGTGATTTATCTATGTGTTGACTCAACATTTAGCAATAGATTCAATGGATACATAAGGGACATCACTTTACTGTGCCATTGTATATAATGGAACTTGAGTATCTTTGGATTTTGAGTGCATTTATATTGTAGAATTAATGCAATTTGACACCACTTTAACTGCCATGGTTCAATATTATGGAATCCTGGGCATTGTAGTTTGGTGAGACACCAGCACTCTTTGGCAGAGAAGATTCAAGGTTTTATAAAACTCCCATGATTCATTGCACTGAGCCATGGTGGTTAAAGCGATGTCACGCTGCACTAAGTTTACAGCATAGATGCACATTTTGATATCTGTGAGGTATCCTAGAACCAACCCCCAGTGGATACAAAGGACCTACTGTATTAGTGAAGATTTCTCACATGGCCTAACTAGGCATAGGTGATGTTAAACATACGTGTTAAAATTTCTTTGCTTCTTGAACATTATTATACTACAAACTCATTTTTGTTTGTCAGAATTCTGTATTATTTATAAAAAGATATTATTTATAAATGCCATAAATAAACTTTCCCCTGAGATTTTGCCATCTTTGAAATACTCTTGGCTCAGCCTTTCTATAAAGATTATGGGGAATTTTGTGTAAAGTTATAAAATTTGAAAATAGTAAAAAATATATTCTAGGGTACTTATTTCCTTCATTTCTACCCCGCCCTTCTCCCACAAGGGGACTCAGGGTGGCTTGATAAATGCATAAATAATGCTACCAATATATACATTCAATTAAAACAGTTGGCTCAATTAAAAACATTGTAAAAACATCAATAAATCCCTTCAACAGAGGAAGGAAAGTAGTGTAAGAGTATGTTTCACATTGGAGTTTTCATTATCTTTGTTATAACATTGAGCAGTCTGTTTATGGTATCTTATTTGAGAATGGGTCATAGCTAAATATGCGAGAAGTTTTATCAATTTTGATGAAAATATGATGTGGAATTGCAATCTGAAAATTCACATATTGTCAGGTTTTGTTTTTTTCATGTCAGGAGCGACTTGAGAAACTACAAGTCGATTCTGGTGTGAGAGAATTGGCCGTTTGCAAGGACGTTGCCCAGGGGACACCTGGAATTTTTTTGATGTTTTACCATTTTTGTGGGAGGCTTCTCTCATGTTCCTGCATGGGGAGCTGGAGCGGACAGAGGGAGCTCAACCCACTCCCCCTGGATTCAAGTCAGCAGCCCTGCTGGCACAAGGGTTTAACCTATTGCACCACCAGGGGCTCTTACACACTGCCAGTGGCACACTTAGATTTAATTAATTAATTTATTATTTATTTATTTACAGTATTTATATTCCGTCCTTCTCACCCCGCAGGGGACTCAGGGCGGATTACAATGTACATATACTGTACATGGCAAACATTCAATGCCATAGACACACAACATATATAGACAGACACTCAGAGGCTATTTAACATTGCAGCTTCTGGCCACCAGGGGAGCTGTCGGTTCCTCATTCTTTGCATACTTCCAGGAGATTTTTATGGCCTCATAAATCAGTTAAATTAGCCCCCCCCCCAACAAGTGGTACCTAAGATTCCTACTTAACAGATGCAACTGTCTTTCGGGCTGCAAAGGTTGACAACAAGCTACACAATTTTTTTGGTCGGGAGCTCACTCCGACCCGGGCTGGCTTCGAACTCATGACCTTCGAGCAATAGTGATCTTAATGCAGCTCACTCCCAGCCAGTTGTGCCACAGTCCCGGTGCATTTAAAGGATGTGAATCCTAATTCATACAAGAACATCAAGTTCTCACCATAATTGTCCAGGTCCTGGTCCTAAGACTTGATCTTTAAAGTTTCATTTAGCTTTCTGAACAAGCCATCTAAATTCCATTAAAGAGCAATTAAAAGTTACTTATCTTTGCTACATCCCCTCAGGCATCTGACCTAAGCAAGAAATTATTTGTGAAACATGCTAAATGGAGGTTACATTCCTTTAAATTCTGAATCTGATAGCTCATTTTTATTAACAAAGTAATTACTTAACATTACTAGATTTAAATCACTCCTTAATTTTTTGTCTGAGTTACAAGGCATATACAAGGAGCAAAGTTTATGACGTGGAGCTGAATGGTCTTTTTAAAGTGTCCATTATGCTTTTCCTAAGTTGAGCAGTGTATCAGAATACAGGATCAGGGTATATATTCCTTCTCTAAAGGGCCTGGCAAATGACAGTGATAGAACAGTTTCACATATGAAACAGTGATGAGTCAGTGCTGTTGCTATAGATCTGTTACTCTGATAGTCCATTTTTCTCCTTTTCAAGCTACAAGTTAAAAACAGGTTCGTGAAATACTGCACAGGAGCAGTTGGGCTTGCCAGGTTTCCACTGGGTTGGTAAATCTGAGTCCTGTAAATTGGTTTTTCATCTATCACTGTTCTCTTCCAGGCAAAGTAAGAAAATACATCTTGGTTCTTGTCGTTTGAGATTTACTACAAGGCAAAACTACTATTTGTAAATGGAAGTAGAAACAGTAGGTTCTGCTGATGATAGTCCAGAGCTATGAGTATGCCTGGTATCCTTTGACTTGCATTGTGACCTTTTGTTCTCTAAAAGTTATTGCCTTTATATGTCTGAGAAAAATCACAGTAAGTCTTATTTGGTTCAATCAGGATTTTAGTTCTGTCAAAGGTTGTTATTACATATATGTCTTATGGTTTCGATGAAAATGCAAAACAGAGTTTTTCTGGTTGCAAGTAAACCTGGGAACTGGTTGCTTCTAATCGGGCAGCCATGTTATGCGAAGAATTACCTTGTAGACTATTTGAGAGAGATATTGAAGGCCTCCCATAATTTACTCCCAGGACCTCATTGCATGTAAAGATGAAGAATTTGGATAAAAAGCAGTCCTTGGGCTCCCCCCCCCCCCCAGTAAGCCTGTCACTCTCATGTGTCACCCTCATGTATACTCATCTATCCAAATTGTACTCAAGAAGTGAAATATCCAATTAGTTTAGGAATGATGATCACTATTTGGGGTTGGGCTTCATTGAATGTGAATTAAACATCCAAAAGTATGGGCAGCAACTGTTATCAAATGCTTGGGCCCAGAAGTGTTCCTTATTTCTGATTTTTCTCAGAAAACTTGCATATCCATAATGAGATATATTAGAGATGGAACCAGGTCTAAACACAAAATTAATTTCTGTTTCATCTATATAGGAGCTCCCGGTGGTGCAATGGGTTAAACCCTTGTGCCGGCAGGACGGCTGACCGAAAGGTTGGTGGTTTGACTCTGAGAAGTGGAGTGAGCTCCTGTCTGTCAGCTCCAGCTTCTTATGCAGGGACATAAGAGAAGCCTCCCACAGAATTGTAAAACATCCGGGCGTTCCCTGGGCAACGTCCTTGCAGGTGGATAATTCTCTCACACCAGAAGTAACTTGCAGTTTCTCAAGTCACTTCTAACATGAAAAAAAAATCTTAATAGACTAATTGATATACAATAGTTTGAATTATTTTATGTACAAAACAATTGTGTCCATTGAACCTCAACAAACAAAGGTGCCCCTATCTCAACCACCCATGTGGACTATTTTGGAATTTCAGTTCAGATACACCTAATCAGTACTTTTCCATACACCTTTTCCCCAGGGCATGATTCCAAGATGGCTTGGGTTTATGGCATAAGGATTTTAGAATCAAGAAGCCTAATTTAAGACTTCTCAAAGAATAAGTGCACTATTAGGAGATGGACAGAGATTGTGGCACTCTTTCACCTTTTTCTAATTCAGAGAAAAAAACACAGTAATAATAGTGAACTCAGAACTGTGAATTTCTAGCAATGTACTTTTGGGAAATAGAGTGTACTGAAACAACGATCTCCCTCCATTCACCCACTGAGTCTAGTAGAGAGGGAAACTAGCCCAGTCTTCTTTGTAAAACTTATAAAGGTAGCTTCATTTACAAATTGTTTGTGCATAGTCAAACACAGGGTCTTAAACAGAAGAAAGAAGGGTGAAAAATGGGTGTAGGTTCAAATGATACAGGATGATGGTGTGGTCAAGCAAACAAACAGGAAGTCACCATAATGCAATCCAGCAATTTCTCAGGGTTAGTATGAAAAACTTGCTAATATTGCCAAGTGCTTACCTGACTGTAAAGCCTCTTTCTTCCTCATTACTGCTAGCTGGATAATTTGGTGACAAAATTACAAAGAAGGCAAGTTATATATAACAGCTTATTTTGTCACTTGAATTAAATAATTAATATCCTATGTTTGGTTCGTTTTGTTTTTTTATATAAATATTCCAGAAGTGAATCTGACAAACCAATATCAATTTAGGGTGGGAACTGCCAGCCTCTCAATAATCAGTGACTTGCCAAGTCAAGTGGTGTCAGGCCAGAAAATCGCATCCTGGAAGTTGCAAGAAGGCAGTTACGACAATTGACAGTTTTTTTTAATTTAGCCATATGTGACTGCTTTGAAGAATGCTGACAGCCCATGTGGGGTGATGTCTATTCTGCATTGTTGACAACTTTGCCTGTCATTCCTGTTAGCCTAGGGATAGTGAGCCTTGACACAAAACCTGCAGCAGCAAACCTGTGAAGGTCCTTCCATTCACCTCACTCAGAAAATGTAGCCTCAAGCAATGGCAGAGTAGGTGGAAATTTTCAAATCTGAATCCTTTCTTTAAATCAAATGCATCAGCTGAACCCCAGTGCTGTCATGTTGGCATCCATTAATTTAGATTCTATGTCACTTATGCCAAACCATCTGTGGTGTTTGGAAGGATGATATTGGTTGGACATGCAGTGGTGAGCTTATTAGACTCTCTCTCTCTCTCTCTCTCTCTCTCTCTCTCTCTCTCTCTCTCTCTCTCTCTCTCTCTCTTATTTAATATACCACTAGAAGCCTGGATACAAATACAGATGCACCATTTCAAATGGGTAACATTAGACAACTGTCAATGATTCGAAATGTCACATAGATGTGGTAGTCATATCAGTACCAGCTAAGTGCCAGTTATTCTTTGTCCAATGCTGAGCTTTTGCCTCGTAACAATAAAGGATTGGGGTTCCAGGAGCATTGTGGGAAATAAAATAGCATATGCATGCATCAGTGCTTAATAACTCCACTAGATTTTCCCCTGATGTGTAGCCACTTAAATTTCTTTAAATTTGAAGAATAGACTCACAGCAAAAATAGCTGGTATCATTCAAAAAGTGTATGAAAGGGGCTATGCAGTTATGCAAAAATGAAAATCCAAAGTCATGTTTATGTCCAAGTAGCAAATAGCTATATACTAGGATTTGAATTCAAACACGACTTACCTACATGTTACAGGGTTTGCAGGAAGTCAAACTGAATTATCCCAAACTGTTGACAATCCTCCCAAGCCAGGATCATTCAGTTAACTTGTAAATGAAAGTCCTTAATTTGATACTCTAAAGTAATACTTGTAAAAGATGGATTATATATGAACTTTATTATAGTCCATGGGCCCACAACTGTCAAATAGATAACATACAGGAGTTAACAAATCACTCATAACCGGGGAAATATGCTATACCTGTACTGTATACGACACCGTGTCAGGTAATACCCTGATCGGAGACTAGGCTCTTTTTCAGCCTTGCTGCCACTGCAAGGAACTTTGGGATGACAGATGTCACAGCCAGATTGCCCTCACATCACGCAAGGAACTTCGTCACCTTGAGGATCACCCCGAGGTGCTTGTCCTCCATAAGATGTCTGATCTTCCCTTGTGGGGAATGGTTGGACAATCGGATCAGGATTGGTGTAAGAGTTGGCCTCGTTGAGCTGAGTAATAGCGACACTGCAACAAGATGTGTTCTAATGATTCTATTTCATTTCCACCACATAGGCATAATCTTTGGGAGTAGGGGATACCAGATAGTCTGCCATTTTGCAGCTCTGATGAAATACATTAAATCTCGCTTTTGTAAAGAGTCTGCAGTAATTAGATACTGAGGCTGTTAAGATATTTACATGACTTAAATGGCTCCATGTATGGTAACTTCAAGGATCTAGGGCAGGGGGTGCTCAGAATGGTGATCGGGATCACCAGGGTGATCTTCAGGCCTCATCCTGGTGATCTTCCTGCCTCTGACCAGGTTTTTTTGCTGTTGGTCCTCTTCACGCGCCCCTGCACGCTGCAAAGAAGTCCTCCGTCGTTGCTCCTCCCCGCTCCCTGCTTGCGCGCCGCCTCCAAAAGCTCCAGAGTCCAAGAGGCAGAATGGGCCCCCTCTTTTGGATTCCTCCTCCTCCCTCCGTCCTTCTCCAGCCACTCAGAGCCGTAGGAGACCAAAGGGGGCGGGCCTGGATGACGCGATGCATGGCTGGCCCCGTGCGCATGTGCAGAAGCGCCCATTCTGCCTTTCGGACTTCTCGTGAACTCTTGGAGGCGGCACGCATGCTGGCGGTGTGGAAATAGGAGCAACGACGGAGGAGAAGAAAGAAGGACGCTTTGGGGTCATTTCCTTACCACGTCTCAAAGGTCGGTCTTTTTACTTTGGGGTGGGTGCTTGATTGTTCTGTGGCATGTCTCTTTGTTTATTTTTAATGTTTAAAAATGGCCTTTTAGCTCCAAAGCCTCTCTGCTTGCTTTGTTCCTTGAGAAATGTATGTTGGGGAATATGGAAATGTGGGAGAAATGGGGTGGTTGGATGTATTTTTGCATGCCCCTTTGTTTACCTTGCTGAGTATTAAATGGCTGTGCAGTTCAAAAGCCTCTCTTCTTACTTTCTGGCTGATAATATGTGTGGTAATATGGCAGTGTGGGAGAAATGGGGTGGTTGGATGTATTTTTATACTCTGTTTTATATTGTTGTTATTAAATTGAAATGTTGATGTTTTATAACTTCATTTTATGTAAACTGCCCTGAGCCTGCTGAAAGGAGCGGTACATAAAAATGAATAATAAATATAAATAAATAAATAAATAAGAAAATAGTTATACGTTTTACATTTCTGGGCAGGTGATCTTTGGGACTTGGTTTTTTAATCAGTAGCTCCCATGCTGAAAAAGTGTGAGCACCCCTGATCTAGGGGAACATGATGAATTTGAGCGGGCTCTGAGCTCTCCTAGGGCAATGTCCCTCATCTGTTGCTTCAGTGATTCCTGTGCCATTTTGAAACCTAGGTGCAGCAAAAGGGACGCTGATAGACCAATTGAAGTTGCTTTCCAATCAGCCCTCCTTGCCCAAAGGGGTTTAGTGGTTCCGGATGGGATACAGTGTGATAGGCCCATTCCCAATTTGAATACAGTTGTTTTCGGCCAGAGATTCGTTTTCAGAATCCAGACCTTTGTGTTTAGTAGGCATTCACCCGTTTCTAGTAACAGAACCGCATTAGGAACTCAGTACAGCACATTTATCAGGTCTCTTATAAACCTTTGTTGGATTCTGTCTAACATACATGTTTTCCCATCAAATGGTTGCATCAAAGAGAAGTTTCAAAGCAATTTGGATTAGTGTACTAAAATACTAGGTGGCTATATGAGAATTTGCTCTTGAAATTATGAAAAGTTTCCTGAATAAGGAATCAAAGTGTGTGTGCACGCAGGCCTTCAAGTCACCTGTTGACTTATGCCAGAGTTTCTCAAAATGTGCTCCTCCCGATGTTTTGGACTTCAACTCTCAGAATTCCTAACAGCAGGTAAATTGGCTAGGATTTCTGGGAACTGAAGTCCAAAGCATCTGGAGCAGCACAGTTTGAGAAGCACTGACTTACGGCACCTGCCTGAATTTCATAGGTGGCTTTTGGGGCAAGGAATATTCAGAGGTGTTTTTGCCAGTTCCTTCTTTAAAAGATGATCTACAGCACTTAATATTTTTTGGCAGTCTTCCATCCATGTGCTCACCAAGGCTGACCCCCTGCTTAGCTTCTGAGACAGGCACATCTATTTATGGTACTCAGGTCTATAAAGTGTTGTGTAGGAATTTAACACTGTGCCCAGGAAATGGCTATCTGTTGATCATTGAAGTGAGAAAAAACCCTTGAAGAATTAGTTCTGGAATCACTGGAGCTCATGTAATTCAAGGCAATAAATCAGGGTCTCATTACATTTTAGGAAACAAAATGAGAATCTAGTGAGAACTATCTATCATGCTGTAGACTTGTGTGTACCAAATGACCATGTTGTTTACAAAAAGAAGAAGAAAGATTTTGTTTTTAACAGCTTCTTGGCTTTTAGCTTAGTTTTAGGGTGTTATAAAATTATTGGTCTTTGAATTTGAAATGAGAACACTCATCCAGCTAATGTCTTAGTTGAATCTCTCCAGGAAAGTTATTTATCACAACAATTTGTAGAGACAAGAACAAGGGTGGCATATCTTGGCAGATTGGGATCTGGCACTATATCCCAGGACCTATATCAGATTATCTGATTTAAACTGGATTATATGAGTCTACACTGCCAGATTATCTGGGATAAGCAGATAATCTGGGATCAGATCCAGGGATATAGGGCTGTGTAGATCCAGCTTCGGAAGGGAGTAGGTGCATCTCTTTTGAACTATTTCAACTATCAGTGATATTTTGACAAAGCACAAGCATAATTCATCAAGCCCTCTTTATCCAAGGATTCTGCCATCCATGCCTTGAAAATATTTTTCTAAATCCAGATAGCAAACATCATTTTAGTATACCGTTGTAATAGGACCTCACCATTCATGGCTTTTAAAATATATTCTCAGGGGGTCCTGGAACCTCAGCAGATGCCGAGGGGCATACACTATATAACTTGAACCATTTTCCAATTTATCCTAGTTCTTGGTCCTGAAAAAAATAGGATGGCAGATTGATCTTCCCTGTTGGTTCTTGTCCATTTAGGAATGGATAGATATCTCAACTTACACTTGCTCTCCTACTCTGGAGTATTCAGGTTTGACTTGTATCACAAAATGAGTATTTTCTATGAAGTCTGTATGTTGCAGTTTTCTATATATTTTACATCTGTGTCTTTCCAGCCCGGTCTTTTCCCTGGTTGGTCATGTTATCTGGATTTGTCTCTATCTTTAATTCTGCTTTGCTGTGGTCTGCTCCACAATTTTAAAGATCTGATTCAACAATTGTTTGTTTTTTCTTCATCTGCCACAATTGTGTTTGTACTCACACATTTTTTAAGATTATTCTACTCTTCTTATTCCTCTTTGCTTCTGTTATTATCTTTTCCCGGAAACTCTCCTTTTGTAGATAGTGCCACAACCATCTCGCAAAATGGGAGATTCTCTATCCAGAGGAAAAGATGTGTGTTTGCTAACTGCAAGCTAGTAATATAATTATTTATTTGACTGTTCCCTTAAGAAACTCTGAGCTGACCTGTGGAAATTTTCAGTGAACATGCTTTTCACACAACTGTTAGGTTGCTGCTTCAGTCTATGGCTTCAGTGAATAATTTCTTTCTAACAGAGCATCATGCATAGTTCTGGCCCTAGCACTAAATAGAGTAAGGAAGCCACTTTAGGTGATAGATCTCAGGAGATGTCCACCAAGTGGAAAACAAAGCACATGGCTTGCCCACAGTTTGTAGCTTCAGGCATGGTGGGAGATGTTATTACTGTTTCAGTTCCCAGTCTTGCTGTCTTTTGTGCATGAATTGGCATTATGGGGCATTCTTATGGTAGAAGAATGTCTACCAAACTTGTCTTGCACTTTCAATACAGAGAACAATAGGAGATTTCAACTTAAAACCTGTTCTTAAAAAAATTGTTAACCTCATAAAAGCCCAGAATATATAACTTCTATCATCGTGTAGCAGCAAAGAATCAGTTCCAAGTGACTTTCACCTTTTCCTTTAAAAATCTGATTAAGTTGAACAATTAACGAAGCTGGTACTGTAATAGCTTAAAGGAACAGTGAACAAGAATAACTATGTTGCCATTTTGGAAGGGGTACATTGTCTGCTCATTAGCCTTTGAGGATTAGATATGTCTCAGTGTTAACAAGATGTTGCTGCTGACTTGACAGTTTTAGATAGTGCTTACAATGATATTTTTTAAAAAATCTTTGTGATTCCATAGCACCATGTGCCAAAGTAGTGAAAGGAAAACGTTTTGAACGAAGTCCAGCTTTGAAATTTAATTAGAGGATGCTGATTTTGCAATCCTTGCAGAACAACATGCTGCTCAAATCTACTGAAGTTGGCAGAGATCTAATCCTATCAGTAGTAATGTTGAGAAATACAAGACTATGGACCTATTAAAGCATAGAAGTAAAGGTACTATGATTCTGAATCAATGTAGTGTGGTGGTTAGAATATTATACTAGCTCTGTAGAGACCCATCCTCAAATCCCCAGTCAGCCATTAAGTTCACCAGATGGCCACTATTTCTCAACCCAACCATTCCTCAAGGCCTTTGTGAATAGAAAAATGGAGAGACATGCAGAATCTGGCACACTGAGCTTTTGGGAGGAAAGATAAAAATAAAATACAATAAATCAACTGATAAACTTCCAGCTCCTCCTCCCTGCACCGCCCCCTGTCCCTCTCACAGTTGCCGATGCAAACCGGTTCGCATCGGTGCCGGCGAGAGAGGGAAGGGGGCGGTGCAGGGAGGAGGAAGAGAGCCAGCTCCTCCTCCCTGCACCGCCCCCTTGTCCCTCTCACCGTTGCCGATGCAAACCGGATCGCATCGGCGCCGGCGAGAGAGGGAAGAAGGTGGCGGTGCAGGGAGGAGGAGCTGGCTCCCTTCCTTCTCCCTGCCCTGCCTCCTCCTCCTCCCCTCCCTCCCCCCACCATCATTATTTGAGTCCACAGTGCTCTCTGGATGGAGGTGAACTACAACTCTACAACATCAAAGCCTTCCAGTATTTCTTGTTGGTCATGGGAGTTCTGTTTGCCAAGATTGGTTAATTCCATCATTGGTGGGGTTTAGAATGCTCTTTGATTGTAGGCAAACTACCAATCCCAGCAACTACAACTCCCAAATGTTCTGGGCTGGGGAATATAATATTAAATGGATTGCTTCATTAATATAATTTTGTTCTGGGGATATAATATTAAATATCCAATCTTCCACCTTTCTGTTATAATTATATTTAATTGTGTTTTAATCCCTCCCTAATTTATTCCCAACCTCCAATCTTCCACCCTTCTGTTATAATTATATTTAATTGTATTTTAATTAGGGGGCGGAAATATAATAATGTATTTATATGGGGCAGAAATATAATAATAATGTATTTAATTTGGAACTGAGGGCTGTTTTGCTGGGGTGGGCTCCTTTCTCCCTTTCTTCCTTGCTTTAATTCTTGCTTTTATGTTATTTATTTATATTTATTTCCCTCCCATATATATTCCCTTCCTCAATCCATCTCTCTTTGTGTGTTTCTGATATTTATTTATATTTATTTTACTCCCATATATATTCCCTTCCTCAATCCATCTCTCTTCTGATATTTATTTATATTTATATTTATTTCATTCAGTTCCAATTTTTTTTAATTTTATAATTAATAATGCAACTAGTAATTGTAAGTAAATTGGAGCCTGGGGAGGGGGTGGAGCCGGTGGAAGGGGTGGGGCCAGAGCAGGGGCAGAGCTGGGGAGGGGCGGAGCTGGGGGAGGGGCGGAGCCAGGGAGGGGGTGGAGCCGGGGCGGAGCCAGGGCAGAGCCGGGGCGGGGGCAGAGCCGGGGGAAGAGGCAGACCCTAAGGCCCCCCAGGTGATCAGTGACCGGAATTCAGGCCCCCGGTCCAGTAGAAGTTGGACAGCCCTGGCCTAAATCATAAAAGGAATTGGGATTTTAAATCCCAGTTCATTTCACAATTTGGGCCTATCTGGAAGGCCCCTCAGCAGTTGTAGCCTTAATTTAAAAAGAAGAATAGCAAGCATGTCCCATTTCAGTACAAATTACTTGGAGTGTATATGTTTAGGTTGGACTGAAAATGTGACATAAATATCAGTGCAAGAACTCATGACCATAAAAAGCAGTGGTTGTGTTTATATTCTCATCCCAGGAATACATTACCCCTAATGTTAACTTTTTCCACATTTTCCATGTGGATGACAGCTCAGTGGGGGTAATGAAAATGCCTGGTTTTGCAGATTTCTTTTACACAGATGTCTGCATTGTAGATATACTTAAAACATATCCTGTCAAGAAAGGGTAACTGTGGAAATTTGGCAACACTTTTCAGGCATTCTGCTTCACACAGTGAGGCAAAAAAGCAAGACTGCACATTGCTCCTCCACCTCTGGTGTATTACTATCACAGTTTTGTCGAAGACTTTATTAATTTACGGTATTTCTGTCCCGCCTTTTTCAGCCCAAAGACGACTCAAGGCGGCTTTCAAATTGGCAGCAATTTGATGCCACAACAGTCATAAATACAATTAAAACATTTAGAAAAACATTATAAAAATCCATACAAAAAAACCATTAAAACATATCGCCAATGTCTTCGTGTTAATCTCATTCTCCAGTAGCATCATCCCCATTCTCTTCCATCTAAAGGGAGATGTAATGAGTTTGTTGTTAGGTGTCTTCAAGTAAATTTTGACACAGGCAACCTTTTTCATAGGATGTTCTTGGTAAGATTTATTTAGAGGAGGCTTGCAATTCTGGTTGTTTCTATAGTGTAGATGAACCCTCAGTTACATAAGGAGCCTATGCTGAGAGAGTTTATTTATTGATTGATTTCACATATTTGTATCCTGTCCTCTTCAGGGCAGCTACACAACCGGCATTCATTCAATGCCAACAAGAGTAATAAATAATAATAGCAATTAAAACAGTTAATTAAAGCGTTAAATTACTAACACATTGTTTGGTAATTTAATCCCGCAGGTTGGCTTTCCCAAGACCATCTAATAGGTTTCTGTGGCAGAGCAGAGATTCAGACCTTGGTTTCACAGAGTCCTGGTGCAACACTCAAAGCACGACACCACCGGTGTGGAGAATACTCTGAAAATTTATCATGAATAGAAAAGTTTATTTCAGACATAAAATAATCTGTCAGAAACTGGTTTGCATTAGAACAATACATTAAAATTTTCTTTTGTGCATAAAAGGCAGTGTAATTTGCACACAATAATAATCTTGTTCATGCACATTAATTTTTTTCCCACAAAGTGAAAAAATAATCTAAAATGTTCAGAATGCTTTAATCTTGGGGTGTTTTAATTGCTACATTTAAAGAAAGGTTGGATATAAATTAAATAAGTAAAAAGCACAGCATTTGAAATTCTTCATTCTAGCATATAAGAATGGAGCAAGAAGCAGTCTTCATTCCCCACAAAACCAACATGTCACAAAAATTTTGAAATCTCCTATTTCTTCCTTCAGCTTCTAATTTTTGTCTTGCTACGTATGATGAAGAGTTCTGGAGAACTTCAAAAATTCTCACAGTTTTTAAGTTTTAAAATTAATCCTGGAAAAGTTATTTAGAATTAAAGTGGATTTTGTACTGGGATACTTTCCTCATAGACCCTTTATTTTTTTGCTTTGCTCAACGTTAGTGGCCATGCTGGTTGGTAGATTCTGGGTTTGGTTGTTCAACAATGTAAGTTTTCCAGGTTCTGGTTTAGAATGACACGGCCAGGATACCAAATTATACAAGGAACCCATCTGAGTAGACAGTAATGGGGACAAATGTATGGATGCAACAGGTTGGATTCATCAGACATGCTTCTCTGTCATGTAGCTGGAAGTTCATGAGCTAGGATGCCTGGCTTTATGCATTTGACATGCCATCTGATGCCCCTAGTGGTGCAGTGGGTTAAACCGTTCAACTCCTGAACTTGCTCACTAAAAGGTCGCAAGTTCGAATCCAGGGAGTGGCGTGAGCTTCCGCTGTTAGCCCCAGCTTGTGCCAACCTAGCAGTTTGAAAACATGCAAATGTGAGTTGATCAATAGGTACCACTCAAGCAATAAGATAATGACACTCCATGCAATCATTGCTGACCACATGACCTTGGAGGTGTCTACAGACTACGATGGCTCTTCGGCTTAGAAATGGAGATGAGCACCAACCCTCAGAGTCGGACACGACTTGATTTAATGTCAGTGGAAAACCTTTACCTTTACCTTATGCCATCTGAAAGCCCATTGAATCAAGATAGCATGTCATAACGTAGCCTATTCGACATAAGATCTTTAAAACGGATCAATTGTTTATGAGTACATTCTGTGACAAAACACAATTAAAAAGCAATGCCATTTGAAATTAATTATTGGAACTTGCTGGCTTTGGAATGTTAATGGTATAGCTTGGTGAGTGGTAACTAATTTCATGCATATTTATTTCTATTAAAAACTCTAATCAGTTTTTAGTAGCAATACTTACTTTTTAAAGAAGGCATAGGTTGGCTGAGCAACTGCGCTCTGGTTGTTTTATAATGAATATTTTTTCCCTCCTAAATGAGTATTTTTTTTCTTATCAGAATTCAGTCTTGTGCTCTCACTTTTAGCATTTTGATCTAGCATTCATAGTTTGTTTTATTAATTGTTTGGTTACATTGGGATATGCTGAGTTGCACATGCATGCATAATACATGATACATTATGCATGAAATTTTGCTAAGTGACAGGCTCCAGTTACTCTCCAGTAAATACAGTATCTGTCACATAATAAAATAGACCGTTATTTGTGCAAGTATATTCTTAGATCTCTAACAATTATCCCAGCTGTAGAGAAAAACAAATTACTGTTTAAATTACTGGGTTATGCTCTGTAATTGTGTGTGTGGGGGGGGGGGATTCAAATGTATGAGTACACTCAACTCTATTTCTGATGTAACAAATCAGAGAAGTGGATGCATTTAATAATGTCATGAAGAAAACACTGCAAAGATTGAAGTTTACACACATGATTTTCCTCAAAGTTGGCCACCAAGTTAAAGATAGTTTCTAGTTGAGGTTGGAGAGACTTAACTGCTGCAGATCTGCTTTACACGTTACTTGATAAAATGGCAAGCAACTCAAACAAGTGACAGAGAAAATTCAAAGATCTGTGAAGCAGGACACATCTACAAATCATCATAGTGCTTTGTTGCATAGCAAAATAAAGGTGTTATTTTTTTTTACTTTTCCCATGAATATTTTTGAGCTGATTCCACATATTTATTTATTTATTTCTCAGGCTTCTAGGCCGCCATTCCTGGGAGGCTAGGGGCGGCTCACAGCAAACACAGTGTACAATAAAAACACATTAAAATAGAACACATAATAAAACATCAGGTTAAAACATCAGATTAAAATACGATATGCTGTACAGGGTACAGAGCACAGCATAATGCAGTGTAGCAGCAGTAACAGCGAGCTATATGAGATATGCACACAGGCATCTATAGGCCAAAGGCCTGCTGAAAAAGAAATGTCTTGCATGCCCGTCTGAAGGGCAGGAGATCTTGGAGAGCTCGCGTCTCAGCCGGGAGAGCATTCCATAATGTAGGAGCAATTACAGAGAACGCTCTCCTGCGGGTTGCAGTTAGCCTAAGTAACTTCACAGATGGAATAACCAGCAAGTTTGGTATTTTCTGACCGTAGTGATCTCGTAGGGCAATATGGGGAGAGACGGTCCCTCAGGTACGCTGGCCCCAGGCCGTGCAAGGTCTTAAAGGTAAGCACCAACACTTTGAAGGTGATCCTATTACAGACTTATTCTTTGTAAATTCATATTTGTAGTTTTGCAGAAAACAGCCTTTTCTATGCACAACTTAATATTTGTTCTGACCATGTGCATATTTGGTGTATAAAAAATCCTGGATTGCAAAGATTCTCAGACATTCAGCAGCATTAACATGCTTTTGAATTGTCTTTCCTATAAGGATCATGTTGCTATAGGTTACCATAGTACTATAGGTTACTAGTCTCCACCTGCATCTTGTCTGTAATATTTTGACAATGCATGTTGTATCTTCTACTGCTTGCTGGGAAGCAATAATAGATGTCTAAGGAATAGAAGTTTGCTCCCATTCTGTCACTTTACTGTGCCATTTGTTTACTCTTCTCTGAATTCTGCCCTCCTAAAATGTAGCTCAGTTTGTGAAATCAGTTTCAAAATGGTTACATGGTGTCTATGTCAACTTTCATTGCACTCCTATGCTATCAATACACTTACAATGAAAAAGCAACTTTGATTTGATTGCATGTTCCTGTGTCAGGATATTTCCTGAGTTATACCAATACCCATATACATTCTTGAGATGCACAAATATTGTCTTTGCCCAACCATATGTATATTAAAAACAAAAAGACATCAAATAAATTGCTGTGTTCATTTATTACAGCATCCAGAGAAGGGGTGAAAAAAGGAAAGCAGGGTGATTAGATCTTTATGACTAACTGATGTTTATTTCAGCATGAGATTTTGTGGAAATAAATCAATTTCTTCAGATATTACACAGTGGAATTAATGCTTCAGGTTATAAAGCATATTTTACAGCTATAGGAATAAGAAAGAATGTAAAAGTTTCCAGAAAGCAGAAAATCATGTCCCTTGCCCTAAATTTGTGTGGCACATTAAATAACTGATTTTGTGTACAACTTTTGTGTACTTCAGCCTACTTCATCAGATGTGAAGCCCACAAAAGCTTATGCCAAAGAAAACTGAGATTTGTCATTTGAATCCTTTGGTCACTTTTCTGAACTTTAACATTAGAGCATTAGAACTCTTTGGAAATTTATTTGCTTGGTCTATTTGATGAACAATTATTTAAAAACTCAAATTTAGAGAAACTATTTATATACCTTTTGTCGGCGGCCAGGATGTCATTTGCAAAGTTATGGAAGATAGATATATTACTTACAAAAGAACAGTGGCTGATAAAGACTTTGGAAATTAAAGATAGGGATGAACTGACTTTTTGGTTGAAGCAGAATAAGGGCAAAGGTATGGAGAGAACAGACTGGACATTGATGAATGAATGTCTAAGAAAAGAATACTGGTAAAGACAATAGTCCAAATAAAGTAATTGTGAATGAATAAATATATAGGGAGAATACCTGAGGTAAATAAAAATGAGATTAAAGAATGGTGATAAAGGTATGGAATGAGAACGGAAGTCCTAGCCTCCCACACTTTTTTGGAGGGGAAGATTTTAATTTTTTCTTTTTCTGATTTTTTTCTTTTTCCTTTGCTTTTTTCTTTTTTCTGGTTGGTTTACGTTGTGTGTGTCTGGATCGTTTGACAGAAGATGCGGAGAAGAGAAGATATGGTGTATATGTTCTTGTTGTCGTATGATATTGTTTATATGTATTTTATTTTTAAAAACCCTCAATAAAAATTTATACAAAAAAAAGAACTCTTTCGGTATACTGTACAAAACTGAAAATCCTAAGTTTCCATTGGATGAAGGCATGACACTTAAAACAGTATTAAATGCTATATGTAGTATACAGTGTTCCCTCACTTATTGCAGGTGTTTTGTTCCAGGACCACCCACAAAAAGTGAAAATCCACAAAGTAGGAATGCTATACATGTATATTGCATTCTGAGGGTGAGGCAAAATCGAGGAGAGATTTAAAGGCACCACGCACCTTTTTTTGCTAGCTATCTTTGCTTTGCAATCTCTCTTGATTGGCTGCCTCTCTCAGGGTAAAACTCCCTTCCACGCTCCATCGTTGCCAGGAGGCAGGATTAGAACATCACTCTGGGCAACGACAACCATTCATAAACCGGGAGGCAAAACCCCGCAAAACAGCAAGTCCGCAAAAAACGAACCGCAAAGTAGCGAGGAAACACTGTATGACTACTTTGTAGGGAGACCTCATTTTAGCCTCAAGACTGACATTTTTTGCTCTAATTGATAAGTTATCCTCTGGAAATATGGACAAGTTTGCCCCTTTTCTCTGCATGTCTTGAGTTCTCATACCCACTGAGCATCTTCATGCAGTCACACTGAAGTAGTGCTTTTGTGATTGCTTTTGCCATGTCTTATCAGTATGATAGTAGACATTGCTAATACTGAAGGAGGAAAATGATATGAAGGAAATGAAAACTTGTAAGCACAATGGAGCAGTGGGGAATTTTGGATGCACCTTTGAAAGAAGACATAAATAACTCCAAACTCTAGGAAGGATTTATCATTATGCCATGCATTATTTTAAGTGTTATTGACATTGTCATAGGAGGAGATACTGTTTAATATTGTGTGTATGTGTATATGTGTGTGTGTATTGTGTGTGTGTGTGTGTACTTTATGCTATACATATACTGATTTGGGAGATACTGGATTACAACTAAAAGTCACAGTATTTGCATTCAAAACTACAGATAGTGTTACAATAGCAAGCTGGCTTTGCAATGCGTATTGGAGTAATTTTTACAGGTAACAGAATTTGATGTATTATCTCTTTTTCCAAGCTATATTTCCTATTTCCCAGTGGGTGCCTTCTTGACATTATGCAAATAATACAATGGCATTCATAAATTCATAGTGTCACTTTCACACTCTGCACCTGAGGCAGCATCAGGCTTTGAACGGCAACTCTTCCATCAGAAATGAGACTTATTAATACTGCCTTATCGGCTAAAGAGAACATTACCCATCTGGATGTAGTGTCTGCAGTGGAGAATTCATTTTGCAAGTCAGTCTCTTCAGTGCAAGAAAGAGTAGAAGTTTATGTATTAGATTAATGAATTAGAATCTCTTTCACTACATAAATTTTGAAAAGCTAGATACCAAGCTATGAAAGGAAAATGTTGAACATTATTTATCAGAGAATTTCTATCTCATGTTGCCATTTTAAACAACTGTTCAAAGCAGCTTCCCTCATATAACCAGTAAAAACAGCGTAAGCAAAGAGCCATGAGGTAATTTAAACATTTTATAGAATGAACCCTGCTAGATCAGACCAGCAGTCCATATATTTTCCATCCTGCTTTCATTAGTGACCAATGAGATGGCTCCCATAAGTTCATGGTGGGTCATGGGAATCCTGCTACTTTCCCTAAGTTAATATTCAGTGTTATTAGACACAAAGGTTTCTTACAGCCATTATAACTAGTAGCTACAAGCAAATGCAATCTGTATGCGTCTATCAGTCTTGCTCAGTATCAACTGCTTCAGTGAGCAGTGGTCTTCCAAAGTCTTTCCCAGCCCATCTAACTAAGAATCTGAAAAATTAGAATCATAGAATAAAAGAGTTGGAGGAGACCACGTGGGTCATCTAGAAAGGGGGATGGTCAGTGGGCTTGATGAGTCTCATCAGCCAGCCAGTTACATGGTGGATTTTTGCCTCAGGAAGACAACATATGCTTGAGACATCCTGTCATGTTTGCAAATCACTGATCCTGTTCCTCTCAGGAAAGAGTCCCCTACTACCTGTGGATGTCAGCCCAGTTTTTTTGGGGCCAATTTTTTGATTAACATTTCTAGACTTATATATATATAATTCATATGCTGTTTTATTTACTTCTATTGCATTTATGGGGTGATTTCATAAAGCTTCAATGCATAATAATGTATAATAAAATATTGAATTAAAATTGACTTGAAAACAGTAAGGTGCTATAGTTTGTCTGCTGAGGTGGAAATGGAAAACCAGTTTGTGTAGGTGCTTAGAAAGAGCCTTTGAAGGATAATTCAATAACTGGTGTAGTTTGATTAAGTGGCCATTGACTTCACTGAGATTATTATAGAAATCCAAGTGGCCAGTGATTCACCTCTCTTGTCAGCTGGGTTATGAAGATATGACTAAACCTCGGAACCTTGTTCTTTTATTTTAAAGACAAATAAATCCAAATAAAACAATCCTGTTAGCACAGGACAGAATACAGCATTAATTTTCCAATTCCAAGAATATTTGACATATCATAGTATTATGCCCCTCATATAAACACACAACTTCAGAAATAATGTGGTGTTATATTCCTGACACACAGAATTGCTTATTTTCTTAATCACTAAGCAGACTACATGGCTCATATTGATCAATGCAATGGTTTGGACTTTTCAAAGCTTGTTTAAATTGTTTTATATAATAATTGTTTATATGTCAATTATTTTGTGTTGATTTTGACATGTTTTAATTCATTATGTCACCTAGCTGTTTATGTATATATTGTATTTTTTATGATTGGAAGCCGCTCTGAGTCCCATGTTGGGAGATGGGGCGGGGTATAAATAAAATCTTTTATTATTTATTTAGTTATTTCCATTACAAATTAAATCCCACATGCTATATGAAACATGTCCTGAAATTATTTTAGTTAATTCTCTTGGGATAGGAACTGAACAGTTTAGCTGACTTAAAGGGAGTTCTTCACACAGCTGTGGGTTTAGATGTGTGATTATATTAGGTTGGTTGGTTCTTTTACTGAGCATGTGAGAAATCTCTGAAAGGAAAGTGCTGATGTTCAAAGCAGCTCCATATATATATATATATATATATATATAGAGAGAGAGAGAGAGAGAGAGAGAGAGAGAGAGAGACTGAGACTGAGACTGAGACTGAGACTGAGACTGAGAGAGGGGGGGGGTCAGTGCAGTATTTGGATAGATAAAACACAAATTGCCCATGGTGGCCGCGCATTTGTAAACTTCTAATACCGATCACCTTTTTGCACTGGTCAAAATCTAAATATCCCAAGGGTACCAGATCCTTTCTGATCTTGGAAGCTAAGCAGGGTCGGCTCCAGTTTGGGCTTGGTCGAGAGAACACCAATAAATACTAGGTGTTGTAGGCTATATTTTAGAGGAAGGAACTAGTAAAACTGCATCTAAATATTTCCTATCTAAGAAAAAACCTATGAAATTAATGGGTTCACTAGAATTTGACAAGTGATTTGAAAACACACATACACACATATAAGTAGAAGTTGTTTCCAATTAGGTAGGAAAATTAAATAAATTTGTTTAATAAGCCTCAGCACTATAAAAGAGTTTCTCAAAACCAGTCACTCTAGTTGCAATGGTGTAGTAACGGTGAGTCCATGAACCATATTTTAGTTCTTGCGGACCACTGGTGGTTCACGGACCACAGGCTGGGAACCACTGTGTTAAAGGAAATGTAATAGCAATCAGCAAACTATAGTTTCAATTTAATTATACCTACATTTGCTAGAGTGATACCACACCACTAAAAGTGTGCAAAACATGTTGTGAATAAATCTTCTGGCTAAAGGAATGTATTAGATATTGTGGTAAGTGTAAAATGCTTCTGCTTCAAATATTAAAGTACAAGTATAAAATATCTAGAAGTGCAATATTAAGTTTTCCCCACAAACCCTATTAAAGTCAAAGAAAAGATCTGATGAACTCCAACAGAAATACCTATAGAGGGCCAACCTGCTTTTTGTTTTAAAGAATCCTGTACAGTGTATTTATTGTTATTTGGTAGTACTTTTTCTGTTCTATACTGTTCTCTCCAGATGCACATAATTTTATTCTAACAACCATCATACTTTGATTTTCCATGCTATTTTAACTTACTCTGGTATTTTAATACCTGGTTCTCTTGTATGATACATAAAAGATCACTCAGAAAGATGTGTGATGCATTATTAAACAGGATTCACAAAAACAGTGATACAACAACAAAAAGGTATGTTAAGATTATCATAAGGGAATTCTACACTTTTAAAACTAGAAATTATTTTTGCAGAATTTTGTAAATAGCTCTCAAACAACATAATTATTTCCATGATGTAAAAGTATATTTCATTATTTGCCAGTTAGACACCTTGACCTTGACCTTCTAGTAAAACACCATTTTGAGTGCAGCTTTTCAACTAAAAAGAAAAAAAAGGACAGGATCCATTTTAATTCATTGCATAATAAAGGGCCCTATGCCACAAATGTGTGATGCGTACTTTAGCAATCTGGCTAAAAGAATGTTTAGATTCACTTTTCTTTTCTTCCCTTTTCAAATGGAAAATAGACAATTGGGAGGAAATATACAAAGGGAAATGAGAACAGCAACTCTGCAAATATCAGGATTTGTAAAATAGCATTGATCCAAGGAAGTAATTTGCCTGTACCAAGTGATATTTCAAAGTCCAATTGCAGACTGAAATTGTATGGTATAGTCCCATGGAGGTCAGCATTTTATGACGTTCCATTGCATGACATAATTTTTGCTGGTATATTATTCCCAATAGCAAGGCAATTCTGTCTCAAGTTGTTCTTCTGTTGTGACCCTTCAGCATTTTATATATAACTATATCCTTCACCTGATGTGAGTTGCTGTTGTTTTTAATTAACCTCTCTCTAACTACCCCATTTCTTTTTTCCTTCATCAAATTCATGAAATCCATATTTTCAAGTGTCTAGCTCAGGGGTGCCCACACTTTTTCATCATGCGAGCTACTATATGAACAATCAAGTTGAAAAGATCACCTGTTGTGCATGTGAGCGTGCACGCGCACGTGCACGCGCACGCTCCTACTGCAGCCTTCTGTCTGCACGGGGCTTCTTTCTCGCCTGCCCACAAACTTGCCGCTGCGCGCACCCGAGAAGGGGATCCTCTTTGCCTGCATGCGCGCTCTCTCTTAATGTCTTCGTTGCCTTCCTCCCTCCTGCTGCGTGCTTTCGCGAAGCAGGAAGTCCCCATCCCGTCCTGCTTCTTGCGTGCACAGCAGGCCCCTCCCACGCACGCAGCAGGAGGGTATTTATAGGCGCACTCGCCAGTGCTCCGGCCAGATATGGCTTTGGCGGCGGCTCGGAAAGTGCAGGGCTGGGAAGAGGGGCCGCCTGGCTGCTGCCTGAGCCAGGAAACTCAACTGAGAGAGGGACCCGTGTGAGGCTGGAGCCTCCCCAAAGCAGCCTCCCCCCTCCCTCGAGGCTTCCTTATGTGGGCAGGAGAAGAGTGGAAGAGGTGCTTCCCCAAAGTGACAGATGCAGCAGGGGGGGCGCTCTTCCTTCCTTCCTTCCTTCCGAGGGTGTCACTCAGAAAGGACGCCCAAGTGGACGGCTGGCAGGAAGGAGGACCCCTCCCACTGGTGGCAGTCCATGCCCATGGGGGAGAGGGGGGGGTGGCTCTTCCTAACCGGCTCTGAAGAGCCACCCTCTCTCTCTCTCTCTCCTGTGGGCCCTCGCCGCCTTTCTCCTTCAAGGGCGAGGCGGAGAAAGGCGGCGAGGGCACAAGCAGCAGCAGCAAGTGGAGTCTCCATCCCCGCAGCCCCCTCCTCCTCGGGTTCAGCCCCAGGAACACGGCGGAGCCCTCCCTCCTCACCCCCAACCAAGGAAAGAAAGCAGCCCCACACAGCTCGCTCGCCCAGGTCTCGGCTTGGAATGGGAGTCCCGGGGGCAGCAGCAGGGTTTTCGGCGGGGCTTGCTTGGCTTTGCCCCACTTTGCCCGGCCTCCTTCGCCTTTCTCTCCCTCTCTCCCTCTCTCCTTCCAGCGCCCGCCTGTCTGCCTGCCAAAAGGATCCGAAAAAGTTCTTCGGATTTCTTTCTTCTCTCCTTGGCTCTCTCTCTCACACACACATACATTCCCTCCATCCCTCCCACAGCCTCGTATCCTATCCGTGCGCCTGCCTTCGCCTTGCTCCCGCGCCCCCCCCCAGAAGCAACCAATGGGTGGTCATGTCACCACACAGTGCGTGACAAGATGAGCGCCAGGGCCCGCCCACTAAAGCCTCATTTTGGCAAAAGAAGCCCCGCGAAGGCGGCGGTGGGAGCGCACGTGTGCGCGCATGGCAGGAGCGCGCCATCCGGCTGGTGAGGCCCAAAGATCACCTGGAAGAGGGCCGAAGATCACCTAGGTGCTCCCGATCACCATAATGAGCACCCCTGGTCTAGCTATTCTAGTTGCACCATATTCTGTTGTTATTACACAAGTGGAATGTAAGAAAATGACTACCCTTTTATATTTATGCTTGGGCTGTATAAACACATATATAAACACATATATGTAGTGAAGCAATTTAATTTGTTGGTTTTAAACTTTTGGCGATTCCTATTACATTCAATATTAATCAAACTAGCCTGTTCTAATTTAATTTCAGTATATTTTCTATAGCAGTTTGCTAGAAATGTTAGGAAATAGTATGGACATGTTTTACATCAGAGTTAGGGTATATTTTCACTGTAGAACGAACAGTTTGACACCACTTTAACTGCCTTCTTTGGCAAAGAGAGCTAGTGCCGCACAAAACTAAAAATCGCAGGATTCTATAGTACTGAGTCATGACAATTAAAGTGATGTCAAAGTGCATTCATTTATAGTGTAGATCAGGCATGGGCAAACCCAGGCCTGTAGGCCAGACATGGCCTTTTGGGCTCTTTGTCCCGGCCCCTGTCTGCTTTGGCCTCCCCTTCAGTATGCGGACCTGCTGTGTCTCAGACTGAGAGGAGGGCTGACGCAGAGATATGCCTTTCCCAAGCACTCTCTGGAAGCACTTGGCAGTACATGTTTCTCTCCCTCTGAGCCCAATAAAGGTGGGCAGCTGCCTTCTTGGGCCCCAGAGAACAGCCGGGGAGAGAAACATGCCATAACCACCACTTGGCAGTGGCATGATTTTTCCCTCTTTTGGACCCGGAGAAGGCAGGCCATGCCTGGGGTTGATGCACCCTATGTAAGTTTATTGAGCTGAATAAAATGACATCTTTAAAAACTTACACATATAGTCCACAAAAACAGCAATACATTTATTTCCTCCTCACTGTCTAAATAAATCATAGACAGATTTAAATTACTTTAGTCTGACTGCAGCAGGTCAACTCAAAAGAATTGGAAATGAGTTTTTTCTGTAGCTACACAATGCATAGTAACAGTGAGGAGTTTTCAAAAACTTTATTTTGCTCCATTTGCTAACATTGTCATTGTCATTGCATTTTAACGCCAACATGCCATCATTTGCAAGGAACCTCCCTATTACTTTCTTTTCCATATAATTATAACAATTAATTACTGCAAGTAGCCTGAAGCTTTTTATAGAGAATCAGATAATGTTTTCTTTTCAATGTTTGGTTTGAAATTTATTAAATTATTTAGCTTCCCCTATAGTTCCTTTTGAACTGATAAAGAAATTACACAATTGGATTCCTTACTACTTGAAAAAATACAAGTGCCCTGAAAGCTGGCCTCCCAGGAGAAAATGCACCAATGCAGTCTCTTCTCTGATGTCATTTCATTTATGTCCTTTTCTCCTTCTTCCTTGAGAGTCATCATGCGATTTTTCATCCCCTCAGATTCACTCTTATGCTACAAAAAAATAAAACCACAACCCCCTAATCAAAACATCCATCTGATGGACTAAGGGAACCCTCATGAGAGTCAACACCGCTATAATTGGGTCTTTGCTAAGTCAAGAGACTTAAAACAGGAAATCCTCTTTCAGGAGGAATGCTTTTATAAATAAAATATTTTCCATAGCTGGTTGATTTTGTTCTGTTAGCCTTTTGATTTTTCTTTCAGTGTTTTTTTTAGTCTTCCTTCTCTAGATTTTCATACATTTGACAGTTGCTGGTTTCCCAGATTCGGGATTAATGAAACCCTCATTTTAATAATAATAGTATCAACAACAACAAGAACAACAACAATATAGCTTTATTATCAACACTCAGTTTCACATTATAATACCTAAAGACCTTCATTCTGAATTTCATAAAATAATAAAGCCAACAAGCACAACATGATAGCTAGGAAATCTCATTTGCTTGCAGAATGAACCACAACGCTAATTTAGAATGGTTGTGCATGGAAGGGTTGAACCTGAAATGAGTGTGTGTGTGTGTGTGTGTTTATATATATATATATATATATATATATATATATATATATATATATATATATATATAGAGAGAGAGAGAGAGAGAGAGAGAGACTGACTGACTGACTGACTGACTGACTGACCAAAGGGAACATTTATTTAAAGCCAAATTGGGTTTCAGTCACAACCCATCCCCATCTGAAATACCATATATCTCCAAGGGTGTGGGGGAAAGTTTTCTCTTAGTGCCACCATCCCCACATGCAGAATTAGGGTGCATCTATACTGCAGAATCAGTGCAGCTTGACACCACTTTGATTGCCATGGATGAATGATATGGAGTCCTGGGAGTTATATTTTTACAAGATATTTAGCTTTTTCTACCAAAGAGTGTTGGTGCCTCACCAAGCTACAATTCCAAGGATTCCATAGCATTGAACCACTTTAGGTACAGTGATCCGGTGTGTACATAAGAGTTTTTAAAAGGCGAGAAATAGATTTGTTTTGATCAAATGCTTTTTGATTCATTATATCTTGTTTCTGTACTCCTATTGTTACACACACACGTTTTTTCCCTTCTTTCTGAAGCAATCCATTCTTCTCTCATTTCTTTTGCTCTTTTGCCCTTTCCCCTCAGAATTTTGAATACCTCTATTTGCAAATATGTACATAATCAAAGATCTTTGAGATGAGACCCAAGTCTTAGCACAAAATTCATTTAGATTGCATATACAGCATATACGCATAGCCTGAGGATAACTTTATACAATATTTTAATAACTTTATGTATGAAATGGAATCTGTGACACTGCACTATCAAAAAGTAAAGGTCCCCTATTGCAGCCACCCGTGAGGCCAATTTTGGATTTGGAATTTTTGATAAGGAATGCTCAACTTGTATTATAAAAAATTAGCAAACTACCAAAGTAACTCTTTGGGGAAAGGAGTTACATCTAAGCTACTGCACTGCTCCATATCACTGCTGATAATCAATGTTTTCAGGAGGTTTAAAAATGCAAAAAGAAATCAGTGAATTGTGTTTTAAGAATGGTTATCCATTTTCTACTTGCTGTATAAAGCTATTTCTTTGGGGTTTTTTTATTGAGAAAGGAAAGTTATGCCAGCTCTAATCAAATCATCACCCGATGTCACCAGGAACAACAAAAAGATGAAACATTATTGCATAATCCAATTAAAAGCGCTTATTTGTATTTATTTGTATTTATTCCAATTCAGAAAAGTTAGTTAGCATTTTATCTGGCATTAGTTTCACTGGACTCAGCTTTAATGAACATGTAGACATAAGAGAAAGCTCTGGGTGGGAATGAAGGTTAGGAAAATAATCTGAGGGAAGAGCAAGCTTCCCTCAGTTGGAAAACTCTTGAATACCCAGAGGTTTCCCATTTTGCTTACTTGTATTTCAGATTGTTATTTTTCAGCTGCTCTAACATAGCCTACAAAAGCTGATGTGCCATTGCATATAGCATTTCCGATATTTATTTACTTATTTATTTACTATATTTCTACCCCGCTCTTCTCACCCCGAAAGGGACTCAGAGCGGCTTACGGATATGGCAAAATTCAATGCTGCATTACAATATTAATAAACAAATTAACATAAAGAGTAATAAAACAGATAAAAGCATATATGGTTATTTAATAACATGAAGAGCTGGGTATCCTCAATATTTTTAACACCAGTCTCCAAATAATCTCTCCACATAAAAATTAAACAAGATTAGTGACAGCATCACACATGGTTGAAAATCACAGTCAATTTCTTGTGCCACTGAGGAAGTCCCTGTCGCGTTCTAACCATAGATGCATGTAAGGATGGTGGCACTGGGAGAAGGCTCATGGGGAGATAGGGAGCTAACTTTCCAGATGATGAATTTGATAATATTCAGAATGAAGTGATGCACAACAGATTGGTATCATTCTTTTGCCAAACTTGAATTGGCACAATCTTTTGCAGGAATGGGGAAGGGATAGTCCGCCAGATGTTGCTGGATTGAAATATTTCCATCACTTACCATTAATTATGACTGCTACAATTTGCAGCCCAATATAAATTGGAAGGTCACACACTGCCCACTCTGAACAACAGCTGTTGAGATAAGCCATCAATGTATGTTTTTAGGAAAAACCCTAAAGACCCATGGCTTTTCACTGAATGTCTTCTTGAGTTGTGTTTCATTGCAATGACTGATAATTTTGGGTTGTTTATTTATTAAAAATGGTTTTATTCATTACAGTACAAAAATCTGGGTTTTTTTTTTCCAGATTTCACTTTTAGAAAGTTCTTACCCTTAAAAATAGCTGAAAAATGTTTTGAAACAACGAAATAAACAAAATGATAATGATAGCATTCATAATTAGTATTAAGACAGGAACTATCTTTAAAGCCATTGTGAAGCTACATTTTAATGATGAGGTTATTTTATAACCAAATATTGAGTTTCTTTCCCTTGAAAATAATCATATTAGTTACTTTAATTAATTCATTGAATTCATAAATAAAAGACATATTGAAAACCTGGCTGGGTAATTTATTGGCATGTAATCTTCACTGATTTCTGTTTTCTATAATAATTGAGAGAAGGGATTCTTCTATATTAAACTAGCTGTACTCGGCACGTGTTGCTGTGCCCTATTTAGGAGATGCGAGAAAGTATGTAAGGGTTGGAATTGTTGTTAGTTATGATTTTGGGGCCATGGCTGTGTCGTTGTGGGTTGTTCTGGTGGGTGGGATGTTGAAGTCCTGGGGAGTTGTTGGTGTATGGTGTTGCTGGCGTTCTGCATAGCTTGTGGATATACAATGTTTTTTGTCTTTCCGTCTGCTGTGTTGATGTAGAGGTTGATGCGTGTGTGGGTAGGGTACTTTGGAAGTGAGTGGAGGTACTTGAAATCCCATTATCCATGGTGTGTCCTCCTCTAATCTGCAGTCGGATGGAGTGTGGGTCATGGGGGGCATTGTGTGCCAAGTTTGGTCTTTATTGGTCTTGGTTCTGGGCCACAGTGGTCTGTGGGGAATGATGGGTTTTGAAGTAGTACAAATCCCATTATCCATGGAGGTACTTCAAGTCCCATAATCCATGGTCCACCCTCCTCCAAACTGTAGTAGAATGTAGCGTGGGTCATAGGGACTCTGTGTGCCAAGGTAGGTTACTGTAAATTCAGGCCATACACAATGTCCCATGAGCTGAGGCCTAGTCAGGAACAGCAAGTTAATGAAGCCTTACTGTCATTTCAGGCCATACACAATGTCCAGTGAGCTGAGGCATAGTCGGGAGAATCAAGTTAATGAAGCCTTACTGTCAACTCAGAGCGTAAACAGCATTCCATTAAGTGAGGCCTAGTCATGGAAATTAAGTTAATGAAGCCTTACTGTCAATTTTGGGCGTGGTCTGTGATTTGTAGGGGTGTAAATTTTGTGCCTCAGCCCTTTGCCTTATCCTCCTCTGACAGTTTATTATGGGTCGGAATGTTCATGTTGGCTGGCCAGTGCAGGAGTTATGCAAATCTGGCCTTATTGGCAGCCAATCATGTTGTCAGAATGTAGAGGCTGGGAGAGTCGTTGGCAGCCCCGGAGGATGCTGGGAAATGTAGTTTTTTTTACTCGTTGTTTTGGGGGCCTTTTAGGTTTTGGGGGGGGAAAGTTTCTTTGCTACAAACATACCTTGCTTGAGGCCTATTTCTGTTGGCAAGTTTGGTGTTTCTGCGTTGTAAGGTTTCTCTGTTTGGGACGGTCTTTCCATGATGACTCTTCCTTTATATATATAGATAGTCCTGCCTATGTTGAAAATCCCAGAATTCCATATGATGATAGTTAAAGTGGAATCACAGCACTACAATTGTGTGTTGATGTGAAAGGACCCATAGAATCCACAATAACCAAGTAAATGGTTAATGCTACTGAAAGTGTTGCTTGAAAATATTACTATTTTGTATGCATTTTAATTTAAGTGCATTTGCTTCTTCACGTTTTCTCCTTTTCAGAGTATAATGAGCTTCACTTTCAGCCAGGCATGTAGCCAGGGGGGCTAAGGGGGCTTCAGCCCCCCCCCCGAAATTCTCAGGGTGGTCCGCAAAAAGACCTTACTGGTACATTATTTAAACTGCTATGTTTATTCATATCATGATCTGATCACCATGCTCATTATATCCCACATTAATGGGGTTATTGGGATAACAATACAAAAGGTTTGCTAGGGTAGACCCTCTTCCACCCAGTCTCAGCCCCCCCCCCCGAACCAAACTCAGCCCCCCCCCCCCAAATCAAAATCCTGGCTACAGCCTGCTTTCAGCCCTACAGTTTTGCTTTTTTCTTCCTCCCCTATTAGTACATTCCTTTCACTATCACTATTTGGCCTTGGCCATTCAATCTTTTCCTCGGCCTCTTTTTCTGTTAGCCTCCAAGCATCTTTGCCTTGTAAACCAGCTATCCCAGAATCCTCAAGTTCACTCTGACTAATTGTACTCTCTTGACCATCATCTCCATTCACAAACCCCTGAGTGTCAGCAGAAACCTGACCATATCACTATTTGGCCTTGGCCATTCAATCTTTTCCTCGGCCTCTTTTTCTGTTAGCCTCGAAGCATCTTTGCCTTGTAAGCCAGCTATCCCAGAATCCTCAGGTTCACTCTGACTAATTGTACTCTCTTGACCATCATCTCCATTCACAAACCCCTGAGAGTCAGCAGAAACCTGATCATTTAACTCAGGCATTGGAACCTCTCCAGACTCATGATCAATCTCCTCAGAAGCCTGAGGCAAAGACACAATCACAGGCTGAAACCCTACAGGTACCTGCAATTTCATGTATCCATGTTCAACAAAGTATGTCCTTTCTGGGCATTTTCTAGGTCCTACAGCACAATTCTGTGACATGATTGTGCTGGAATTCCTTCATTTCAATAGGGTTCAGCATTATTCATGGTTTCATTTATCGACACTAAGTCCACCATTGATACTGGGGTCATACTAAGTTGTGATTTAGATAAGAACATCCCTTGCATGTTTATGAATAACTTCTTCCATTTAGACCTTACTTATACTTTTGACTCTTTGAAGTACTATCCCCCCCCCAAAAAAATCTTCATTTTCACCAGTGATATAAGAAGTTACCTCTGTTTCAAAGCTGATTTTTCTTCTTTCAGATGAAAGCTAATTCATATTCATTTTAATTCAGCGTTGAAGAGACAAAGAGACTAAACTGACTCTCAGACTATTCTAGAGTAGGTCAGACTCACTTTAGCATCTGAAGAAAAAAGTTTTAATTAATTTGTTAGCTCTTAACAAGGGTTAACCATATCCTCAAGTAGCATGAGCTGTTCTGCTCAATCTGACATTATACAGGCTGGTAATTTCCTGACTGTGCCCTAATTACTTTCGTATGACATGCTAATTTATTTTTATTCATTTGTAGTAATTATGGTACTGGCATTATGTAGTGCTTTAGAGAGTAACATAGTCAAAAGATTATCTAGAAGATCACAAATAATGGGAGGAAACCAGAAGCCAGCATGACAGAAAAATTTGCAGATATATATTAGTTTCTACAGGAGGTAGGGACTCATGGATGAATAAGCTGTTATGGAAAGGGTTATCTTTGAGAGTTTGGAGGAAGAACTTTGTCCAGTTTGTTCTATTTGTACTAGCATTTCTTAAATGAAATGAAATAAACAAACAGCAGAGAAAATAAATAGGTGCTCCAGGCATCTGTTCCACAAGTTTCCAGCATAGTCCTCTCCATCCTTAGTGGAAATTCTACTAGACTGAAGTATATAGGATTGTGCTGGTGACTTGTGTAAGATTTAGTGTAAATTGTTCAATATCTTGGATGGAGTCCTAGCTTGGGGATGGGGCAACTTGGAGTGTATCCTGGGGCCTATTTTCTGAATTCTTAGAAAGTTTTGTCGTGAAACTAATGTTTATGGGTGGGAGAAAATGTTCTTTGATGTCTTCTGCCTCCCTTAGATTTCTAGGTTGCCATTCTCTTAGTTACAGTGGTTTTCAACCTGTGAATCCCCAGAATCTTCAGCCTCCAAAAATCGTAACAGCTCGTAAACTGGCTGGGATTTTTGGAAGGGAGTTGTAGACCAGTGGTTCTCAACCTATGGGCCCCCAGGTGCTTTAACCTACAACTCCCAGAAATCCCAGCATGTTTGCCAGTTGTTGGGATTTCTGGAAGTTGAAGGCCAAAACATCTCGGGACCCACAGGTTGAGAACCACTGTTGTAGACCAAAACACCTGGAGACTCACTGGTTAAGAACCATTGTCTTAGTATCTTTACCTGTTTCTTTTCTCTGACCACCTAAATTGTATTTCTAAATACTGCTCTGAAGTTATAAGCTACTTATCCATTTACTATAATTAGGACTAAATGCTTCCCATTTGCATTAAGTTAGTGTTTATATCCATACTTCTCCCCCACTCCCCAATTCAAGCATGTTATGATTGTGTTTAGAAATTGCATATGGTTTCAGTGATCTCAGAAAAAAAATTCTGGTGGCATATATTTTCATAGTGAATGGCTCTTTTTAATATTGTCTTAAACATGTTTGCATAGTGACAACCATTTAGCACCTTATTGTTTGTGAATAAATCTTAAAGTAAAGGCTCCGGACTTAACTTCCCTTGTTTCTTTGTGTAATAAATCAGAATATTGGATGTTCCATTTTCAGTGGTACCATTTTCATCTGCACAGTCAAGCAAAGAGTCTTTAGATTCAGTTTTGATTAATGTCTCATATACTTGTGTGTAATGACTGATGATGCCATAACCAACTGTTGTAATTAACATTCAGTAATCATTTTAACAAATGAAATAATGAGATACCTGCTTTGATCAAACAAATATGGGTTGTATGTGTATTCTAATTATGAAACTGAAACTTGAGTTCTAATTGTGTCATGCCTGCAGAGCCTTGAGTCTCCCAGTTTGCATTAATATTGACGTCTAGAAAAGTTGATGCTTATAGATGCTGCAAGTGCTGTGATTCCAGTTCTTCGCAGGGACCTGTGTATGTACTGCTTATAATGCATTGGCTCTTTTGGCAAGTACCACCTGGGTGCAGGAAGTTTCCTGGGGTGAGGCAATCCAGGAACAGGATTTAACCTCCCGCCAAAAAAGACGAGACTCACACTCAGAAATTGCTGTTTAATCTGGCCTTATTTTAGGAGCCCCCAGAGGCTTTGAGGATATTCCACATTTTTCAATAACATAGCTTCAAGCCCTCCTGTGCAGAGACTCCCTACATACAGTTGCAGTTGTTTCTGGTAGCTTCTGTACCAGTGGGAATGGAACTGTTCTGGGACTAAATTTGAATTAACTGAACCCTACACTCAAAATAGTTCCTTTACAGTCAAGACAAAAGTCTAGAATAGAATTTATACTCTATTACAATGGTGGTAACCAGCCACCTTACACTGTTGCCCATGTGGTGGAAACACCTAATTTAATTAGGGCTTCTTAAACTTTTTTCAACTTGTGACCTCTTTTTGCCAAAGAAAATTTTATGTGACCTCGGGTAAATAAGTATATAAAATAGATATAAAATCAAACTATTATTTAATCAATGGATTTGGAGGACCGATTATACCACAACAATAACAATCAGGGCATGCCTAACTTCCAAGTTAATAAAAATCAAACCTCTTTAAGGCAAATATAGTGATTCTCAGTATCTGCTAGGGCAGTGGTTCTCAACCTGTGGGTCCCCAGATGTTTTGGCCTTCAACTCCCAGAAATCCTAACAGTTGGCTGAGATTTCTGGGAGTTTTAGGCCAAAACATCTGGGGACCC
>JARBWK010000003.1:168701371-168738213 GCA_030556195.1 Anolis apletophallus | reverse complement strand
ATCCAGTTGAACCCACCCCTTCTTCATGGTTAAAACAATCATAATTGGCTGGTGATTACTGTTGTTACATGGCATTTCATTAATCCAATAAACACTGCATAAATCATTTACATCATTTCTCTGTCATCACTAAATATGAGAACAATAGCCATCTATAAGGTAATTCTTTTCTCACAGTGCAAGCTATCAATGTTGAGCTTCTCTGTACTTTTACTTGCAACATTAGTTCCGGGCTTCCTGCCAGCAGAGAAGGTAGGACTTTTGCCATGCGCAATGGTGTTTTCCATTCACATTAAGAATCCCATTTACTTTCATAGCTCAAACTGCACTGTATTCCCACTCATCTAGCATATATGGTATAAATTGGCACAGAGTGGATTAAAATGCATTTAATCAGGGTGTTAGTCTTCCATAGCATGTGTCTTACTGATTCCAGACACCAAAACCCTCTTTTCAGAGTTGACGTGCAAGTAGAGGATGCTAAAGAGATAAATAAATATACTAAATAAATAAATAATGTAGATAAGAATGTAGTTCAGCCTTTAGGTGCAGCCCTCCATAATATTTTTTGGCTCTCGTGTGGCCCCTTGGAAAAAATAATTGCCCACCCCTGCAAAAGAGTCTCACTTATCCAACATAAATGAACTGGCAGAACTCTGGATAAGCGAAAATGTTGGATAATGAGAGAAAAGCCCATTAAACGTCACATTACGTTATGATTTTACAAATTAAGCACCAAAACAACATGTTTTACAACAAATCGACAAAAAACACAGTTCAATACATGGTAACATTATGTCGTAATTACTCTATTTACAAATTTAGCACCAAAACATCGCAATGAATTGAAAACATTGATTGCCTAGAGAAACAGCTGTGGATCCAGGCGGGAAGTAGATTGCGTTGAATAATACAGAACGTTGGATGAGCGAAGGTTGGATAAGTGAGACTCCAATGGGAACTTCAAGTGATGCAAGTGATGCAAGTGCAAAGGATAGTAGTTTGCACTCAGTTAAATCAATGGCAGAAGACAGGAGGGAGTGGAAAAGCATCAGGCAAAAGCCAACAGCTGCAATATTTCCTAGCTTGTATGTTTTCCCTTTTTTGTAGCATTTCCCATCTCGACCACACTTGGATTTTGCTTGGCCACGTGCCCTGTGTTTCAGCTGCAAAATGTTGCAATGATAAACTTGGTGTTTCATATCACTGCCATTGCCCATTTAAGAAAGAAAAGGAACATTCTCCGTTGCAATTCCTTCAGGGCAATTCACTATGGATTTCCTATTTGACTTTGCACCTATTTGAATTCCTGGAAGACATTTCAAAGTCTTCTTCACAAGAAACCTAGCCACAACTGCAGACGGGAGAGAAGGAAAGGTTTTCCCAAGAACAATCTCTCTGATCGTCATCCATTTCTCATGAGCCAATCTCCTTAAACATTGCTTTGTCGCAGGGAATTGCCAAAAGAGTATGAAGAAATATTCACTGTCATGGTAAATTTCAAAGCAAATAATGGTATAGCAATATCCCAGAAATGGAAGATGTCTTGAGGACAGCCATTTTTGCACAGCTAATAGTGTCTGAGACTGTTTCACAAAGTAGGCTAAACTTCTAGGATGAAACACTGTGGGAATAACCTGAGTCTAACCCCAAAAACTTTCACAGGCATATCTGTGTTAGTCTGCATCCGCATAACAAAGATATAAAGCACCTTTGAGACTGAAAGCAAGAAATTTCTAGCATAGGCTTTTGTGGATTTTACTCCATTTCATCAGGCACATATAAACCGCTGATTCTTGTTGGTTGAGAGGTATTTCTTCTCCAACTTTCAGAGCATGTTCTAGACAGAAATATTTTTGATTCACAGCCAGAAGGGTTATATCAATAATCTCAAAAAGAACCCCACAACTTCCAATTGTGTCATTTCTCTTTTTGTGCATTTTAAAATCACATATATTTGCAAATGCCTGACCATTTTTACATTGCGTAGGAACCCATAATTGAATAATGACCAGTTACTCATCCGTACATATCCATCCCAAGTTGCAGCATTCGGCATGTATTCTCTGTGTAGCTTTCCTAGCCAAGATCAGATATATCTGGGTTTAGTCACTACTGCTATACTTCTTATATCAATACTCTAGAATTAATGCATTTTGACACCACTTTATCATGTTTCAGTGTTATGGAATAATGGGAATTGTGGTTTTACAAGGCCCCTAGACTTCTCTACCAAAAAGTGCTGGTGTCTTACCAAACTATACCTCCCATGATTCCATAGCATTGAGTCATGATAATTAAAGTGGTGTCACATTCATTCTACAGTGTAGATGCCCCCTTGTGGGCTTTGTTTAGCAACAGCACTGAATACGATTTAATTATCTATTTTGTTTTCATGTCTTTTATTTCAGTCTCATCCATGAATGTATTTTGCTCCTGAGCATGAGGAAATTAGAAATGCAGAATGTGAAGTTTCACTCTGCAACTTGGTTAGGATGCAATTGCTAAGTGAACAGAAGTATTTTACATATATGAGAAGATTGAGGTGTGCCTGGGGAGGAAAGAGTGGAGATATGCCAAAAGCTCTGCGCTCTTTCAGAAAGATCATTAAAATAGCTTCTACTATTCCTTGAGGGAAGCTTGATAGCCCCATAATGGACTGAACTTCTGCTAATGGCAAGATTGGCTGGAGAATTGCCAAATGACTTTAAAAGGCTGTAATTCTTTAGCAGGGTAGTTGTACAATTATCAGATTAGGAATAAGAATGTGGATTATCTTCTACAACAGCATTTCTAGGAGTGCAAAAGTGCTATTCAGATGGTTGGACTACAACTCCCATAACTTTCAACCAGCTTGGTCAAAATAATCCAATGTAGATGGAAGACCACCAAGTGGAGAAAGACCTTTCTAAAACATTCAAGAAAGTTTTCAAATAAAATATTTTGGAATTTTTAGTTGTGAATCTATGCATTTTGTTTCATTACTGTATCCATCAATTATTTTAGTTACAATCTGTGTATAAAGTTGTTTTTAGTAAAATTAGTTTTGTGTCCCCTAGCATTCTACCATTTTCAGACCTGTTTTTGTTTTGTTTTGTTTGGTCGCATACAGCCTTCATCTGTAAATAGGTTTGAAACAGGTTGGAAGGCCTCCCCATACTGTTTTACATATAAGTATCCTCCTCTCTTCTTCTTCTTCTTCTTCTTCCTCTTCCTCCTCCTCTTCCTCTTCTCTATCTCTCTTGAAATAGAACTTTGGGGTATTTTTTGTATTATTTGTCCATGTAACCCCTGGGAGGGTCCTATAACAACAACCTGGTCCCTTAACTTGCACCAATTGCTTACCTTATTATTTATTTATTTATTAAATTCGATTTGCTATACCGCTCTCTCTGGCGCCCAGAGCGGTTTACAAAAAGAGCAAACACATAAAATACCTTAAAAATACAGTTAAAATACATTGAAAACACATTAAAACAATTTAACCCGCCAGTGAGAGGGTGCGGCAGGCCAACTGAGATATATAGTGGCGTGCCGAGGCAGGACCATGAATACAGTATGGCGGCTAATTGGCTAAGGGCCAAATGCCATTCTAAAAAGCCATGTTTTCAGCGCTCTACGGAACGGCAGAAGGGCCCGAATGGCCCGGATCTCCTCGGGGAGGCCGTTCCAGAGAATTGGAGTGGCTGCATAGAATGCCCTCCGTCGCGTAGTGGCCAGTCCGCAGGCTCCGATGCTGGGCACCTCCAATAAGTTGAGCCCCTCAGAACGCAGTGATCTCCCGGGCACATAAGGGGTAAGTCGCTCCCTCAGGTACACTGGCCCCAAACCATACAAGGCCTTGAAAGTTAGAACTAGCACCTTGAAGATGACCCGGAATTCAATTGGGAGCCAATTGAATTCCGTTATGTTAGAGGGACTTTACTTTGACTAGTTTTCTTTTGCAATGTCAATTATGAGTCACAACTCACCTAGTATTTTCTTACTAATAGAAACTCCAATGTATTTTCTTGCACTGAAACATTAAAACAAATCAATTAATAAATTCCATGTTTACATATTGAAAGAAAATAGAAAATGTAACATAATGAATGGGTGGAAATGACTAACACTTTCAATTTTCAAGAAGCATTGATTGCAGAGGAGCACGGCCAATTGCCTGATGCAGTTGTTTATATAGTCTGCCCCACCAACACATCTGGGAACTTAAATCAGCATTTCAGCATAATAGAAGACGCAGCATCTAAATGTATTGGAGTCCCAGGTGGTGCAATGGGTTAAACCCTTGTGCAGGCAGGACTGAAGACCGACAGGTCAGCGGTTCAAATCTGGGGAGAATGGGTTGAGCTCCATCTGTTAGCTCCAGTTCACCATGGGACATGAGAGAAGCCTTCCACAAGAATGGTAAAACATCAAACATCCACGTGTCCCCTGAGCAATGTCCTTGCAGACGGCCAATTATCTCACACCGGAAGCAACTTGCAGATTCTCAAGTGGCTCCTAATACACACACACATACACACAGAGACACTGTTGTAGTTGAGCCTGAGGCTTCAGATACTACTGTTAGTATGGAGTTGGGTGGGGCTGAGTCTTTGGTTGCAAACAGTAGTGTGGAGATGGGTGTGTGTTGGGCCTGTGTCCTCAGCAGGGATTCTGGGGTCTCCTGTGCAAGGGATTGTGGCAGCCACGGTTCATGATGGAGAGGAACCTTTTGCAAATGTTTTGCAGAGACAGCATTTGGGGAAAGCTGTTAGGGAGGTCATTTTCACTGAGAGTCATCAGCGCACAGATAAGGCACCTGCTGGAGCTTGGGATAGAAAGAAGGAATGTCAAGGTCTTTCCTTCCCTTACAGTGGTTTCGGTTTGCAAGCAAGGGAGGGAAATCTAGTTTCTTGATATAGCTATGCTTTGCAGTTTGAATTTCAGATCAGGTCATCTTTTGCAGGCTTCATGTATTTCCAAGCCTCCTGTATTTTAGCCCATAGAATTAGCCTCATGTATTCTCAAGTCTCCTGAATTTTAGCTCAAGTACTCAAGTCTGGACCTTGATTCTTCCTGGAAACCCTTTGGATTTTATCAGCTATTGAACTTTGCCTGCAATGGATTTATGGAAATCCTTTGGACTATACCTGTTCCTGAAATTTGCCTGTTTTAGATTTACTAAGTGACTCTGCAGCATACCTACTGCCTTTGGGCCTTTAGAACTACTCCTTGGACTATTGATTGGATATATCTCTTCTTATATATTTATACTGCTCATATTGCTTGCTGTTTGTTTCAAATAAAGACTATTCTTTCAGCTGGGGTTGTGTGTTTGGATTCTAAGGGCCCAGGTCTACGCTGGGGTGCAATAGTGGGGCTGTTTGTAGTCATAATAAGGGCACTAAGAGGGGGAAAGGCTTATTCGGGAGCAACGTGAGGAGGATATGTTACAATGTAAAAGGATTCGGCAAATACTCACTGAACCCACTGATGATTAAACGTTTGAGGGCTTTTCAGGGAATTATGTGAGTGGGAGTGGGAGTGACTCTTAAGAGGAAGAGTCAGAAATGGACAAAAGTACAAGAAATACAGGCTGCTTGCGCGGAATCAACAAGCAGTGATACTTTTTTGGGGTTCTCTGATGACGATGAGTGGCCTTCGGGCTATCTGGAGGATTGCTGGGGGGGAGTTAAGTCTTGACAGGAGATGGAGGACTTGGAGGGAAAACCAAGAGGCTGCAGGTGATAACACAGCAGCTGGAGCAACTGAGGATGGGGCGTTGTCTGATTCGGGTGGGTCCGATTTGGGAGAGTAATATAATGTGGGCTTTTGGGGGGCTTAACTTTGCGGTTAGCAAGGTGTTGCTGTGGGATTGTGCTTCCGTGTATCCTGTGACTCTTATATCCTGTGACTCTTGTATCCTGTGACTCTTGTATCCTGAACGCTGCTTAACGTGAGTTTGGAACTTGCATTGCCATCCTGGAGTGGCATGCTGCTCTGTATGGGCATTGTGGGAGGCTTATTTGTGGGTTACATTGTATTGCTTTTGTACACTAGTTGCTGCTGCCCGCTCCACATTTGGCGTGGTTTGCTACCCTTCAAGTTGCTGTGAGTGAGAGACATTGCTTCGTCTGCAAGAACGGGGTACAGTATGGGAGGGGGTGGAAGGTTGGGAATATTTGGGGATTACGATGTACATTGTCCCCATGCATTAGCTCGTGTTTGGTTACTGATTCGGACTGGCTTCTCGTGTTGCTGCTTGCCTCCTCCCTTGACCCGGCTTGGATTTCCTGACTGCTGCTTGCTACCTGACGCTTTGGACTGCCCAGTTGTGATGACTTCGGACCCCATTGACGACTCTTCCAGTTCCTGCTTTGTTGTGTGCCTTTTCTATTCTCTGCATTTTGCTTTCTTGCTTCACGCTTTTTTGCAAGCATTTGTTTTTGTGCCAATTAGGCTTGTTTTTGTGTTCTTATCCACTGACTGCTAAGTGTTTGTTTTGTTTGGTGCCTTGGAAGGTTAGAGACTTTGTTTTGAAACTCTACTTGGTCTGGCCCTTTAAGGAGCGTCTGTTGTGACACACACACACAAAATCCAAATATATTAGATCAAGGGACATTTTAATGAAAATACAATTGTTTTTTCATCTTATTTATGTTGCCTTTTATTCAAACATACCGTATATTTGTCTATCCACGTGTCATTACTGTGGTTCCCATGATCCCTCATCTTTGGTTGTGCTGGCAAGGACTGAAGGGGGTTGTTATCCAACAACACCTGGAGAGCTGCCCACTCCTGTTATATCTCAAAAATTAATTGATCAATCAGTTAATCAATTTATATCTTGCCTTTTCCTTAACTTTATATAAATTATAACATCATAGACTGATAGAACAATTTGGTCATCCAGAAGATCAAATCTACTGCACTAAATTCTGTTGTGTTTGCTGGTACAGAGCTTGCAGTTAAACTCTAGTTCACCATAACAGAGTCTATAATACAAAATGACAAAGAGATGGATGGAATAGCTTCTTGATAATGGTGATGTCAAAATACTAAATTAATGAAGGTCAGAGGCTAAATCAATATATTGGAAACAGATAGACATATCCTCAATTCTGTGCTAGAGCTGATTTGACACATATACCAATTATGTTCCCCAATTTATCATCCGGAAATTACATAGGTATAAAATTATTTTCTCTGCAAAATGATGTATCTGTTGGTTTGGTTCCAGGAACCATGTGGAATCCATGGATGCAGAGGACTAACTGCCCTGAGCAACAACTCAACAACATCTGGAGGGGGGCACACAATTCCTGTCCCTATAGTGGGCAATTAAGGTAACCAGGCATAAAGACAAGGCATGCTTGTATCTAGATGTGACATATGATCTGTGGTAGGGAAACGTAGGATTTTCAAGGGAGAGTTTGTATGCAAAACCATGAATATGCAGGTAATATCAAAACAAACAAATCCTAGAAAGTTTTGATGCTTCCAGGGATTTCCCAATGTTTCAGAATTAGTTTATGTTCTTTGACCTTGTGGAAGAGCCTTGGCTAGTGTTAATTATCGCTAGTATCTGTTTATGAGTTTTTGTGTGATTTCAGTAGCAAACATATCCTCTCTTCAACACCATTTATTTCTCATAGTTTTGGAGCACAGTCAGCTTGTGTCATCAAAACAGAAAAAGCAGGTTATTTACTAGATTACAAGTAGCTCTCCACATAGAATGACAGTTGAAGAGACCATAAGAGTAATCCAGTCCAACCACCCATCATGCAGAAGCACCTCCAACATCCAGCCTCTCCTTAAAAACCTCTAGAGCAGGAGACTCTACCACACTCTGAGGCAGCATATTCCACTGCTGAACAGCTCTTGCCCTCATAAAGTTTTTCCTAATGTTTAAGTAGTATATTTTTTCCAACAATTGAATCGTTGCTCCATGTTGTCTCCAGAGCAGTGGAAAACAAGCTTGCCCCTTCTCCAATGTGACATCCATTCAAATATTTAAACATGTCCCCTCTCAGCCTTCTTTTTTCCAAGATAAACATACCCAGCTCCTTCAGCTGTTCCTTGTAGGGCTTGGTTTCCAAACCTTTTAGCATTTTGATCGTTCTCCTCTGGACATATTCCAGCTTGTCAATATCCTTCTTGAACTGCGGTGCCCAGAACTGGACAAAGTATTCCAGGTGAGGTCTGACCAAAGTGCAGAACAGAGTGGGAGAATGACTATCCTTGATCTTGACGCTATACTCCTACTGAAGTTGTCTAGAATTGCATTGGTTTTTAGCTACCGCATTACACTGTTGACTCAAGTTTTTTTTTTGTTTTTTTTTATTCACACTTGTTAGTCGCCACTCCCAATGTGGCTCGGGGCGACTTACAGAAGTGAGAGCACAGAGTAAAACATAGCACTAAAAACACAGTAGAGCAGTTAAAATACAATAAAACAGTAAAACAAGTGTTACTAGTTGGTATACAACCCAACACAAATTGTGTACAAGAATAGCGGAGGCCAATAGCAGTAAACCAGCAGCCTTAGTCCCCAAAAACCTGCCGAAACAGGAGCGTTTTGCATGCCTTCCGGAATGCCAGATCTGGGATGGCCCGGACATCAGGAGGCAATGCATTCCACAGGGTGGGGGCAACTATTGAGAAGGCCCTCCTTCTTGTGGACGTGAGATGGTACATCTTAAAACTGGGGACCTCCAAGAACAGTTCGGACTCTGAACGTAGTGGCCTAGTGGGACAATATGGGATGAGGCGGTCCCTAAGGTACACTGGCCCCAGACCATTCAAGGCCTTAAAGGTTAGAACCAGCACCTTGAAGGTGATCCGGCATTCCACTGGTAACCAATGCAGCTCGCGTAGGACAGGTGTAATGTGGCTGGACATAGGAACACCAGCCAGCAGCCGCATTCTGGACCAGTTTCAGTTTCCAGATCACCAGCAAAGGAAGGCCAATGTAGAGAGCATTACAGTAGTCCAATCTTGAGATGACCATGGCTTGGACCACTGTGGCTAGGTCACGACGGGAAAGGTAGGGAACCAACTTCCTCGCCTGACAGAGATGGAAAAAAGCTACTCTACTGACAGCGGAGATGTGCATCTCCATTGTCAGTTGAGAGTCCAGAGTAACGCCAAGACTCTTAACTGTTGACGACGGACATAATGTCGCGCCGTCCAGGGTAGGAAGTTGGATCTCCACCCCACCCGGGCGGCCCAGCCACAGGATCTCCGTCTTAGCTGGATTCACCTACAACCTACTGGCTCGCAGCCATCCAGTGACGGCCTCAAGGCATTGATGGAAATTATCGGGTACGGATTCAGGCCGGCCCTCCATCCCCAGAATGAGCTGGGTGTCGTCTGCATATTGGTGACACTCCAGCCCAAAGCTACGAACCAGCCGAGCAAGTGGTCGGACGTAGATGTTAAATAATAGAGGGGATAGGATTGCCCCCTGAGGAACCCCACAGAGGAGTGGGGAACCCCCGGAGACATCCTCGCCCCTCTTCACTCGCTGCGAATGGTTCCGGAGGAAGAAGGACAGCCAGTTTAGGACTGTCCCTCTCACCCCGGCTCCAGCAAGGCGGTGAGTCAAAATATCGTAATCGACTGTATCGAACGCTGCTGTGAGGTCCAATAACACAAGCAGCGCCAATCCACCTTGATCGAGCTGGCAACGTAGCTTGTCTGTGATGGAGACCAGGACCGTCTCCATCCCATGCCCCAAACGGAAGCCGGACTGGAAGGGATCTAGCCAAGTTGCGTCATCTAGGAAGGACTGCTTGTGGTCTATCTAGTCAGGCTGGATCTACACTGCCCTATATCCCAGGATCTGATCCCAAATTATCTGCTTTGAATGGGATTATATGCGTCTCCACTGCTAGATAATCTGGGATCAGATCCTGGGCTATAGGGCAGTGTAGAAGGGGCCTCAGACTCTTGGATTCCTTTCAACTGTACTGTTTTAAAGCCAGGTGTCACCCATCCTAAATCTGTGCATTTCATTTTTATTGCCTAAGTGTAGTACCATACATTGCTCTCTGACCAGATTTGATTTTTCCCAGATTCGATTTTTCCCAGATTTGATTTTTCCCAGATTTGATTATTTGCAGATTTGATTGGAATTATCTCTAGGAATCTCCTCCAGTATAACTCCACAGTCAACTTCTGTCAGAATTTGAGATTCCTAGAGCACATAGCACTCTAGGGATCTCTACAGTGCAGCAAAGACTGGATTGGTATTATGGTCCATCTGCAAGTGAGGGAGTAAAGTCCTGCCATCAATTCTAGAGTCTCGATCTTTGGTGCCCAGAGAGATTGGTTCTCAAAGTCAAATGGAAACCAAGGTCAAATACTGACAGGAAAAAGAAGGCAGTGGCCCAAGCTGAAGATTAATCATAGTAAGAGAGGCCTAAAGCATGAATGAAGCCAATTAATCTCTTATTGGAAATCTTCCAACCATGAGCTCATTCTTGATTAATTAGGAATTATGGAGAAAATTGTCTAAGTGCATTACATTAGTTTGGCATTTACACATTTGCTCACTTCGAAAGTTCTTTCTGATATCTAGTTTCTGTTTTATCTCAGTGATTTCCAAAGTTTGGTGCTTCAGGTGTTTTTAAATTCTGCTCCCGGCAGTCTCTGCCACTTTGACCAATGGTTGCTTTGATCAATGGTCAGATATACGGAGAACTGTAGTACTCCAAAGGTCCCACCATGTGCAGAATTTGCGTAAGAGTGACATTTCAAACCATTATTTCAAGATAAAATAAAAAAGTGACAGCAGCTTTATTTTGAAAAGACAACACATTACACATGCAATGTGGCATTCCCGCTGCTACTAATAAACCTTGGTAGCTTGTCTCATAAAAACATTAAAAGCCTTTTGAGGGTGAGCCATGATAAGATAGCTTAGTTGTGCTGAATAGAGATGCATACAAACAAGCAGAAAGAGGACTCACAAGAAAAATCCAATGAATGTTTAATGAGAACTAATTATAAAAGATATGAGTAGCTACTCAACATGCACCATAAATGCATTCTCATGAACCCTGTTAATTTAGGATGCTGGGGTGCTATTAAAAACAACACACTTCGCTGGCATTTGGGAAAATGCCAATGTCAAATATATAAGGCAATTATAAAAATATAGTCAGCATGGATGATGTCTATGGATATAGCTGGGATAGGACTGCCCCCAAATAAAGTTTCCATTCTGATTAATGACTGAGCCAAGATATAGCAAATGTACATCATCTCATGTATATTTTTTGGTATTCTAACAAAGGTTTTCTATAACTTTTGTAACTTAACTTTAATCAGTAGTTGTTCCAAATCTTTGCTATTTTCTGCTAGTATGGCATCGTCAGCGTATCTGACTTAAACGGTTAATGGTCCTTCTCTCGCTTTTCATGCCTATTTCCTCCAAGTCCAGCTTCATGTATATGTTCAGCATATTAGTTAAATAAAAAGGCTCGTAAAATACAGCCTCGTCTGGCCTTCTTGGCAATGATAAACTATTTTGTGTGTCCTAACAGTAGTCTCTTGCAATGAACATTAATTCCACAAAGAAATAATTTTCTGTAAAACTTATTTGTATTTGTAAACAGAAGAAAAGGCCAAAATAGTAAAATAAAACATATTAAATATCTATAGATGGCAACATTCTTGTTCTGTGCCATCGTGATTTATCTGAACATGGAAAACACCACTTTTATTACTCAGGAAATATATACCAACAGGATATTAAGTACATATTGTTTTAATCCAGAGTGAATGTGTATGGTGCTAATGTAGTTGTATTTTAATGTATTTTTAATGTATTTTAATTGTTGAAGTGTTTTGGGGTTTATATTGTTATTATGTGGGCATCGAATTGTGCCGTACTGTAAGCCACTCTGAGTCCCCCCTTGGGGGTTGAGAAGAGCGGGGTAAAATCCCGAAATAAATAAATAAATAAATAAATATTGATTTTAAGTGAGGAGAGTATAGGATTTATGAAAGCTGCCATTATTGGGAAAAAAATATAAGACAGCTTCTGTTCCATTCAATAAATAGACTTTCTTTGAGGTCTAGAGACAACTTCCCAACAACAGCAACAGCAACAATGGAATAGTCACACCTTGAGAAAAACCGACTTAAGTGCTTTCAAATCTGTTTTTATCAGATCATTATTTGTGAGATACTGTTTTTACAATGAAACAAGACCATACCCACATTCAAATACAACTTCAATTTTTGTTTTTAAATGGAAAACAGGTTGGATGTTCCACCTGGCATTCCACTTTAACTTTTAACCTATCTTCTTTTGTGTGTTGTCAAAGGCTTTCATGGCCAGAATCACTGGGTTGTGAGTTTTCCGGGCTGTATGGCCATGTTCCAGAAGCATTCTCTCCGGACGTCTCACCTACATCTATTGCAGGCATCCTCAGAGGTTGTGAGGTCGTCACAACCACTGAGGATGCCTGCCATAGATGCAAGCAAAATGTCAGGAGCAAATGCTTCTGGAACATGGACATATAGCCCGGAAAACTCACAACAATCCAACTATCTTCTTTTCCTGTGATATCCTATCTCTGGAGACTAGGACCCGGAACAATGACTTTAAACTACAGGAAAGGATATTCCACCTGAACATTAAGAACTTCCTAACTGTGAGAGCAGTTCAGCAGTGGAACTCTTTACCTCGGAGTGTGGTGGAGGCTCCTTCTTTGAAGGCTGCATGGCTATCTGTCAGGGGTACTTTGAATGCAATGTCCTGCTTCTTGACAGTGGCTTGAACTGGATGGCCCACAAGGTCTCTTCCAAATCTATTATTCTACAGTGGTCATTATGGATACCAAGAATGCAGCTCCTGAATGCCTGGGATAGATAGTTCTCTCATCTTATTTATTTATTTATTTATTATTTCGCATTTGTCTGTCGCCCCCCCCCCCCCAACGGCTCGGGGCAACTTACAACAGTTCGTAAAATACAATTGTCAGATAACTCATAAACCACAGTAATACCATTAAGATGGAATTACAATTAGAACAGTTGAAGCAACAAATGGAGTCGCAGTGGGCTGACAGCTAGGCGGTGCGAGCTACAGTTTAGCTAACTCCGAAGGCTTGTTGGAACAGCAATGTCTTAACTGCTCTCCTGAACGGGAGGAGGCCCTGGGTGGCACGGATGCCGGCGGGCAGTGCGTTCCACATGGTAGGGGCTGCAACAGAGAAAGCCCGGGCGGGTTGCGGACAGATGGTAGGTCCTCACATTTGGGATGACCAGGAGGTTTAGCTCTTCGGAGCGCAGTGATCTGGTGGGATGATATGGGACAAGGCGGTCCTGCAGGTACACTGGCCCCAGACCATGTAAGGCCTTAAAATTCAGGACTAACACTTTGAAGGCAATCCGGCATTCAATTGGGAGCCAGTGCAGTTCACGCAGAATTGGCGTGATGTGGTGGCCAATCGGGACCCCTGCCAGGAGTCGCGCTGCAGCGTTCTGCACCAGCTTGAGTCTCCGGATTACCGACAGAGGAAGGCCAATGTAAAGAGCGTTACAGTAGGCCAGCCTCGAGATGACCGTGGCTTGGATCACTGTGGCTAAGTCGCGCCGGGACAAATAGGGGGCCAGCTTCCTCGCCTGGCGAAGATGGAAAAATGCTACCCTGCTGACGCTGGAGACGTGGGCCTCCATCGACAACAGGGGGTCCAAGGTTACTCCTAAGCTCTTAACAGAGGGCGACGGACATAATGTCACACCGTCCAGGGTTGGAAGCTGAACATCCCTACAGCCCGGAGGACCCAGCCACAGGATCTCCGTCTTTGCCGGATTCACCTTCAACCTACTGGCTCGCAGCCATCCAGTGACGGCCTCAAGGCAACGATGGAAATTACCGGGTGCGGATTCAAGGCTGCCCTCCATCTTCAAGATAAGCTGGGTGTCATCAGCGTACTGATGGCACACCAGCCCAAAACTACGCACCAGCTGGGCAAGTGGTCGCATATAGATGTTAAATAAGAGGGGAGAGAATAGCCCCTGAGGAACCCGCAAAGAAGCGAGGAACCCCGGAGACATCCTTGCCCCTCCTCACTTGTTGTAGCCGGTTCCGGAGGAAGGAGGTCACCCAATTAAGGGCTGTCCCCCTAACTCCGGCCCTGGCAAGGCGGTGAGTCAATAGATCATAATCGACTGTATCAAACGCCGCTGTGAGGTCCAATAACACGAGCAGCGCCGATCCGCCCTGATCCAGCTGGCAGCGCAACTCATCCGAGATGGAGACCAGGACCATCTCCGTCCCATGCCCCAGACGGAAGCTGGACTGGAAGGGGTCTAGCCAAGCTGCGTCATCTAGGAAGGACTGCAACTGCTCCATTGCTGCCTTCTCAATTACCTTGCCCAGGAACGATAAATTCGAAACTGGGCGGTAGTTGGAGGGGACCGTTGGATCTAATCCCGGCTTCTTCAACAATGGAGAGACCACCGCCTCTTTTAAACCCTCTGGAAATACTCCCTCGGCTAGGGAAGTATTAATTATATTCAACAGAGGGTCTCGTAATCCCTTCAGGCTGGCTTTCACCAGCCAGGAGGGGCACGGATCAAGGGAACAGGTGGTTGGGCGAGCTGCAGCAATAATCCTATCGACAGCTTCTGCGTCCAGTGGCATGAACAGGTCGAAGGTAGGCCCGGCAAGAGGCCACGGAGTCTCAAGTTCACTAACTGTATCAATCGTGGCCGGAAGGTCCCGGCGGAGGGCCGAGATCTTGTCTGCAAAATAGCTCTGAAAAGCCTCAGCAGTGAGGGCCTGATTATCACCGTTTGGGATGGTAGGGACCATCTTAAGGTGCTGAGACTCATTAAAACTGACTTCCTTCCATTTTAGATAAAGTTAGGGTATATTCCAGACTTTATTTAAAACTACAAAGTATCCCGGAGCTTCAGGGAAGTCTGGACAGCTGGATCAGATTGGACTTGGACCAGTTCCCTATCCAGACAGACACTCCTGCCAACACTCTTTCCTTGATCAGTGCAATTGTTGTTGTTTTCAACTAATTCAGAATTCATAAGAAAATTGCATAAAACCTGAAGCATTTATATCAAACTGGAAACAAGAAAACAGTATTTGTTATACAGATTGAGCATCCCTTCTTCAAAATGCTTGGAAACAGAATTACATTTTTGTTTGGTTTTGGAATATCTGTATTTGCACATGTTAACTTTGGAGATGGGACCTAAATCTAAACATGAAATTTATTTATGCTTCACATACATATTATACTCATAGGCTGAAGGTGACACCATATTTGTAATAAATTTGAGTACATTGAGCCATCAGAAAAGCAAAGATGTTACTATCTCAACCACCCCTGTGGATGATTTTGGAGTATTTCAGAATTCTGGATGGTTAAACTGTACTCCAAATATAATGTACATTTTGCCTCCTAAAATGGAACCACCATGCTCTCATTATTAAGAAAGCCAGGGAAACCTGTTACAGATAACGGCACTGTTTGTAACAAAATGCAAGCTGTGCCTTCCACCTCCCAGATGTAGAACCTTTTCAAATTAAAACCAGTCAAAACTGCTTTTCTCATTACATTCTGGCTTGTCCAGACAATTTGCATTTGTTTATTGCATTCAAGGGTGCTCTACTGCAACTCTTATTAGAAAAATTAATAAACTGTGGCATTACTTGTTTACTGCACAGAAATGAAATGAAAGTGGGGCTAATTAGTCATTAGCATTGTTTGCAGGGGAGGGAGTTATGAAAAACATAAGTGAAATTTTAACTGAAGAAGAAATTACGGATATAGAAGACAACAATCTCAATTACTTCATATGGCTTAATTAGGGGTTCTTGCAGAAGAAAGCCAGTCTCTGCACATGGTGTATTCATGGTTTCATATGCAAATACTATTTTCAAGAAATATGTAAATAAATAGCATTTTCAAACTAAAAAATAAGACCCTTCTGTTCAATTTTAATAACCAAGCACCAGGTAACCTATGTTCAATAAATAGAGAATGCCCACCATGTCACTGGTTTGGGGGGGTTGGGGGTTCCTAAGCAGTCTGAATTATTTTGCATAGTTGTAAGACAGGATGGAAAATAAGAGCAGTTTGTGAATGCATCTAGTTCATAAATTGTTATTTGTGACCCTTCATGCACTGTGTGACACTCCCATAGGCTCTAAATCAATGTTTCTCAACCTGGGGGTCGGGAACCCTGGGGGAGGTTGTGAGGGGGCTTCAGAGGGGTTGGCAAAGACCATTAGAAAACACATATTTCTAATGCTCTTAGGAACGCCTTTGGCAGAGAAAGCTGAAGATCTCTCTGCCTGTCCTTTTCTTTCTTTTTGAAACTGACGACGAATCCTCCCACCAAAAGCCCTCCTCCGCTGTGATTGACCGGCCTCTAAGACAAGGGGAGAGCTGTTTCTGAGACTCCAAGCAGGGAGGGGAGAGCAGGCGTGGAACTAAACACCTGAAGCCACACAATTAGTTGGTTAGTTGAAATCAATATAGTATGTTGGATTCAAGAGCTTCAAATCAATATGTTGAATTTAGGAGCTTCTTGGTCATTGCTTCCATAGGTTGCCAGAACCTAATATTACAATGACATCCACAAGTCATTAACTTGAATAATCACCCTGTCAGTGTAAATGTAACATTCACACAATTCTTTCAGCTATAGACCCATAATCTCTGGGTCTTCACGGTTTGCTCACAACATTGAGATATAATGAATAGGGCTACAGTCCACAAAAAAGAATGTATGTAAATTGAACAAGTTTTAAAGAAACAACCAGACTCTTGTTTTGTTTTTTAAATTACCCCTATTCAAATTTGTGTTCAATTTCTATCTATAGTGGACATTCCAGATATATAAACCCAATTTTCCTAGTTTCAACAGACCTCACAGCCTGAGGATGCTTGCCATAGATGCAGGCGAAACATCAGGAGAGAATGCTTCTAGGACATGGCCATATAGCCCGAAAACCCTACAACAACCCAGTTTATAAGGCCCTTTTTACTACTGATCTATACCAGCATATAGACTTCCATTTAGGTTTCTTATTTTAATTAATTTATATCCCAAACCTTAAGATAAGAAGATGCAAATCACTGTATAAGTTCTGTTCCTGGGTTATATAAGCTGCAGGGCCATCTGTGCAGACAGGGTGGTGTTCCTGGGTTATACATGTCTGTATCTGATTGCTCTTATTGCAAAAAGATGTACATTGACTAGGGAGCCACAACTTTGTCCTGGCCAGAGAAAATGTGCCCTCCACATTTATCATGAAGTTTCTGGCATACAAAGTTTTTGCCTTCTACTCAAGTGTCCCCTTCTCTTTAGGAACCAACCAATCAGGAACAAGCATCTAAAACCCAGGAACAAACCCAGATTAAAAAATCCCATGATTCCAATTGCAGGTATATAGACATGAAGATGCGGATTTTTGGCTCAGAACCGAGATATTCCCACACCTGAAAATCTCGCTTTTCTGCCGTTTGTAGTGATTACTTTAGCATTTACAGTGACTGGCATCTGGCCACCCTCCTGTTTGCTGCAGAAGCTACTGGGATAAAAATACTGTCTGGATGGGCCCTTAGCAACTGTGATATCTACTGTGATAAATATACAATAGGTAGCCAAACTGACTACCCTTTCTGTGGATGATTGTTTTTCTAGTCAGGAAGGAGAACAAACTGTCCTCACTCAAAAGTCTTCAGTACTGTCGATTCAGTTGGAGAGATTACAGCACTTTTGTAGAAATACACCCCCTACCCACAAATCAGTTTTTCAAAATCAGTAGGCTTGCAGTATTGTTAGGTAAAGGTTTTCCCCTGACATTAAGTCCTGACATGTCCAACTCTGGGGGTTGGTGCTCATCTCAATTTCTAAGCTGAAGTGCCGGCATTGTCAGTAGACACCTCCAAGGTCATGTGGCCAGCATGACTGCATTGAGCACCGTTACCTTCCTGCCAGAGCGGTACCTATTAATCTATTCACATTTGTCATGTTTTTAAACTGCTAGGGTGGCAGAAGCTTGGGCTAACAATGGGAGTTCATTCTGTCCTACAGATTCACCCCGCTCACCTGCGACCTTTCAGTTAGCAAGTTCAGGAGTTCAGCGGTTTAACCCACTGTGCCAGTATTGTTACTTCTTTCTTTTTCAATCCATTCTGCCTCAGAAGTTCCACTTGCACTAAATGCAGGAAAAACTTTCAGGTTTTGTTACCTTGAGTACCTGCTTTCAAAAAAGGAAGACGTTTCTACAAATTGAAAAAGGTACATAAAGATGGGTGATGTATGGTGTCAGGAACCGGGGTTCCGGGCCAAGTTGGCGCCCAAAACCCGGATTTCTGACATAGCCATAACAAAAGGAGCCGCCGTGAGAGAACTAACGGCTCAGGTTTCAAGCGCGAAAGATCCAGTGGGAAAAGGAAAAGCGGGAACACGGGGTTTGAATGTCGGGGGAGGATATATATGAGTCCAAAGAACGCTCGCCACTTCTGGCTTGGTTCCTGTTTGTGTTACTCAGTAGTTGCCAGTGATTCTTGGGATGTCTCCTGTGTGATCATTTAGAAGCAGCTGCAGTTTGGCTTACATATAGTTTGCACTGGCATCTGTGCATCCATTTGTAAAACATCTCGATTTATGCCCCATTACATCAAAAGAGGCAAGACTTTTTATGACACAAAATGTTTATCTCATATTGGCAGTAATGTGAAACCCTTCTAATAATTCTCCATTCATTAATTAACATGATGTTATAAACAATCCTGGGGAAGCATCAGAGGCCCAAGAAACAAGGAAAGCTGTGATGTGCATAGAACAGGAAATGAAAACAGGAGGGGAATTACAGGTATTGACTTTATTGGCCAAGAAGACAATTAGCAAGAGTGCTCAGGAGGGAGGAGAGCAAAAAGAATTTTCTAAACAACTCAAAATTTTATGCCTGAAGCATTTGTAACATTAGTTGGCTTCATAAATTATACTCAACTAAATCAGTTATTTTCATTAGAATAGATCCATTGAAAGAACATCTCTTGTTAAATTAGCACTGAAGCAAGTCTCGGTGATTCAGTTTTATTTATTCAATGGGTATAATTTGGGTGAAACTAACAATCTGATTTAGTGTGGTCTGCTTTTTCCCCTCATATCTCTGTGACATCATGCCTTGTGATCTCATCCACTGCTTTGTTTTTACTTCGTTTGCCAACTCTCGGGCAGGTGTCTTCAAGTGTGTTTGTAAAAAGCCTTAAACACAATGGAGTTCAGCTCTTAACTGAGGCCTCCCAGGCCTATACTGAGATAAATATAAAAGCATATCAACAAGACACTGTGATGTTATCATGGTCTGAAGATACCACAATTTAGTCAGGAGTCTTCTTAAATGCAAACTAGTCCCCTAGGATAAAGAACAGACCCTGTGTAAATCAAGTGGTATTGTAACATATCTGGAAGTCAACAAACTCCTTTTCTTTGTAGTATGGTGAGAGAAAATGTTTTGAAGTCAAGCACCTTCACCAAAGGTCTTGTAGTTCCAGAAAATCCATTCAATAAAAGCTACCCCAAGAATTTCAGACTTTTAACACCAAAAGCTTGGTGGAGTTTGACTACTCAACGAACTTTTCATAGCTTCCTTAAAGAAGCCACAATATCAAAAACAGCATGTTTGGGGGACGGGGGGCGGCGACACAATTTGTGGACACCAAGATGTTATTTGGACCGCTGTTCCAATCAACCCATTAGGATAAAGAATGGTGAGGGATCCTGGTAACTGCAATCCAATTATCATGGGGAGGGTAGAAATTTTTGGCTCCTTCTTTAGAATTTTAATAAATTTACCATCAAGTTCATGTTTATTTATTTATTTTATTATTTATTTGTTCCATCTTGTATTCCGCCCCTCCCTGCAGGCTCGGGGCGGATAACATCATAAAATTCGGCAGGCATGTACATCCATGTCGCCATACAATAAAATGCAACATAAAACATACAATAAAACAAAATACAATAGGTCCCGAGATTAAAATTATGTTTGTGTTAAACAAAGATAAGGATCAACTGAAGCCATGGATTTTGATTTCTAATGAAGTTTATTTATTCATTTATTTATAGTGTTTATACCCCGTCTCTTCTCTAGCCCAAAAGGGTTACGTAGGTAGTAATTCGATGCCGTTACATACAGTTAAAACAATAACCTTAAACATAACCATTAAACATTAAAATGCATAAAATACACAAACATTAGTTACAATAGTATAAATTCTTAATTATCAATAAAACCGTATCATCGTATAAATCATTCTTACCAGTCCATTTCCTCCAAAGTGCTGCTTTATGTCTGTTAACCGAAGACCTGGTCCCACAACGACGATTTTACTTTCTTCCTGAAAGCCAGGAGGGATGGGGTCAATCATATCTCGCTTGGAAGCGCGTTCCATAAGCGAGGGGCTACCGCCGAGAAGGCCCTGTCCATCGTCCCCACCAGCCGAATTTGGGATGCTGGCAGGAGTGAGAGCAGAGCCTCTCCGGACAATCTTAGGTTACGAGGTGGGACATAGAGGCAGATCCGTTCGGACAAGCTGGGCCAGAACCGTATAGAGCATTATAGGTCAAAACCAGCACTTTGAATTAAGCTCGGAAATGGACAGGCCAGTGGAGCTGAAACAACAGGGGGGGGGGGTGCTCTCTGTATGTCACCATATACATAATATAATGCTGTTCATATTTATATCGAAGTAAATTGCTACTCTATACAATGTATTCCCTAATAAGTATTAGAAACATTTAGTACTGCAATCATAGGCAGTGATCCCAATCTGCAACCATTTGAGGGAGGAATGTTTTGATGAAATCAATGTAATTTGCTTGTAAGAAGTATGTGTAAGATTATGTTGTTATGCTTGTGCACTCTAAGGTTTCAATTATTTATTTTATAAAAGTTATCCAAGACGACCAACATTTTAAAACAATAATTTGATACTTGTATTTTTTTTACCAAATAAAAAGGGCTTTATTTCCACTGAAAATCATTTTAGTATTGAGGGTTTGCTGCAACCCCATGAAGTTAATTGGACAGAATGTACACAGAGGGCTTAGTTTTCATCCACAACCATCATTGAAATGTAGTCTTTATAGCGAACTGTATTAGTTTCTGGGTCTACAGCAGCGGAGAGCATTTCCTCCATTTCTTCTTGTGTAAAAGGTTCACCTGTGACAGAAAAAACAATACTTAAAATGTTTAGATATTTTCCCTATTTGAGTATCCCAAGATTTCTTTGTCAATTTTCATCCATATTTGCAGATTAAAATTACATCAAACATGGTAAAACAAAGACTTCAGTGCAACTAAGATGCACAATTTCCCCAGTCTCCTGCAATTTTCCTGCTTTCCCATAATAAGATACTGGCCTACATACATGCTTTCTATTGCAACAAAAGAAAAAATGCTCTGTATGTTTTAACTGTCTTCAATAATGTTTTCTTCACTTTTTACGTTTTTTAAATAGCTTCATTGATTTTTATTCTTCTGTCACTACCTTGGGAATGGTCTGAAGAGCAGGATATTAAATTTCTACAAAATCAAAATCAATATACAGAGTATATTCACTAGCAACCAAGCCTTCTTTATGAATGGGGTATTGCTACTATGTACTTAACTAACTGAATAAGGGAAAAAGCGGATTATAATATCCTATTTATATAAAACACATTTAAGTGAAATATCAAGCATCAAACAGTTCACATATAAAAGAAATGATATATTTAATATCACAAATTACCACAGGTGTGGATTAACTGAGCACAAATAAATACTTGTTACTCACGCTACCAGCAACGTTATTTCTTTAACATTTTCATACTATGTAATTAAGCCATGTAATGAATAAATGAATTTATTCTAGGACATAGTTAATAATTGTTAATTATGGACTGAACAACTGCCAAGAACTGGGAGCTTGAACTAGACCCACACAAGACCCTGACGTGCTATACGCCACATTTGTTGCCCCTTTCCCTACAGAAAAAAAATATTTTGTATCCACATAGCTAAGAAACTAATAGTACTCTGAGAGATACTATTATTTAATAAAAATATTTGGGTATTTTTCCTTGCTTCACTTTTTCACACACATACACCTCTGGAATACGGTGTCCAATTCTGGGCACTACAATTTAAAAGAAATATTGAAAAGCTGGAAGATGTCCAAAGGAGGGCCACTAAAATGATTAAAGATCTGGAGATCATGCCCTATGAAGGGAGTCTTAAAGAGCCTGCAGAAGAGAAGGTTAAGAGGAGACATGATAGCCATGTTTGAATATGTGAAACGATATCATAAGGAAGAGGGAGCAGGCCTGTTTTTTGCTGGAAACTAGGACTCAGAGCAATGGATTCAAACTACAGGCAAGAAGAATCCACTTGAACATTAGGAAGTGCTTCCTGACTCTAAGAGATGTTTAGCAGTGGAACTCTCGGCCTCAGTGTGTGGTGGAAGCTCCTTCTTTGGAGGCTTTTAAACAGAGGCTGGATGGCCATCTGTCAGGGGGACTTTGTGCTTTTCCTATATGGCAGATGGACTTGATGGCCCATATGGTCCATTCCAACTCTATTATTCTATGATTCATACACATTTTTGTTTTACAAATGAGAATGCTCCTGTTCATCTCTTGTGAACAGCTGCAAAAGCTATGGGGGCCTCTATAGACCTAACAAAAGGTGATGGCAACAAAAATGATCCAAAATGGCAAAAGGCTCAACAATCACTCCAAACAGATGGACTCTATTGCTCTTTAGGAGGGAATCATCCTCCCAAAAGTTTGGACAGTTGATATAAGAGCCCATCGAGGTCTGAAAAAGTGTCCTTGTTGAGCTGCATGTGGCTCATGGCTGTACTTAGCCCATCCCTGCCATGTTTGTGTGAGAATGTGTGTATATGTGAAAGAGAAAGAGATAATTGTGCCTTCAAGTCACTTTTTATTGACTTATAGCAACCCCAGGTGAAGATCTATGTGTGACAATTAGGAAAGGACTGTGCCTTGGCTGTCAAATACACTCAAGATTCTATACCAGTGGTTCTCAACATGTGGGTCCCCAAGTGTTTTGGCCTACAACTCCCAGAAATCCCAACCAGTTTATCAGCTGTTAGGATTTCAGGGTGTTGAAGGCCAAAACATCTGGGGACCCAAAGGTTGAGAACCACTGTTCTATACAATGACTGTCTTCTTTTCTCAAACATATACTTTAGTAAATATGTATTTTACCTTCTTCAGTCATATAATTGATCAATTCATCCTTAGTAAGATGTCCGCATTTATTCTGATCTAAAACCTTTTTAAAAAGGGAAACAGAACATGAATGGATTTACTTCCACTATCTCAATGTGTAAGAGCTATTTCTCCCTTCAGCAGAATTTTGTTGATACATACCTCAAATGCACGCAACAGAATATCTTCTGGAATTGGCCGGAATCTGAAATCATTCAGTTAATAAAATTTGTGTTGCAACATGCATCTGAAAATACGCTCCAGTGCTTCCAAAGCCTACCTTTCTGCCCCAAATTGTAAAAAATCATATTTGCCTTTGCAATCTGCATAAAATCATGATTATAACTACCATTTTAATGGAACATTCTGTGAATCTGTATTGACTTAATTTATGGTTCAGCCGACAATAAACCGTATCTTAGAAATGGACTGACAAATCGTGGAGCAACTATGACTGTCTCCTTCTGACTTCATAACGATCCCGCTTGGTCTAACCTAGCAAGTGGTGTGATCTGTCCCTGTACCCCCTCCCTCTTCCCCTTCCCTGTTGTATTGCTCTACTGTTTTATTTTATGCCTTCTGTGAACCACCCCGAGCCCTTGGGGAGTGGCGGGTTAGAAGTTCAAATAAATAAATAAATAAATATAATCCCAAACATGAAAGGGAAAGGAAACACTTCAATAAACATTCAGTATAGGAATAGATTTGCTCTGAATTCTTTTGAGGGGAAAAATATACAACACACAAAGGGAATTAAGGTTTCTGTTGCTCCAAGACTTATAGGCTTTACCTTAATATCCATTTTCAAGGATCAATCTTGAAACATGTTGAATAATTCTAAAAAAGATGACTATCTTGAATTTCTTTCCCCTTATCACATACCAACCCCACACATATGGGACTAATGGCACTCCTGGCTAAAGGGCAAGAAATTAATTCAGAAGAGACTTTAGGTATTACCAATCTCTGAAAAGGCACTTCTACAGAAGTGTAGGCATTATTATCAAGATCCAATTTAGCATGATAATCTTAGAAAATCTGAATATGTTTACAGCAAAATTATAATTCACTTCACTTAAGAGGCACTATCACTAAAACAAAATGTAGATCTTTACATTTTTTAAAAAGAGTTCCAATTTCTATAGTTCAAACTTCTTAAAACTGCACTGTGGTGAAATTTGCTTAGGTCGATGTACTATTCTGTGTTAAGTGTTTTCAGCACATGTATTTTATAGTTTAAAATTCCAATACAATTGGAAGTATCTTTCTGTTATACTATACAAATCCAAATGTTGATCACAGAGTAGTAATACTATTTACTTAGTAATCACAGTCTCCAAATGTGAAAGTGAAAGGCTGTAATGAACTTTTCGATCCAATCGAAAGATACTTTGGGTATCTTCCTAAAAAGTACTTCACAGTTCTGTATTTTTCTTGATTTATGAACTGATTTTTTTACAAGACTTGATATTTACTTGTCTAATGTGCAACTGAATGTAATGAGCACCTCAAATTTCAAAACACTGAAATAAAAAAGAAATATTTTCTGCCGAATGTAATGCGCAGTGGCAAAAAGTGCACTCTTTGTAATTTGGCCATTATGATGGCTGCCTGTTTAGAATTACTCCTTTAAAAACAACTGTGTTGGAACACCAAAGCTTCCATCAATGGAAAAGAAAACCTTGGGGTGCATCTATGCTGTAGAATGAATTCACTTTAACTGCCATGACTCAATGGTATGAAATCATGTTGTTTGACAATGCCTTGAGCCTTCTCTGCCAAATAATGCTGATGTCTCATTACAAATCCCAGGATGGCACAGAATTGGCCCATGGTCATTAAATTACAGATGGCGTCCCACAAATAGAAGCTTTGGGTGCTCTTGAAGCAGCTTCCCTTTTTGCTTCAGCTCAGCACTTGGATTACCGTAAAATGCAAATCTTATGAGCACCCTAATTTTGGCATGATAATTTAGCTAAAAAGGTGAGCATCAGATTCGAGTAAATATCTACAGTGGCAATCTCAACAGTCTCTGTGTAAGTTTGGCACCAAATATGTGGATTTTCTTTTTCTTTTTTGAAAATGCTGGTTTTAGTCTTAATTTGACTGAAAACAAAATTTAAATATTTGTTGATGTTATCTCAAAAACCTTTCTTCATTCATATCATGAGAAAAATCAGCTGGGCAATAATGCATAAATGTCCTAAGACAGGTGAAAAATCACGATGCATCTCTTTTCTGAAAAATCTGCAGAGCTTTAAATTAACATAAGATCTCTACAAAGATGTGCAAAATGTAGTCATTAAAGCAAGATTACTCACAACATTTTACAAGCTTGTTTTCCCTGCTAGTAGTTATGTACAAATAATTTGAAACCTAATTTTCATCCATATAGAGCTTACTAAAATTGGTTTTATCTTTGTAGCTATAAGAGAATCGTAATTAAAATCAGTAATAAATATATGACTGAATTATATAACCTCCTTTTCCCTATTACCTTCTTTCCATTAATAATCTGGTCATCATAGGAAGAAATTTTTCCAAACGAATGAACCCAGTTGGTTCTTCTTCTTCTACCTAAACAATTACATTTTTTTTATTAAAAAAACATGTATTTAAATGGCACAATAGAAAACTGAAAGAAAAGCAAGTTAATTTGGAATTAGTCAATGGCTGCATGAAATATTAAAGGCAGGTCAATGATCTTATAGTTTTTCCATAACCCATCACTGGGCACAGGTATGCCTTATGCTTCTCGACATAAAATAATTGGTTGCACCTAAGGAACAGTGATGGAGAGTCTGGGTGAGTGGAGAAGATCCGTGGAAGGAACACAGTGTGGGCCTTATCTGTCTGTGTCTTAGTGCAACAGAATTAGGCTCCACGCACAGCTTTAGAAGTGGAAAGAGAGATTAGGGCCTGAAATCGGTGACAGGAAATGCTCTCCAGATCTTTCTGGACTTTAGTTCTAAACTGCCCTAGTCAGCACAATCGAAGGTGAGGAATGATGCAAGCCGCAGTCTAACAACATTTGGTGTACATGTTCCCCATTCTTGCTACAGATCATTCTTAATTTAGAATCATAGACTCATAGAGTTGGAAGAGACCTCGTGGGCCATCCAGTCCAACCCCCTGCCAAGAAGCAGGAAAATCGTATTCAAAGCACCCCCAACAGATGGCCATCCAGCCTCTATTTAAAAGACTCCAAAGAAGGAGCCTCCATCACATTCTGGGGCAGAGAGTTCCACTGCTGAACAGCTCTCACAGTTAGGAAGTTATTTGTCCTTGTTTACTCTTAAAAGCAAAAGAAAATTTTCAACATGCATTTCTTTCTAGGTTCCCTGTTCAGAAACTGTTCACTAATTGCCAGTTAAATCCTTAAATACAGTCTGGGACTTGGCATAAGAATATCTTGAAGCAAGGATAAGGACCTTTTCTCCAATGAAAGAGTCTCTTTCACAGCTGATGGTGGATGGAAAAGAAGGGAAAAGATGATAATTTCCTGTAAAAAATTATAAAATAGAACTTGCAAAATATAAATTATGTAAACATAAACTACCTCTGCAAGCATATCATGTAGATCCCCCTCGCTTGGGCAACAGCCTAATGATCTAATGATTGTGCCAATTTCCCTAAAAGAAAATATATGTGTTAGTAAATCCACAGTACAATATAAATGTTCTGATTAGTTATCTCTTCCTGTCAGTTCTGTATGACCCACATCCACAGTGAAAAGAAATACTCAACTTCAAAAAAATGTTTTCTAGGGCTGCAAGTGGCTATTGAGAAGGAGAGGGGGCCGGAAACCCTTTCTTTCCTTAAGTGTTCTTCCATTCACTTATTGAAGGTCCCAAGCCACTTTGATTAAAAGCATACCAGGTTTATTCAGCACTCTGGTCTTAAGAGAGAATGTGGGTGCTCTTCAAAATAATTTTGTTAAATACCAGTAAATTGGTAATAGCAGTATCCAACAAAATTAAAAACGCAAAATATTTGTTACTAGAACAACTGAAAATACAGGAAAGGATTTGAGATTGTAACAAACACTATGTGGAATAAGAAAACAGCCAACTCAGTTTTGTTCCAAATATGGAAAATTCTCCTTTAATACTATTTATTAAAAATGTGCAGACAGGGAAGTTAAGAAGTGGAAATTTGTTTATTCATATCATAGATTTGCCAGGTTTAACAAGTAACATATAACATAAATACAAGATAATTTTAAACCCTAAATAATTATTAATGATTTCTGACAATAACAGAGTTGTGTCAAATAACCTTTTGTGGATGACATTGGGGAATTTCTTTGAATCAGACAACTTACATGGCATTTTAATGGCATATCAATGCATGGACAACGGAATTAGCAAGAAAACCAAGTAAATAAAAATAGCAAAAAGATACATTGAGGCAGATAACTTCACAGAGCCAAGAAGCGCTTTCAGTTAAGGCTTTTATGATTGCCTTGCCTCATGCACAAACTGTTATACACGTCCAGATTATGTCATTTACATTTGTACCCTGCTATGTTTTCTCCTGCTTTTCCTGTCTTTTTTTCCTCCTGCCCACAGAAAATCTGTCAAGCAGAGGAAACATGGAATAGGTACATACTGTCTTTTGATAAGTACTGCTAAAAAGCAGCCTTAAGCACCCATACTACTGTTTTATTGTCGTCGCCGTCCCCCCCCCCCCCATATATTAAAAAGTGAAAATTCTAGGGATGTAAATTCTTACCTATCTCATCCTTGAAAATAAGAATTAAAAAAAATTACCCTCACCAAATGAGGTGATGTTTGGGGAAAATACATCCATTTACAAGTGATTTTTTGCACAAACAGCACAAATTCTTTTTGAGGAAAGTATTACTGTTTCTGCCTTGTCATAACAATTTTTAAAGTGAAAAATATATGCATTAGATGGTTTATCTGTATATTTTTACAATAAACAATCCTGTTTCTCTGTGCTTATTCGATGTGCATGTGCTTTTGCTTGACCAAGGGGAAATTATTAGTTTTGTACAGTTGGTTCTTGTGCAAAAGATTAGGGAATTAATTGGGAGAGATGACCGTTCATCCTTTAACTTTCATATAAGAAGCAAAAGACCTTGCTGAAATTAGCATGTTGGGGGTTTTTTTGGACAGGCTGTCCCAGTGTGTGCAAAAACTCCTTTTCATCAAGGGTGAATATTTTATCATTGTTTATACCTCTAAACTCTCCACAGATATAGTTCAGTTTACTACCTGTTTTAGACTTATATTCTTATTATATCACATATTGCAATGATTACCTAGAACTTTTGGTTGCTTATATTACTACAGAGTAACTCGTTTCCTTTTTAGGCGTTATCAATACTGATTTCTTACTGGAGCTATTAAATTTTGCAGCATGACCACTGTCTAAAACAGAAGGGGCCCAAATATGGCTCTTCAAGGGTCGCAATTTTTTTGCTTTTACAAGACTTTCTTCCCCATTTCAAAAGGCTGAAATACCTGCACTACCTTGTTACAGAAAACAAGAGCTTTAAGATAAAATATACTTGAATCTTATTGCTTTGGTATTTGGACATGGACACATCTGCCAATTAAACGAACTCCTACTTCTCTGAAACTGAAATTGACCTTTGGGTTGAAGAAGGCCACTATTGGCCTAAAACATGGTGGTATTTCTTAAAGAAAGTTCTTCCAAACCTGACATCCACAGTTTTGTTGCACTCATGGTCAAAAACTTCAAAAGCATCTGTGATTTTCTTTTGAATTTCTGCTACTGCAGCTTCTGCAAAAGAAAATAAAACATATATTTTAGAAATCAACTTGTGTTTTTACTTTTTTGAAAACCCATAGCAGGGCAGTATTTTTAATTAAGACAACTAAATGCAACAATTATTTTTATTTACTTACTTACAGTATTTATATTCCACCCAAGGGGAATCACGGCGGATCATGGAACACAGATATGGCAACATTCAATATTGGTTGTATATTGACAAGACAGACAACAGATAGAGATAATTATTTAGGCTTTCCCATCTTTTGGCATATTTGGAGGCTATGCTCGGTTCTGGCAACCGGGGGAGTGCTCCATCTCCTTGAAACTCATTGCCTAAAATACCTCCCCACTTTAATGCAGTTTCTATTTATCTACTCACGTATATTTGTTTTCGAACTGCTAAGTTGGCAGAAGCTGGACTGAAAGGTCAGGGGCTCAGCCTGACAAGGGCTTCGAACTATCAACCTTCTTGCAGCTTAGTGATTAACCTGCTGTGCTAAAGCCCTGCAAAAAAATCAACTTTTTTTTTGGATTTCTGGAACTGATCGTCTAGTTAGTATTAAGCAAAACTAGGAACTGTGATGCAATTTATATTCATTCTAATTCTCTTTTTAATGTCAGTCTGACTCTGAATTTTGTTGTTTTAATCACTTTTTGGAAGTGGTATTTGTTGTTTTCCCTGTAGAGTGAGTTTAGAATCAAACAAGATGTGATATTAAGCCCATCTTTAACCCTAACATTCACAATTTCATGTAATGGAAACTTGATTAGTTACTATGTGTTCAGAGTACATAGATTTTGTTCCATTCTTTTCCCCTGCCAAGATCTGAGTATAAATTATGGATCCCACACCAGTTATTTCTAATACACTAGAGCTAAATGTAGTTTTGGTTCGAAAATACCCACTAAAATAAAAGGAACAAGCCACTGCAAAGAGAAGACATGACTCCCACAACTCACAACTAGTCTACGATGAGGCAAAGTATTAATTTGCCTGCCCAGCTGACCACATCAACAGCATTGATAATATGGCCCTCAATATTGTTTCTCCAAAACTTAGAATACTTTAAAACTCTACATAGAAATGTACTGATATTGATTATAGAGACCCCTCAGATTGACCGCATCCCTGAAATCCTGATCCTCTCAGAGCTTTTATTCACACCTTTCACTTTTTAATTACATTAAACTTTGCCATAGACTTCCAAGTGCATTTGATTACTTTTTACAGATCCAAATCATGCCTATTGTATGAATATTTTAAGAGGTTCAATACCTATATAGCTTATCACGAGATCCCTAGATCCCTGGCGAATGTTAGACTTCGTTAGTAAGTAATATGCATGTGTAATCACTTAATGATTGAGAAAGAGAGAGAGTTTGAACTAAATAGCTATGTGCTAATTCCCTTGTGTACCACAGTTCTCAAAGCAGTATGTTTAATCTTAAAGGTCTTCCTCAAAAGATCATTGATATGCTTAGTGAAGGGAAGATAAGCCATCACCCTCGAGTGGGTATAGCAAGCAATTAGTTTTTGGTTCTAATGTATATTTTAACTATTTTAATGTATAGGGATATAATTATGTGTTTTTTACTATGTTGGCATGGAATTGTTGCCTGTTTGGAAGCAGTTCTGAGTCTCTCCTCGGAGGTAGAGAAGGACGGGGAATAAATGTTCTAAATAAATAAATAAATAACATTCTAATTCGGGTACATTATAGCATCAGGAGATGTAGATATATTACTCCCATCAAATCTCTCATTACTACCTTTTGTCAACTGTAGTCCTTCCAAAAATGTCAGGCTCTTTTTCTATAGTTGGAGGCAGAGTGGCAAGCATCTGCAGGCATCTTTCAAGGGCCCCTGCAGATGATATTATTACTCTGCATCTACCTATAGGAAAAGAGCTGGATTTTTTCTTTCATTAACTTAACACTACACAATTACAAGATACAATTCTGCATCCACAGGTTCTACCATTAACTGCTTGAAAATACACCATTGTATATAATGTGTCTTGAGGATCCACAGGGATCCTAGAAGCCAACCCCAGCCAATAGCAAGGGCTCACTATAATTCTAATTGGGCTACCATAATTCTAACCTATAGAACAGGCATAAGCAAACTTTGGCCCTCCAGGTGTTTTGAACACCAACTTCCACAATTCCTAACAGCCTATCAGCTGGAGAGCCACAATTTGCCCATGCCTGCTATAGAATCCTGGGCTTTACAGTTTAGGGAGGAGTATACAAAATTGTCAGCCAAGGGAGCTATAGTCCCCTAAAGTAAAGGTTTTCCCTTGACATTAAGTCTCGTCCTGTCCGACTCGGGGGGGGGGGTGTGCTAATCCCCATTTGTAACCTGAATAGCCGACATTGTCCGCAGACATTTCCTAGGTCATGTGGCTGGCATGACTGCATGGAGTGCCGCTACCTTCCTGCCGAAGCGGTACCTATTGATCTACTCACATTCACATGTTTTCAAATTGCTAGGTTGGCAGAAGCTGGAGCTAACAGTGGGAGCTCACCCCATCCCACAAATTCGAACATCCGAACTTCTGGTCAGCAAGGTTTGCAGCTTAGCGGTTTAACCTTCTGCACCACAGCAGCCCCCTACCAAACTATAAATCTCAAGATTCCACATGATACAATCATGGCAGTTTAGAGAGAAAGATAGGGGGAAGTTACTCTAGGAGCCTTCTAGGTTAAAGAGCCGGCTTTAATATCATAGCAGGAGTTGAGCATCCTTGAACCAGAACTCTGAAATATTCCGAAATCAAAACTGTCCAGCTGAAAATGAAAGGCCTTTCTTCTACCATTTTCACTACCTTAGCAAAGTGCATAGTAGATGTGTCTTGTTGGGGGCACAAATGCAGACGAGCCTGGCACATCCATCTTCACTGGGTGTTAGGAATTATAGGAGTGGAAGTCCAAAACACCTGGAGAGCCGAAGTTTGCCTGGGCCTGTTGTAGATGCACCTTACTTTGCAGGCAGATGCCTCTGAGCAAATACGAGGTTTCCCAAATTGAAAAGGTAAAACAGTGGCTTCTTTGGATCCCACGACATCCTTTGTTGTTATGCCCCTTCAAGTCATTCCCCGACTCATGACATAACTGGTTTGTTGCTTTCCTCTGAGGCTGGGAAAGTATGACTTTCAGTGGGTTTCTGAATCTGAGCAGGGGATTTGATCCTGGATCCCTTGAATCTAGTGAGAAAAACTGCACTAGCTCCTGCTCACATCTTAATCATTGTATATGTGTATCTTCATATTGAGATGTTTTCTATAACTATCAGTTTCCTAGGGGCATCTTTGTTCCTTTAGTTCCCCCCACAGAGGGCACTTCCAGAGTCACATAAACCCAGAATATCCAGGCAGAAAATCCCACAATATCTGCTTTGAACTGGGATATATGGCAATGTGGACTCAGATATTCCAGTTCAAAGCAGATATTGTGGGTTATTCTGCCTTGATATTCTGGGGACCCTTCCACACAGCCATATATCCCAGAATATCAAGGCAGAAATCCCACATTATCTGAGTATGGACTCTGATAACCCAGTTCAAAGCAGATATTGTGGGATTTTCTGCCTTGATATTTTGGAATATAGGGATGTGTGGAAGGGCCCTGGGTTAAGGCTGCCCTATGTATTCATGATCTGCTCACCTTTCAATGTATTTTCAAAGTGCCCATCAGAGAGTACCTCCTGTTATTTCCTTCATGCCATGAAGAGTGGAATCGCTCTTATTCCATCACAAGGGGGGGGGGATAATAATATTTATTTATTTATCTAGTTCACGATATTTATATGCCGCCCTTCTCAACCCCGAAGGGGACTCAGAGCGGCTTACAGCAAACTGGAAATACAACAAACTACATTATTGCCATAGCACAACATCAGTACTACACATTGCACTATAACATTATATCGCAATATCATTAGCAATACTGCATGTAAAACAAATATACAATTATAATATCACAATATCATTAGTAGTATTATATTGTATCAATGTATATACAATATATTATATCATACTCATAATATATTATATCACAACTATCTTATACTACGTTACATTATAATTATTATATTGTAATATATTGACATTATAATATAACATTATATTATATTATTATAATAAAAATACATTACATTACAATTATTATAATATAATACAATACATTGACATTATATTACATTATAATGTAATATAACATTATATTACATTATTACTATTGTATTATATCATAATGCAATACATTACATTATACTATATTATATATTATATTATTATATAAAATACTAAATAAAATAATTCATTTAAATAATACATTATAAAATAATACATTACAATTATTATATTATAATACAATACATTGACATTATAATATATTACATTATATCACATTACAATGTAATATAACATTATATTACATTATATTGTAACTATATTATATTATATCATAATGCAATAAAACATTACATTATACTATTATTATATTATATTATTATATAAAATAATAATTAAAATTATTCATTTAAATAATGCATTATAAAATAATACATTACAATTATTACTATATTATAATACAATACATTGACATTATAATATGTTACATTATATCACATTACAATGTAATATAACATTATATTACATTATATTATATTATTACTACATTATATTATATCATACTGCAATACATTACATTATACTATATTATATATTATATTATTATAATATATTATTATATAAAATAAATAAAATTATTCATTTAAATAATACATTATAAAATATTACATTACAATTCTTATATTATAATATAATACAATAAATTGACATTATAATATATTACATTATATCACATTACAATGTAATATAACATTATATTACATTATATTACTACTATATTATATCATATCATAATGAAATACATTACATTACACTATATTATATATATTATATTATTATATAAAATAATAAATATAATTATTCATTTAAATACATTATAAAATAATACATTACATTACAATTATTACTATATTATAATACAATACATTGACATTATAATATATTACATTATATCACATTACAATGTAATATAACATTATATTACATTATATTATTACTATATTATATTATATCATAATGCAATAAAACATTACATTATACTATATTATATATTATTATATTATATAAAATAATAAATAAAATTATTCATTTAAATAATACAATATAAAATAATACAGTACATTACAATTATTACTACATTATAATACAATACATTGACATTATAATATATTACATTATATCACATCACAATGTAATATAACATTATATTACATTATATTATTACTATATTATATTATATCATAATGCAATACATGACATTATATTATTATATAAAATAATAAATAAAATTATTAATTTAAATAATACATTATAAAATAATACATTACATTACAATTATATTATTATATAATACATTGACATTACAATATATTACATTATATCACATTACAATGTAATACATTATATTACATATTACTATATTATATTATATCATAATGCAATACATTACATTATACTAATATATTATTATATTATATTATATAAAATAATAAATAAAATTAATTTAAATAATACATTATAAAATAATACATTACATTACAATTATTATATTATATTATAATACAATACATTGACATTATATTATATTACATTATATCACATTACAATGTAATATAACATTATATTACTATATTATATTATATCCGAATGCAATACATTACATTATACTATATTATATATTATATTATTATATAAAATAATAAATATAATTATTCATTTAAATAATACATTATAAAATAATAAATTACATTACAATTATATTATTATTATAATATAATACAATACATTGACATTATGTTACATTATATCACATTACAATGTAATATAACATATTACATTATATTATTACTATATATCATAATGCAATAAAACATTACATTATACTATATTATGCATATTATATTATTATATTATATTATTATAGAAAATAATAAATAAAATTATTCATTTAAAAATACATTATAGAATAATACATTACAATTATATTATTATAATATAATACATTGGCATTATTGCAATGTAATATAACATTATATTATATTATATTATTATATCATAATGCAATACATTACATACTATATTATACATATTATATTATTATATTATATAAAATAATGAATAAAATTATTCATTTAAATACAATTAAATTTTATTTTATTTATCATAACAGAACTCTAATTGCCTGTATAGCCAATATGATTATCTGCTCTGAACTGGATTATACGGCAACATAGACTCATATAATCCAGTTCGAAGCAGATAATCTGGATTATTATATGGCAATTATATTATTCCAGGCCTGGGCCTTCCCTCTAAGTGTTTTGGACTCCAACTCCACATCAGAGTGAGGAAGGGAGTGCGCCTGCGACAGAGGCCGCCATTCACAGGAGGAGGGAAGCCATGCTGCGCTCAAAGAAGCAGAAGGCCCGCCGCGAGAAGAAAGAGGGCGGGGGCGAGGAGTGGGCCCGTGCTTCCTTCCCCTGGTCCTCCTCTTCCCTCCATGCCATCGTCTCTTTGCTTGAGCCGGTCTATCAAAACCAAAAAGGCCGCTTACCCGCGGCGCTGGCTTCTTTCTCCTCGGTCGCCATGCCCTCGTCGCCTCAGGGGTTGCCAAGGCAACGCAAAGGCGCGCTTTGGGCCTTGCTGCTCCTGAGGGCAGAAACTGGGCAAGGAGGGATTTCCCGCCATTTTCTTCCCAGCAGGCCTTGCTTTGGAAACGAAGGCTTCTTCTTTCTGTCAGATACAACAGGCCTGGGCCAACTTGGGCCTTCTTTGCAGGTGTTTTGGACTTCAACTCCCATCATTCCTAACAGCTTCAGGCCCTTTTCTTTTCCCCCTCAGCCGCTTAAGCGGCTGAGGGGGAAAAGAAAGGGGCCTGAAGCTGTTAGGAATGATGGGAGTTGAAGTCCAAAACACTTAGAGGGATGGCCCAAGTCGGCCCAGGCCTGGAATAATATAATTGCCGTATAATAATCCAGATTATCTGCTCTTAACTGGATTATACGGCAACATAGACTCATATTGAAGTAGGTTTGGTACTTTTCCAAGCAAAAAGTACAGTCAGAGAGTGATGCTACCTGTGCATCAACTCTGAAAAAGAGGGTTTTGGTGTCTGGAATCAATCAGGCACATGTTATAGAAGACTAACACCCTGATTAAATGCATTTTAATCCACTCTGTGCCAAGTTATACCACATATGTTAGATGAGTGGGAATATAGTGGAGTTGAGCTATGAAAGTTTAATGGAATTTTTAGTGCTAATGGGAGAACATCATTGCGCATGACAGAGCTGGTCTGGTTTCGCTGCTGGCAGGAAGCCCAGACCTAAAAGTTGCAAAGAGAGAACAAGGAGGCTCTACATTGTTAAGTTTGCCTGTGAGAAAGGAATACGTTTATAGATGGCTATTGTTCTCATTTTAGTGATGACAGAGAAATGATGTAAATGATTTGAATGATGTTTATTGGATTATTGAAATGTCATGTAACAACATTAATCACCAGCCAATTATGATTGTTTTAACTATAAAGAAGGGGTGGGTTTAACTGACTGGAATCCATTACGAGTATAAATGCCTTGGTATGGAATGTATCGGGTCCTTTGCACTACCTACGGCCGTTCCGTAGGGCAAAATACCCACCAGCTGGTGATAGAAAATAAACCTTTTTGTTTTTCACCTACTTCACAGT
>JARBWK010000003.1:168451125-168701271 GCA_030556195.1 Anolis apletophallus | reverse complement strand
AAAGTTTAGGCAAGGTACACCCACATTCCATTTGCAGCCTATTGAAACGATATGTGGGGCCCTCCCGCCTGAGGACTGAATGATGTTTTTGTTTCTACAGGGGAGGACGTGGTGGAAAAGGGCGTTATGTCAGATCTGGGAAATCTGAGCTTGGAAGAAGTTCAGGTTCCAGCCTGCCATGGTGGCTGACCTTTGTCCCAGATCTCTGGGACCTTTGCCCCTAGTTACTGAAGGACATGCTGAGTCAGTATGGGAGTGATGTAACTTCCAGGTGCCTCAGGGAAGTGAGGTAACTTCTTATGGACTTGGACATTGGACAATGATCTCAATATGCTGACTCAGGGGCCGTGAGGTCACATCCTTTTGGACTATGGGATTTGCTGAATCACCCGGATATGGTGCAACCCTGCCTGGACATTGCATGGGCAAGGGAGGGGGTTTAGGTATAAAGGTGTGTTTGGGTGGCGGGCAGTGCTTTAGCTTTACAAGTATTGTACCTGCAATAAAATCGTGTTGGACCGTGCTTCTATCTACGCGTGATCCTTACCGAAATTGGAGCGTCATTACAGGTGGAGGAGTTGCTGTGGGATGCGGGGGCTTTGATGTGTTTGTTTGTATACTTAGCTCCTGGAATTGGAGAAGCACTCTTCCTTTCCTTTTCTGGACGGGTCTTCACATCGCAACAGACTTCAAGCCAGAATAAAGCCAAGGACTTCAAAAAGACGGACGTCTTCATTGTTTTTGTTTACAGGGCTTTTTTGTGGGTTCCTTTTATGCCGGACTGTGGCTGTGTTTTTGTTCAAAATAAACTGTAAATACTTTTACTAGCTTGGCGTGTCTTTGAGCCATCTGTGGGGGTTTCGACAGGGTGTATTGGGTATTTGTGACAATACATCCTGCATATCAGACATTTACATTACGATTTATAACAGTAGCAAAAATATAGTTACAAGGTAGCAACGAAAATAATGTTATGGTTGGGGGTCTCCACAACATGAGGAACTGTGTTAAGGGGTCGTGGCATTAGGAAGGTTGAGAACCACTGACTTAGAGGGAAGGCCCAAGTTGGCCCAGGCCTGGAATAATATAATTGGCATATAATAATCCAGATTATCTGCTCTGAACTGGATTATACGGCAACATAGACTCATATAATCCAGTTCGAAGCAGATAATCTGGATTATTATATGGCAATTATATTATTCCAGGCCTGGGCCCTCTGGGCCTTCCCTCTAAGGGTTTTGGACTTCAACTCCCATCATTCCTAACAGCTTCAGGCGGCTGAGGGGGAAAAGAAAAGGGCCTGAAGCTGTTAGGAATGATGGGAGTTGAAGTCCAAAACACCTGCAAGGAAGGCCCAAGCTGGCCCAGGCCTGGAATAATATAATTGCCATATAATAATCCAGATTATCTGCTCTGAACTGGATTATACGGCAGCATAGACTCATATAATCCAGTTTGAAGCAGATGATGTGAAATTAAATGCTTTGGTAATCTGGATTATATGGCGGTGTAAAAGTAGGCCTAGTTTTCTATAGTCCGGCACTCAAACCACTAAACCACACTGGCTCTTTAGGTACATATTAGGCCCAATAGGAAGCTGGAGCTGACAGATGGGAGCTCACCCTGTCTCGCAGATTCTAATCGCCAACCTTCAGGTTAGTAGTTCAGCCGACACAAGGTTAAACCCTTGTGCCGGCTGGATTGCTGACCTGAAAGTTGGCGGTTGAATCTGTGAGGTAGGGTGAGCTCCCATCTGTCAGCTCCAGCTTCCCATGTGGGAACATGAGACAAGCTCCCTGCCTGTGGAATGCGCTTCCAAGCGACATACGATCAATCCCATCCCTCCTAGCTAGGGTTCCCATATGTCCCTTATTCTAAGGGACGTCCCTTATTTTGGCCCTAAAATTTGTGTCCCTTATTTTCAGGCCCTGTCCCTTATTTTTGACTAGCAGGGCAGGACCGGGCGGGGTTGACCAGAGGAAGGTGCGCGCTGCGGTTTCCACGGCAATGCCTGCCCGGGGATTCCAACTCGCAGGGCAGCCTGCGTCCCCGTTGGAAGGAAGAGGCGATACAGGACTTTTTCAAAGTACAGTAGACTAATTAACCATTACCCAAGGGGAATGTTGGATCATGTTGGATAAAGATAGTTTCTGGTTGCTTGAGAGTTACTCTTAAAATAGGCCTAGCTGTGCATCCCAATACTATACAATGCTGTGTATCCCATACTATACTATACCATTAACTATTGACATAATAATCATTATTGATTATTATCTGTATACCTTTATAAAACGGAATGTTTGTATGTGTGTATGTGTGTATGTGTGTATGTGTGTATGTGTGTATGCGGAGGGCGGGAGGGCAGAAGGGCGGAAGCAGCCACTTTCACAGGCCAGGGCGGATATGTGGCAGCCACGTTCACAGGCCAGGGCGGATATGTGGCAGCCACTTTCACAGGCCACAGCGACCAGCGCGGGTGATGGACCTGCACCAAACTTGGTACACAGAGGCCCCCTAACCCCCTTTACGTCCTGGCGCGGGTCGGGGGACATGACCCACGGATTATGGGATTTGTAGTACTTTCCAACACTTTGGTTCCCACAGACCACTGAGGCCACCAAAAAGGACCAATACAGACCACACTCAGCACACACAGCCCCCATGACCCACTCTACGTCCTGGTGCAGTTCAGAGGAGGGTGGACCATGGATGATGGGACTTGAAGTGCCTCTACTCACTTCCCAAGTCCGCTGCAACCCTCATCCAATCACTGATCGAGACTAAACTTGGCACACATAACCCCCATGACTGCCTTCACGTCCTGGTGAGGTTTGGGGGAGGACTGACAATGGATGATGGGATTTGTAGTACTTTTACACCCCTCTGTTCCCACAGACCACTGTGTCACCCAACAAACACTGATAAAGACCACACTTGGCACACAGAGCCCCAGTGACCCAGTCCACATCCTACTGAAGTTTGGAGGGGGACAGAACATGGATGATGGGTCTTGCAGTACCTTCCCTCACTTTCCAAGACTGCTACAAACCTAATCCTATGATTGATCAACACCAAACTTGCCACACAGAGCCCTCATGACCCACTCTACATTCTGTTGCAGTTTGGAGGAGGGTGGACCATGGATGATGGGACTTGAAGTACCTCTACTCACTTCCCAAGTCTGCTGCGACCCTCATCCAATTACCGATTGAGACCAAACTTGGCACACACAACCCCCATGACTGCCTTCACGTCCTGGTGAGGTTATGGGGAGGACTGACAATGGATGATGGAATTTGTAGTATTTTCACACCCCTCTGTTCCCACAGACCACTGTGGCTCCCAAAAAACACCGAGAAAGTCCACACTTGGCACACAGAGCCCCAGTGACCCACTCTACATCCTACTGAAGTTTGGAGGGGGACAGAACATGGATGATGGGACTTGCAGTACCTTCCCTCACTTCCCAATCCTGCTACAAACCTAATTCAATGACTGATCAACACCAAATCTGGCACACAGAGCCCTCATGACCCACTCTACAGCCTGGTGCAGTTTACTGTGAGACGGACCACAGATGATGGGACTTGAAGTACCTTCACTCACTTCCGAAAAACAATGCATCCCTCATCCATTCACCAATACAGACCAAACTTAGCACACAGAGCCCCCATGATCCAATCTACATCCTACTACACTTGGGGGGGGGGACGACAGAGATGATGGGACTTGCACTACCTTCAGTACTTTCATGATACCACTGCAACTCCCAATAATGATGGATCAAGACCAAACTTGGCACACAGAGCCCCCATGACCCACTCTACATCCTGCTGCGCTTCACAACTCACCCGGGCCGGGCCGGGTCCCCCAGCTAGTGTCTTATAAAATTTATTTTATTTTAATGTTTAGACAGTGCACTTTTAAAGTCAGCAAAGTCAAGTACTAAATACAGATGGAGAAAATAAGGTAGTTCTAATAATGTTTTTTCTGCATGACAAAGCATACAGAAACATACTATGTACTGTTAAGAGGGTGTAAGTCAGCTTCTTTTGTGAGTTTCAATCATTATCTTATTCTGTTAATAAAACTATTTATACCTAACGTTTGAGTTTCAAGTTTTTTATGAAGTGTCCCTTATTTTTGTGAAAAATCCCGTAAATGTCCCTTATTCCTTATATCAAAAAATGGCAACCCTACTCCTAGCATTCAGGAAAAAAAGAAAAATCTTGGCTATGGGACCAGGCTTTTGCATATTAGCACAATGCAGCACTTTGGATTGGAATTGTAATGGCAAGTTGATGGATATGGCTCAATGCTCATGTTATGGACGGAACACTGTTTTTAACTTAAGTGTATGTGTATTACGTGTTAATGTTAACTGTATTTTAATGCTGAATGTTTATGGTTTTATATTGTATTTATATTGTGTATCGGCATCAAATTGCTGACTTTTGTCAAGCCACTCTGAGTCCCCCCTCGGGGGTTGAGAAGAGCAGGGTAGAAATGATGTAAATAAATAATTAAGCCTCCCACAGGATGGTAACACATCTGGGCATCCCCCGAGCAACGTCTCTGCAGACGGCCAATTCGCTCACACCAGAAGTGACTTGCAGTTTCTCAAGTCGCTTCTGACACTTTTTTTTAAGTACATAGTGGCTCCCACATTTATAGCATGTTAAGGCTATAATCCATTTATAATGTGTTATGTGTTCTTTCAGCTTTGTCTAATTTAAACTGCATTGTGGTCATTCAAATGCACATTGTTTTTTTAAAAAAGTATGATTATTTACTGCTTGCAAGACTAAGAACTTGCACTTTCAATACATTGAGAGACCGAGCACACAAAAAAGTAGGAATTCACCAAGTGGTCATGCATTTGCATTCCTGTCAGAAAATTTCCTTCCTAATTTAGCCTTTTCCTGGCATACATGTGCACCATTCTCAAAACAAATATACTTCTCAATTTGCGCCAGAAACTCTGAATCTGAGACTGAATTGTTGGGTTGAAGTATGTTATAGACTGGATCTATACTGCCCTACATCCCAGGATCTGATCTCAGGTTATCTAAAGGGGAAATTGATGCTTTTAGCAGAAACGATGTCAGGAGAAAGTGCTGCTCAGTATAGGCTTTAGAATAGCAGGGTAGCTTGCCAAGTAACAATGACGAGAATAAGCTACTCTGATTGGTACAAAGGCACAAGCAGTGATTCGCCAAAGAACATCATGTGCCTCTTAGATAAAAGCGGCCCTGATTGGCCTAATACTAGCCAACGTGCGTTTGTTTACAATGTTCCTGAATGGGTAGATAGCGCGCATGGCAAATGAAGGCTTCTCTCTGTGTGAATGCTGGGGAGAAGTGGCATAGACTTGTAACAATTTGGGAACACGCTGCATCAGAGCAGATAACATAGCCTGGGAATCAGAATTAATACCTACGCCATGCCTTTTAACAAATAGGAGTGAGATGCTAGAGAATGCTTTGTTTAATTGGATAATAAAATGAGTTCATGAGTGCCAGCCAGTAACAAGGCATGAAGAAGGGCGGGACAACGGGGTTTGTCGCCATTGCTTGTATAAAATCAAAGTGTGAAGATTGTTCGGGGCTCTTGCCCTTTAGCAGCTTGTTCTGCCGGGCTGATCCCGTCAGCTGATGTCTTGCAAATAAAGTTTGGCTTCATTGAACCGTAGTAAGAATTGTCGCGTTGTTCATCCGCCCCTGTGCTCGCACGGAGACGCCGCCTGAGGTAAAAGGTACTGCCTAAGGAGTTTTGGGACTCCAAATTGCCGCTACATCTTGGTGACCCCGACGTGATCCAAAAGGCAATCTAGACGAGTCTGTGGCGTGGAGAACGCGGTCCTGTTGGCAGGACGGTTTCCGCTCGTAAGCGGGGAACTGGGACGACCTAGGTGAGCTGAGAAGGGGCCCCCGACAAAACGACCGGCTGCCTGATTCGCCCCAGAAAAACGCTTACTGACCCGAGAGACCGCAATTGAAGATTTACTACCAGTGAAGCCAGAGAAGAGGGAAGACCGGGGGCGCAGAGGGTCAAACTGCGTCTAGTGAGAAATCCGGCACCAAAAAGCGCGCAGAGGAAAGACCGGGGGCGCTGGGGTTCCAGCGTCTAGTGAGAAATCCGGCACAGGAGTTCGAGGGCACCGGAGAAAGGAGAGTCCCGGGGTCTTCAGGAACCGGCAAGTATTAAGCTCTAAGCACTGTCACTTAGGGAACATACACGCCGTTTGGGAGGGCAAACACTGAAGTGTTTTGGCCATTAGAAATGGGGGGAGTGAAATCCAAGGAGAAAAGAGAGACACCTCTGGAGTGTGTGTTAGTCAACTGGGATAGGTTTTGTCAGTTAGCAGTGGAGGGAAATCCCCAAGACTTGAAAGATTACAGGCTTAAGAACCTGTGCTCAGAGGTGTGGCTGGCTGTGGAAGAAATCAGCTGGCCAAAGACCGGAACTTGGGATTTGAGGAAATGTAGAGAGTTAGAATCTTATTGTTTCGAAGTACACCCAACTGATCAATGGGTCTACTCCGCGACGTGGAAGAGATTGGTTTCAGAGGGAATTTGGTGGGCGGGCCCAAAGAAGCCAGCCCAAGATGGATGCTTTGTGAGCCGAAAGGCAGGGAAAAAGACACCGGTTTTGCAAATTGAACCGGAGGAATTGCCAGCGTTAAGGAGAAGACCAAGGCATAGGGAAAATGCCGCTGCAGAAGCAGGGGGGCCAAATGCACCTCCGCTTGATGCGACTTTAAATGCCCCAGTACCAGCCCCAAACGCGGCCCCCACCCTTGGAGCAAGCTCAGCCTCAGAGATGGCGCCCCAGGCTGTGATGCGTCATGAGACGGCGTGCTTTGTTCCAACCGCGACCTCTTCAATGAACCCCCCAACGATGCCCCAACCCGCCATAGCGAGCCTGCCAATCGCGGACCCCCGTGTGATGTTTCCATCAATCATGGTTGCTCCACCAGGCGCGACGGCTCCATTTATGCCACTACAAGCCTCATTGGCTTGCCCTATGTCATATTCAGAACACAATCCCTTCTCCGGAAGCCCACCCGCATATCAAGTGCCCCAGTCAGATAACATCCATTATCCGCTAGAAGAAGCAAGAGAGGCAGAAAGGAGAGCGAGATGGCCAACCCCAGATGTTGAGGGAATGATAGAGCACTCCCAAGACAGAAGGGGCAAGGAAGAATACTCCACAGCCACTAGGGGAGTGATAGTGCAATCCCCAAGGGCAAGGAGAAGCCGCTCTTTGGAGGACGGAAGAATGATAGAGCATTCTCCGGACACCAGTAGAAAAGATTACCGGGAACTGCGGGATATTTCACCTATGCAAACTAGAAGCAGGTCCCGAGAGGAAGCAGCGAGATCAAATAGAGAAGCAAGGGGGGCCCTGGAAATGCCAATTCGGCAAGTGCCACTTCTGGATGATAATAACCGTGTGGTACAGGCCTTTCAAATTGTTCCCTTTTCTTCGAGTGACATTTTTAATTGGCGAAGTGCCACGCCAGCTTATTCGGAACAGCCAAAAGCGATGGCGGATCTGTTAGAGGGAATAATTGCAACCCATGATCCAACGTGGTGGGACTGTAAGCAGCTCCTGAACGCACTGTTCACGGCCGCAGAGAAAAGGAGCATTGTTAATCAAGCCCGATTACTGGCTCAAGAGGGAGATAGACCCAGTCACATATGGAAATGCAAGGTTCCCACTAGAGACAGACCCGGGATGGGATCCAAATGAAGAAGGCCATCGTGAACGTATCAGGGAGTTCCAGCAAATACTTTTAAAAGCAATAAGGAAAAGGACCACCCAGGCCCTCCAGTATACAGAAAATACAGGGAGTGCAACAGGAGAAGACGGAGACGCCTGCTGCGTTTCTGGAAAGATTAGAAGAAGCATACAGAAAGTACAGCCCCTACAATCTAGAGCAAGATGATGGGAGGATAGCCCTAACGCAATCCTTCATTTCCCAATCTTCAGGAGACATTAGAAAGAAAATTCAGAAGCAGCCAGGGTTCTTGGGGAAAACCCTTAATGAACTTTTAGCCTTGGCTGATCAGGTTTTTATAGCCAGAGATCAGGTCGAAGAAGAGAGAAAAGATAAAAAGAAGAAAGAAGGATACAGGGTGTTACTTAGTCTAATGGATGAAAGACAAGGAAGGGGAAGAGGAAGTAGTCGTGGGAAGAGCTCAGGAAGAGGACGAGGAAAAGACATAAGCAGGTTGGGTCGAAACCAGTGTGGACGTTGTAAGAAAGAAGGCCACTGGTGGAAAGACTGTGTAGAGGAAGTGTCAGAAGAAAAGGATGCAAGTGTGAGAGGAAGAGGAGGACAGACGAGAGGGTCCAGAAGAGGAAGGGGCCAGGGAGCCTATAGGTCTTATCAGGAGAAGGCAATTGTGGCTGCAGCGGTAGAGGAAGAAGAGGAAGAAGAGGAGGAAGATGAATACTGAAGGATAGGCCAGGCTTTTCTTCTGCTGAACCCAGAAGAGCCTTTGATTGCCGTGGAAATAGAGGGTCAGCGCATAAAGTTCCTAGTAGATACAGGAGCGGACAAATCCGTAGTTAACAAGAAGATAGCACCCCTTAGCAATCAACAGGTCAAGGTAATTGGAGTGTCAGGCAAGCCACAGAAATGTCCATTATTACAGAAGAGGAGATGTAACATAGCAGGAAGAGAAGTTATCCATCAGTTACTGTACATCCCAGAATGTCCGATACCATTGTTAGGAAGAGATATGCTGGCGAAGATTAGGGCAAGGTTAGAATTCTTGGAAACTGGCCAGCTGGAACTAACTGTACCAGGCCAGGAAGAATACCGTTTGTTCAAAGTAAAGGAGGTCAGGAAGAAAAAGATACAATGGTGCTGGGAAAATACAGCAGAGGTTTGGGCGGAAGATAACCCTCCCGGGATGGCAAAATATGTTGCACCAGTAGTGATACAGATAAAACCTGGGTGCCTTCCCGTGAGAAAAGCACAGTATGCTATCAGTAGAGAGGCCGTGGAAGGAATCCAAGAACAGTTACACAGACTGTTACAAGCTGGGATTATCATATACTGCCAATCACCATGGAACTCGCCCCTCCTCCCTGTCCTCAAGCCAGGGGGCGGGTACCGAGTTGTTCAAGATTTGCGAGCTGTCAATCAGGCCACAGTCCCATTGACACCTGTTGTTCCAAATCCTTATATTATGATGAGTTTAATCCCAAGCACAGCAGTCTGGTTCTCAGTTCTGGACCTACGTGATGCATTCTTCTGCATTAGGTTGGCACCAGTATCACAGCCCATTTTTGCCTTTCAATGGGAGACCCCAAAGGGAGGACAGCGTTCTCAGGCCACGTGGACTCGTCTTCCTCAAGGTTTTCATTCGGCACCGACCATCTTTGGCCAGGCTTTAGCTAAAGATCTGTCTGACTTTGAAATCCCAGAGTCAGAAGGGGTGTGGCTTCAGTACGTGGATGATCTATTGGTAGCATGTAGAACAGAAGAAGGATGCAAGCACTACACACTAGAGATGTTAAAGGTATTGCAAGAAAAGGGATACAAAGTGTCAAGAAAGAAAGCACAGTTATGTCAAAAGAAAGTCAAGTACCTGGGGTTTGGATTATCCCAGGGAAGCAAAGTTTTAGAAGTAGAAAGAAGAGAAGTTATCTGTGCCATTCCAACACCTACAGACAGGAGGCGGACGAGAGAGTTCCTTGGAACCACCTCGTACGTGCGACACTGGATCCCAAGCTACGCCGTAATAGCGAAGCCCCTTTACCAAGCAACAAAAGGAAGTAACAAAGACCCATTTGTGTGGACGGAGGAATGCGACCAAGCTTTCAGATTGCTGAAGCAGGCTGTCATTTCCCCTCCCGCATTAGGCCTGCCAGACCTAGAAAAGCCGTTCTACCTCTTTGCTGCAGAGCGAGATGGTACAGCGGTGGGTGTTCTTACGCAAAGATTAGGAACATGGCAGCGGCCGGTAGCATATTTGTCCAAACAGCTAGACACAGTAGCGAGAGGCTTGCCTCCTTGTCTCAAGGCCGTTGCAGCTTCAGTGGACCTAATTCGAGAAGCCACTAAGCTTACACTAGGGAAATCACTCATTGTCCGAGTTCCCCATCATGTAAAAGCATTGTTAGACACCAAGGGTCCGAGATGGCTCACGAATGAGAGACTGACAAAGTATGAGGGGATTCTGTGTGACAATCCGCTTGTTACGCTTGAGATGTGCCCTATGTTAAACCCAGCTACTTTGCTGCCAAGTCATTCAGAGCTCTCACAACATGAGTGCATACAAGTAATGGACCACATTTATTCCAGCCGCCCAGATTTGCGCGATTCCCCTTTGGAAAAGGTAGATTTAACCCTTTACACGGATGGGAGCAGTTTCGTGCGGGAAGGGGTCAGATACGCCGGCTACGCAGTCGTCACGTGGGAGGAAGGGGTTTTGGAAGCAAATCCCCTGGCTCCGGGGACTTCTGCCCAGCTAGCCGAGCTGATTGCCCTGACTCGAGCTCTGGAACTGTCTGAGGGGCAAAGGGTTAATATCTTTACTGATTCCCGTTATGCGTTCATAACGTTGCATGCTCACGGAGCACTGTACAGGGAAAGAGGCTTTCTGACGTCAGCTGGAAAGGCCATTAAGTATGCGGATGAGGTGATAGCTCTGTTAGACGCTGTTTGGAGACCCAAACGGGTTGCTGTTATGCATTGTAGAGCACATCAGAGGGGTAACGATCCGGTAGTCCAAGGGAATAGGCAGGCTGATTTGGCTGCCCGTGAAATTGCATTGCAGAAGCCAACTTCCGTAATGTTAAAAATCATAAGCTCAGGCCCTACAGTAGAAAGATGTCATTACACCAAGGATGAGGAGAAATGGGCCCTGGGCGAGAAGGGGGAGTGGCAGGAAAACTTCATCGTGATGCCAGACCACCGCGTTTTCATCCCTAAAGAGAAAGCGTGGCACATAGTACAACACTTTCATGAAAGCACCCATCTAGGTAAAGGTGCCCTGGCAGCCTTGCTCGAGAGGCAAATGTACATAAATTGCTTGCACAGTTTAACCGCCGCAGCTGCTCAGAGGTGCTGGACATGTGCAAGAAATAATCCACGAGAGGGACCCCTGAAAGCTCCAGGAGTTCAGCATCAAGGCTGCTGGCCGTTTGAAGCTTTGGTAACTGACTTTACAGAGATGCCACCCAGTGGTGGATTCCGTTATTTACTGGTTTTCATTGATACCTTTACGGGATGGGTAGAAGCTTATGCTACCAGGACTGAACGGGCCACAGAAGTTGTGAAAGCTCTTTTAAAGACATTATTCCCAGATTTGGAATGCCTTTGCAAATTGGCTCAGACAACGGCCCAGCTTACGTACACCAAGTTGTGCAAGGACTGAGCAAATTACTAGACATCACATGGCGCCTTCACTGCGCTTACAGGCCCCAATCGTCCGCCAGGGCGGAAAGAGTTAACAGGACATTGAAAAACAGTTTGGCAAAGATTTGTCAAGAGACAGGACTGAATTGGAGACTGGCTTTGCCAATGGCTCTACTGAGAGTCAGGTGCACGCCTCACAAGAAAACAGGATTATCCCCTTTTGAGAGACTATACGGGAGACCCCCGTTAAACTTAAAGACTATAAATGGACTGTCTTTGGATAGCCACGTGCTAGGAGACCAACAGACATTGCAGCAAGTCCAGATGTTAGGGAGACAGTTAGAAAAACTGAGTCAATACACTGCAGATTTGCGGCCACCATTCCCTACCACTCCTCTCCACTGTTTTTCTCCAGGTGACGAGATCCTAGTGAAGGAGTGGAACGTTCAACCGTTGCAGTCGAGATGGAGAGGGCCTTATGTCGTCCTGCTGGCCACGCCAACTGCCGTGAAAGTCGAGGGGATCCGTCCGTGGATTCATTATACGAGGGTGAAGCGAGCTCCGGCTGTTTGGGAGTCTTCCATCGATCCAGAGGACCAGCTAAAGATAAAAATCAGCAAAAGGCGTCAACATCCTATCTGAGGGACGACAAGGTCACTGAAGAAATCTCTGCGGATACCATCGGCCTGCAGCCAAGCAAACGTGACCCAACGGAACGTAGATGGAAAGTACCTAAGACTTTCTCCTTAAGGTGGTGGTTTGAGATATTAATGGGACATAGACACGAGAGAAAGCCACCTGCAGGAGTAAGAACTGTGTTTGGATACGTGACTTTGATTCTTGTACTATACATAACTGAAACACATGGAGGGTGGGACCAAAACCTGTTCCATAAGTTAATTACCAACATGACTCATGAACTTAGCCTCAATGACTGCTGGGTTTGTAGCCACGGGCCATCCAGCCACAAACAAGGATGGCCAGTCCTTCCAACCGCGCTGCTAACGTTGCAGGGCTGGAATGACACTATTTGTCAACAATCATATAACAAACACGGTGCAGACAAGGCTCAGTTCATGATCTCACATCGTCTCCCAGCGTTAGAAGCACCCCTGTGCTTCAAATGGGAGTCAGACAATACTATATATGCTACAAGAAACAGAGAGGAGGGAAAATATGAGCTATTTAATAGAATTAAGCTGGGATCCTATCCAGCATTTAATTACACCATCACAGTACATGACCGCTACATGTCACATTGTGGCCGCAAGACAAAAGGAATTTGGACCTGGGGATGGAAATATTCAAATTGCACTCACATTTTGTATGGAAACCATCAGAAAGATGCATTAGTTAACTTAATGCAAGACATACCTGCTTGTCATACAGGTAATCAGTTGGAAAATCTTCCAGAAGGGTACTTATGGATTTGTGGCAGGTGGGCGGGACGATATTTGCCCACTGCATGGAGTGGAATTTGCACCATAGGTACTTTGGGACCCGGAGGGTTGAAAATGTACCCCAGAAAGACACCAGTTACCAATTTACACATGCATGTTCAAAAGAGATCAACCAACTCAATAGACAAATATGGATACAATATAGACCGAACATATCTCACTGAGACACAAAGGTTCCTGGCAGTCACAACACCAGGTTTGGGAGTGGCATGGAATATAAGACAACTACGTGTGTTATCTTATGAATTGGAACAACTGGCAAATGATACAGCCAAAGGGACAAGTGATTTGCAGATAGAAGTTAATTCCTTGGCTGGAATGGTAATACAGCAGAAATTGGCCCTGGATTATTTGTTGACAAAACAAGGGGGCCTATGCGTTTGGCTAAATACCACGTGTTGTCATTATATTAACATGACAGGAGATATTGAGGTGGATATGAGAAAGATTCAGCAAGTTGCTAATCAAGTTCAGAAGTCTTATGAAAATTCAGAAGATTTCTGGGGATTTCTGACCAGTTGGTTGCCAGATCTGAAATGGTTAAAGTCCTTAATAATGCTAATCCTTGTGATTTTCTGTTCTGTAACAATCATTCTTTGTTGTTTGCCAATTTTATTGAGGTATTGCAGCTTTGCAGCACGACAGACAGTCAAGGCAGCGAAAAATGTAAGAAAAAGGGAAAAACGGGACTGGAGAATGGATTGGGATAATCCTTAAGCTATAAAATCAGGTTGTGTAAATGATTTAGTGGCCAGAAATCATTTACAAAAAGAAATGGAGGAATAAAGGGGAAATTGATGCTTTTAGCAGAAACAATGTCAGGAGAAAGTGCTGCTCAGTATAGGCTTTAGAATAGCAGGGTAGCTTGCCAAGTAACAATGACGAGAATAAGCTACTCTGATTGGTACAAAGGCACAAGCAGTGATTCGCCAGAGAACATCATGTGCCTCTTAGATAAAAGCGGCCCTGATTGGCCTAGTACTAGCCAACGTGCGTTTGTTTACAATGTTCCTGAATGGGTAGATAGCGCGCATGGCAAATGAGGGCTTCTCTCCGTGTGAATGCTGGGGAGAAGTGGCATTAGACTTGTAACAATTTGGGAACACGCTGCATCAGAGCAGATAACATAGCCTGGGAATCAGAATTAATACCTACGCCATGCCTTTTAACAAATAGGAGTGAGATGCTAGAGAATGCTTTGTTTAATTGGATAATAAAATGAGTTCATGAGTGCTAGCCAGTAACAAGGCATGAAGAAGGGCGGGACAACGGGGTTTGTCGCCATTGCTTGTATAAAATCAAAGTGTGAAGATTGTTCGGGGCTCTTGCCCTTTAGCAGCTTGTTCTGCCGGGCTGATCCTGTCAGCTGATGTCTTACAATAAAGTTTGGCTTCATTGAACCGTAGTAAAGAATTGTCGCGTTGTTCATCCGCCCCTGTGCTCGCGCGGAGATGTCGCCTGAGGTAAAAGGTATTGCCTAAGGCCAGCAGCTGCTCCAGCCTTGAGGGGACAGTGAAAAGCCAGCATTGTGCTGGCTCTGGCACCGCTGGCTTGGCACTGCCCCCTCAAGGCTGGAGCAGCTGCTGGGCGAGGTGAAGCCTGGGGTAGTGGGCGGGGCATGGCACAGCCTGGCTCCGCCCCTCCCCAGCTTTGGGACTCCCAGCAGCTGCTCCCAGCAGGCCACCAGCCCCCAGCCGTTCTTTACTGTGTTAGAGTGTCATTTTGTGTCATTTTGGTTGGTGGTGTGCCCCAGGATTTTTTTAATGTTAAAAGTGTGCCGCAGCTCAAAAAAGGTTGGGAAACACTGGCCTAAGGAGTTTTGGGACTCCAGATTGCCGCTACAATGCTACCCCTCTATTCTGTCTTGGTCAGACCACACCTGGAATATTGTATCCAATTCTGTGCACCGCAATTGAAGGGAGATGTTGACAAGCTGGAATGTGTCCAGAAGAGGGAGACTAAAATTATCAAGGATCTGGAGAGCGGCTTGAAGAACTTGGCATGTTTAGTCTGCAGAAGAGAAGGCTGAAATGAGATATGATGAGGGCCATGTATAAATATGAAAATGGAAGTTATAGGGAGGAGGAAGCAAGCTTGTTTTTTACTGCCCTGGACGCGGAACAATGGCTTCACACTACAGGAAAGGAGATTCCACCTGAATATTAGGAAGAACTTCCTAACTGTTCAGCAGTGGAACTCTCTGCTCCAGAGTGTGGTGGAGGCTCCTTCTTTGGAGGCTTTTAAACAGAGGCTGGATGGCCATCTGCCAGGGGTGCTTTGAATGAGATTTTCCTGCATCTTGGCAGGGAGTTGGACTGGATGGCCCACAAGGTCTCTTCCAACTCTATGATTCTATGATTCCAGAGTCATAACCCAATGCTTAAACCACAATGCTATGCTGATTCTTAAATTGACAATGTCTACCAACCACAACATAGTGTGGTAATGTACCATTCATTATCAAGAAAACTAGGAACTGACATATTAACTTGAAAAATAATACTGAACAGTATTAATATAGTTAATTTATAGGCATTTGTAATGATTTTGTTCCGAATTTCAATATTACTGGGAATAAGTCTTGGAGACACAAACTTCTATTTTATGATGTTTCATTACATTTTTGTAATCATCACTTTAACCCACTGTCAAAACATAACAGAGGAAGCATGTTATGCTAGGTTAGTCCAGAGACCTGAATTTGTTGAATCTGTTCGGCTGCTGCCGTTGCATCTTGTAGAGCAGAGCTTTCCGATCATTTCATGTTGGTGAAATAGTTTTTAGACATGCATCGTTTTATGACACAACAATTAGGTTTTACTAGCAAACTGGAAGTTAAATCAACCCTTATAAGAGATACAGATATGGTCGAATCAGGCAGTCCCAAATCCAAAAGACCAAGCTGCAGAGAGTTCCCAGTATTCCTCTTGGCCCATGGCCCAAGTTGCACCAGTACCAAAACTTTTTTCCTTTTCGCCCCATCAAATTCCATACACACTACATCAACTTCGTCCCTCCCAACAATCCCAGCCACCATTGCCTCCCATTACCCCATCTGCACCACATTTACACAGCAAACATCAAACAGCACATAAACAATAAACCAGGACGTTTTCCCCCAGCACCCACCAAAACATTGCACATGGCAACCACGCATTGAACTCCATAGACAGACCACAGTAAGACAAAAGCCAAATACATTTCCCTCCCTTCCCTTTCCTCTGAGCCAAGGCACCAAAACATCTCAAAACAACTTTATACTTCACATAACATTGCAAGAACATTTCTCCCAGCGCCCACTCAGCCCCACAACTTGCAAGAACATACTCAACCCCACAAGCAAATCACATCTAGTCAAAAGCCAAAACTTTCCTCCATGCCCCTAAGCCACAACAGCCTGGCGACCTCCCGCAGGCCTTTGCTAGGCCGCTGCAGTACCACGACCCACCACTATGGCCGAAACGCCCTTCCCTCCCTCAACCACTAAAAGAAACCTAAATAAACAAACAAAATACCCAACATAACAATAAACAAGCCCCCCAAATTAACCCACTGCCCCCTTACCTTGTCTTCCATCCATCTTTAAACCGGTCCGATTCTTCGGGCCGCTCTGGGGCCCTGCGAAGACGGACGCACATCGCGTCCGCCTCGCTCCCATGCACTCCGCCATTTTGGAAAGGTGGGGAGAGCGCTCCCCGAGGGGGGGGGGAGCGATCCGCGGATAAGTGAAATCCCCATAGGAAAGCAATGTATTCAGTATCCACAAGTTGAAAGTTTCCCCAAATTGTCCCACTCTTGTTCCATAAGCACTCTGCCCCTTCTGCCTCTCTGTGCCCACTCTTTTCCTTCTTCCCTTTCAACCTCTCTGGCCTGGGGGAAGCAGAGAAGCGTGGATCCCCGCTTCTCCTTCTGCCAGCGGCTGACTCGCACGTTCGTTCCGGGTTCACCCGAGGACAATTGGCCCCCACCTTTTTCGCATTAAAGTCCCATCTCCTCTGCAGCAATGAAGAGTCCAAAAGCGGCAGCGGTTTGCCGGTTTGGGCTCAAAAGGGACCCTGAAGGGGGGAACGGGTCCCCAGCCTTCTGCCATCTTGGGAGACTTAGTTTGCAAGGACCAAGACTCATTTTCCTCCATTTCTTACCATTTCTTTCCTGGACGGACTCATGATCATTTCCCTGACTGGAAACTGTCAGGGGGCCCAAAAGTACATCTATGGACTCTGGGGGGGAGGAGCAGGTCTCTGCCTCGGTAGATCACCTAAAGGGAACGCTTTGGAGAGATCAGTGCGAGTAGGGAGGCCTCGAACTCATAACCCGGGTCTGTGCGGGCTGTGATATGCAGTTCGCCCAAGGACACTGATCATGGACTCTTTTTACTGCTGTTTTCACTGTTTTGAGTTTAGTCCCGTACAAGCGGGCTTTGCCCAGGGTTGGACATGGACCCTCTCCCTTGCATTTTGGACTTTATAGTTTCCAAGGACACTCTTCCCAGTTGGACATTTCCTGCCTTTCTTCCCCCGTTTTGCATCATGGACTCTCAATGACTTTTGCCATCCTACCGCACCCCCAGGAACAGCTATGCCTCAAGGCTCTGTAGTTTCCAAGGACAGTGGTTACATCTAGGGAAACTACAACTCCCAGAGGGAGAACAGCATTATGCTGATGTTTTAAAGATCATTTTTCTCTGGGAAGAGGGGGCTGCTTGGGAATGATCTGCAATGATTGCTGGGGATCTCTGTCTTGTCTGGTTGTATCCTTATGTGTTCCCCTTTTGTGCCACTGAAACATAGCAAGATAATGCCCTCAGCTGAGCGTTCCAAAGTTTAACAGAATGCAATAACCATCCTTTCCCATCCATTTTACCCTTGCACAAACAATATTTTTGGGAGATGCTGGGTTCCTTCGTGGGGGAAGGCCCACACTCTTTACTTAGGTCTCCCCGCATATGTCTCTGTCATTATCGGAGCTTGACCACTGATAGGGAATATGCCCGGACATTTATTCATAACCCAGAAACATGATTGTTTCACTGTGGAATTCGGAACTCCTCAGCCAGCCCAAATAGACATTTTTTTACCATTTTAAACTGAGAAACCATGCTTCCCGCTCAGCCAAAACTCCCAGACAAAGGAAGTTTCGGCATGGACAAAGACAGCCATTAAGGTATTCAAATCGAACAATAGGTAGGTAGGTTTGAGCTCCACATCAGATGCTCGCTTGCCGCAAGGCACTTCCGCAACAGGTAACTTCCTTCACCCAGCCGTTTTCCTTTGTGTCCTTTCCCGCCCTGCGCAGCCGGCCAGGATTGGCCCATTCAAATCTAGGCGCGCCTTTTCTGATTGGTTCAGGCGCGCTGGCCGGCTTCCAGCCCAGGTGATTTTGACAGCTCAGCCTATCAGCTGGAGCCACACGTGGGCAGGGAGGGCGCTCAATTCAAATGTAAATGACTGGTTTTCTATATATTTGTGTGCACAACCCATTAAAGCATGTTTTGCCTTTGGAACCTGGCGTCTGGCATTTCATCCTTGCCAGCTGAATAAGACTCTTCACTCGGTATTTGGCGTTCTTCCGGTCTGGGTGAGCTTTGATCTGGGTTACAGTGGGATTTGTAGTTTTGGGAAGATCATCCAGATTAAGGGCCTTGATCCTCGCGTTTTAGGGGTGGCCTGGGCCCTGTCCCCTTAAGGGAATAGTCCCCCATAATCCATTGTTCGGTAACACAGACACATACATCCATTGTAATAGCGAAATGTATGGAGGGTACAACATAGCGCATGAAAACCTTTCATGTATATTTTTAAATATCCATTTGTAAGATAATAACATTTACAAGTTTTTTTGTCATTACTTGTTACATTCTCACAACACACTGCAGCCAGTACGCCAACATGTCATGATAAGAATGGAAAGCTCTGCAATATTGAATCCCTCACTGTGCTGTGTGAAGATGTACTTCTTTAATTTGTCCTGAATCATTCAACTTTGGGGGATGACTCAGTTCTAGCAAATATATCCATGTCTATTTTCTCCACATAATGAATATTTTATTATTATTTGTTCTGCTGTACCTTGCATTTTTATAAGTGCAATGTCTTTGAACTTTTACATGTAATGGAGTTGTGAGAAACACAACAAAAGGGCACTTGTGTTGATGTTTGTTGTTACTAACTCATAAAAGGAATCAATTAGTGAGGACACCTCCATGGAGCAGTCTGACCACACACAACATTACACACACAATACATGAGCACTCTCCACTTCTTGAGCTTTAAGGGCACACAAGTATTGTGTAATTTGGTTACAAGCCTTAGAAAGAAGGGAGATACCAGACAATATAGGAGCCACATAGCTCTCACAAAAACACTGGAGAAGACAGTCTTTCTCGGGGTAATAGTTCAAGACTCAACAATAGATGTAAAAACTATTTGGCAAGCAACAGAAGGGCAAGACAAGCGGGTCATAGACACACAAAGCAGTGGTTGCTACTAAATTCTGCCTTTAAGTCACCCAACAACTTTTGGCAGCTCCATGAATTTCATAGGGTTTTCTCTAAGTGTATAAGGTAAAGGTTTCCCTTGACATTAAGTCTAGTTGTGTCTAACTCTGGGTGGTGGTGAAGTCGAGCCCAATTTAATGGGGCTCTGCCCGGATGGGGCCGAGAGCCCTGACCGCCTCTAAGAGCGAGGATGCAAGAAAAACCTCGGTGAACCTTTTGGAAGCGCCAATTTTCCCAATAAAAACCTAATTCAAATCGTCTCACCAAGATCCGGAAGTGTGCACACCGAGAGAAGGTTCTGTCCCAGCTAAGAAAGGATGAAAGCCACGAGTCCTGAGATTCCGCAAAGCTAACATGTTTATTTGGCAAATTTACTAAGCATTTATACCCTAAGAGTCCATTCAGATTCAAATTTGACGCCCGCCTCACTACGTGCGCTCTCAGCTGGTTAGTTGGAACCTCAGCAACAGCTGAGTGCCAGAAAGCCGGCCGGCACTCCAGCCAATCGCAAGCCAGCGCCTCTTAGAATTGGCCAATGAGAAACCAGGGAGGTGGAACAAAGCGGCGAAAACAAAGAAACTGGCTGGCATGGTGACATTCCGGTGGGTTTTGGTATGACCTAGGGGCAAACGAGAACTTCTTGTGTCCTCAAGTCTATCTTGCTATCGTTTACTTTTGAAACGGTTTTGTCCTAGATCGATACTCCCTTTGTTTGGTAGGTATCGATCAACGGAAAACATGGTTTCTCTGTGAAAATGGCCAGGTTGAATAAATCTTTATTGTGGCCAAAATATGAGGATCTGACCCCTCATTGAATTAACCTTGTTATGGGAATATAATTTCTGTGTGCCTATTCCTATGACTTATTAACAGACAAAGCCTCAGAAATTAATAAGACATAGGCAGGAAGACCCAGTATAAGTTACAGCAGTGTTTCCCAACCTTTTTTGAGCCGTGGCACATTTTTTACATTTGCAAAATCCTGGGGCACACCACCAACCAAAATGACACAAAATGACACTCTTAACACAGTAATACATATAGTTAATACGTTTTTAAATGCATTTATACACTCAGTGTGAAACCTGGACCTGTTTTGATGAACACAACATAGATATCCTGGCAGGAATGGCAGAAAGACACAAACCTCCCACACAAAACTCCCATAACCAAGAGAAAATGCTATAAGAGTTTGGTGGGCATTGACCTTGGGTTTTGGAGTTGTAGTTCACCTATTTCCAGAGAGCACTGTGGACTCAATCTTGGCATGAATACTCAATATGCCCAAATATGAACGCAGATGGAGTTCAGGGGAAATGGACCTTGACATTTGGGAGGTGTAGTTGCTGGGATTTATAGTTCCCCTACAATCAAAGAGCATTCTGAACCCCACCAATGATAGAACTGGGCCAAACTTCCCACACAGAACCCCCAGGAGACAAGATGAGGTCTCTACTTGGAGAAAGGGAGGCAGGGCTTCCTAATCCATGGAGAGGGAGAGACCAAGTAGACATTCAAGGACATTCAAGTGCCACCTCGGAGTTGGTTGAGGTAGGCAGGATATCCCTGGGTACTGGTTGTGGGGGGTTGGGAGCAGGTTAGGGTTTTGCCCTCCCTTCTGCTCGAGATCCCCGTGTACAACTAGGGGCCACTGTGTGATACAGAATGCTGGACTAGATGGGTTGAGGTCCGATTCAGCATGGCTCTTCTTATGTTCTTATGTTCTTACAACGGGTGGGGAAGGGGGGTGTTTGTAATTTTGTGTCTTTATCGAGGTAGGTTTCATAGGGTTTTTATACTTCAACACACTAGACTCTCCCCCCCCCCCTTCCTGGAGGTTCCAATTTCCCACGGCACACCTGATGATTGCTCACGGCACACTAGTGTGCCCCGGCACACTGGTTGGGAAACACTGAATTACAGGGGAGAGTCCCTGCGAAGGAACCTGGCATCTATCCTTAAATCTGCAATAGCAATAGTGGCTGATGGTGCCTGGGGGAAGCGAGCAGAGGCTCTGCCACTTGGGAAAAGGTTTATTTCATGTGTTTGAGACAATGTGGCAGAAAGGGATGCAAATGTATCTTTGGGAGAAAACTGATGCTGCTACTTAGAAAAAGGTGCTTTCTGTGGTTGAACTGGCTAGAATGTGTCAAGGGAAATGGAGCAGAGGCAGAGGGGAGAAGGAGAGAAGAAAGCTATTTTGCTGGTCTTTTTTCTTATGCAGCCTGGCTCACGTGGCAGCAGGGAACTGTGGAACTCTCTGCTGCAGGATTCTCAGTCAGAACCTGTTTGGCTCGAATCCAGTTGTGCTCATCTCAATTTCCATAGATACATCCAAGGTCATCTGGCCAGCATGACTGCATGGAGCACTGTTACCTTCCTGCAGAAGTGGTGCCTAATGATCTACTCACATTTGCATGTTTTCAAACTGCTAGATTGGCAGAAGCTGGGGCTAACAGCGGGAGCTCACCCCTCTCCCCAGATTTAAACCACAACCTTTTGGTCAGCAAGTTCAGCAGCTCAGTTGTTTAACCCGCTGCATAACCAAGGGGCCCTTCTTAGTGTATAGCAGGGGTGCTCAGAAAGTCGATCGCGATTGACTGGTCGATCTTGGGACCCAGGGAGGTCGATCCCAGCTGGATGGGACGCTTCTGAGGGGGCAGAGCCAAGCCCCACCAAGCCACGCCCCCTTCGCCGGCTTCAGCATTTCCCCTGCTTCTGCTGGGTAGAAGAGGATAATGCCAAGCCAGTGGTGGCTATCTATGCCACTACTGGCTTGGCATTATCCTCTTCTACCCAGGAGAAGCAGTGGTAATGCTAAAGCCAGAGGGGGAGGGGGCGGAGCTTGGCGGGGCTTAGCTCCGCCCCCTTCTCCTCTGGCTTTAGCATTTCCACTGCTTCTCCTGGGTAGAAGAGAATAATGCCAAGCCAGTGGTGGCATAGATAGCTACCACTGGCTTGGCATAACCTTTCTGTACCCTGGAGAAGCTGTGGAAATGCTAAAGCCAGAGGAAAAGGGGGCGGAGCTAAGCCCCACCAAACCCCGCCCCCTTCCCCAGCTCCGCCCTGTTATCTCTTGGTAGATCTTTCTGACTTGGTTTTAGTTTAAGTAGCTCGCATGCTGAAAAAGTGTAGGCACCCCTGGTGTATAGCATCATGTTATTCATTTGCTGGATCTGTGTGTATTTTTCTTTCACTTAATGTATATGCATATGATTAACCTTATCCTTGTACTGCAAAACTAAAGATTACTGGGGTGGGCTATGGACGTGGTAATATTTCCACCTATTGCTTATAGTCATCCCTTAGTTGAAATGCAGCACAACCTCTTCAAAACAAGTTAAATAATTAAGTAGGCTAGAGAAACTGATTTTTTTTGCCTCAGCAAAATGTAAACAAGTTCTGAAAAACTAACTAAACAACTTGGCAGCATTTCAAAGACTATTTTAAAAATATCTGCTATGCATTTTAAACTTTAATAATACATTAAACAGTTTATGAGAAAGAAAGAAAAACAGAAAGCTGAATCCACTGAAGAAATGTAGGTCCAACAATAAATAACAGCTAACATGTTATTACTCACTGCCCACTTATCCGGGTTATTAGAACAGTACTTGCAAGTGTTGTTTCCTTTAAATGAGAATGCCCTGAAGATGTACATTGGTTTGATATTTTTTATTTGAAAATACACATGCAATGTACAAATGAAAACAAGAACAGTATTATAAATGAATAGCAGACACCTAGAAATCTAATTGAATTGTCCTTTCTGATCTCCTAGTTTCAGCTACTCCCATTGATTCTAGAAAAGGGGGGATTTTCTTTGTTTTACAAATGCTAAAGTGCTGTTTCTTATGCCTCCCTCTCCCAATCACAGGACTCTGCCCCATCCCTTCAGACAATTGCATACATTCAGGAAATCTTCACAGTCGTTAAGAAGCATTAAGTATCCTTTGTCAAATAAGCTAGCTATTCATTCCTACTGATCAGATCAGTCAGACTCACAATACTATTTGCTTTCTCAGAAGCATTTGCTATTAAGTTGAAAATAGCTGCTGGGAAAGCTAAAGTAGCCAGTGGCCACAGGTTTCTCAAGGAGAGGATAACTGGATGAATTAACATTTAAAATAATGAAAAGCACTGATTGTTGTGAGGTGCCTTCAAGTTGACCCTGACTTACAAGACCCCATTGTAGGGCTGTCTTTGCAAGATTTATTCAGGGGAGGCTGCCTTCTGCAGTGGAAAAGGTGGGACTTGCCCATGGTCACCCAATGGATTTCCATAGCTGAGCAAGGATTTGAACCCCTGGTCTTAAAAATCCAAGATAAATAACAGCAAGGCGAATCAATATTTGGATTAATTGAACCTTACAAAACTCTCAGAAGGAAGTAAGGTAGACTTAGAGAGACAAATTATGTTAGAAGGGTTAAGGAGAGATGGCTCTCTTAGGTCAGTGTTTTTCAACCTTTTTTGAGCCACGGCACATTTTTTACATTTACAAAATCCTGGGCCACACCACCAACCAAAATGACTCAAAATGACAATTTAACACAGTAATACATATAGTTAATATGTTTTTAATGTATTTATACACTCAGTGTGAAACCTGGGCCTGTTTCGGTGAACACAACATAGATATCCTGGCAGAAATGGCAGAAAGACAAACACGCTGTTGTGCTCTCTCTCTCTCTCTCTCTCTCTCTCTCTCTCTCTCTCTCTCTCTCTATATATATATATATATATATGTTCATTTGTGGGATTAACATAACTCAAAAACCACTGGACAAATTGCTGCCAAGCCACAAAACATACTAATACTAACCCAAGGAGGGAGCATCAGTCAAAAAATTGATTTTGTCATTTGGGAGTTGTAGTTGCTGGGAGCTATAGTTCACCCGCAATTAAAGAGCATTCTGAACTCCACCAATGATGGAATGGAATCAAACTTCCCACACAGAACTCCCATAACCAAGAAAAAATACTATAAGAGTTTGGTGGGTGTTCCGTCCTCCAGAAGTTTTATATGCATTGCCCCATAGTTTTGTTTAAAAAGGCAGCATTTTTCCTTTTGCATCTTTCCTGGGACTGTTCCAGACACTCTGGCACCTTGCCTGTTAATTATTAGCAAGGTTGCAGCCTGGTGCAGAATTTGCCACCTAAAGCTCTGCAAATGTATCTTTTTAGTTGGTGTCCGCCCCTTTTTCTTCCTGGGGATTGGCCTCCATTTTAGAAAGTGTTTTAGTTCCTTTCAGAGAGGGAAGGAAGCCAGATGTGGTTTTTTTGGCCAGCCAGGATTGGCTCCGAAAGGGTCACCGTAAGTACTGGGTGCTTACTGGGTGCTTACTGGGTGCTAGCCTGTATGCTAACCTGCATGCTGACCTGCTGATTGCTATTTGCTTGACCATTAGCTGGGGGACTGCTGGAACCAGATGAGTTTATGGTACCTTGCAGAGACTGGCTTTGCATGCTGTATAGGATAGACATCTGGTTACCAGCCCAGCTTTAGGTCACCTTTTGGCCTGAGCTTAGGTTTAGAGGGGGGAAGGAGTGGTTCCTTCAACCAAACACCTAGGACCAGGGTGGGAAATATCTGGTTTCCTGCCATCCAAAAAGAAGCAGTGGGAATCTTTTGAGCAACAACCCAAGGCATTTCCAGTCTGTTTTTTTTTTTTTTTTTTTGCAACCATTAAGAAGCTGTGCCAAGTCCTGCAAAGACTTTGTTATTGAATAAACTGTTTTATTATCAAATTTATTTTGGAGTGTTTTTTGGGTTGCCAGACCACCTAGCCTTTTCAGCAAGCGCTCTGCAGTCCACCAGATAGAAAGGACAACACATCTGCCAGTTTTAATTTTAAACAGACCTGGTGTGACGGCATAGTGGGCATTGACCTTGAGTTCTGGAGTTGTAGTTCACCTACATCCAGTGAGCACTGTGGACTCAAACAATGTTGGATCAGGACCAAACTTGGCATTAATACTCAATATGCCCAAATGTAAACACAGATGGGGTCTGGGGAAAATAGAGCTTGACAATTGGGAGTTACAGTTTCTGGGATTTATAGTTAACACACAACCAAAGAGCATCCTGAAATCCAGCAACAATGGAATTGAACCAAACCTGGCACACTGAACTCCCACAAGACCAACAAAGTACTGAAAGGGTTTGGTGGGCATTGACCTTGAGTTTGGGAATTGTAGTTCACCAGTCCCTCCTCTTCTTTCCAAAGGTGCAAACTTTTATTTTTCCTCGGAGCAGGGGTTGCGAAGGCGCCTGCTCAGACTTCCTCCTCCTCCCCGGGGCCCCCTCCTCACCTCTCCTTCCCAGCAACAGTTTGCAGATGCGGAGGGCTCCTCCCAGCCCATCCCTGCCAAAGGCAACCTGTCCCACGCGCCCAGGGCCGCCCCCACGCTCTTAAAAGGACATGCGCCTCCAAGCCAGGCCCACGAGCAACACGTCCCCGAGCAGGAACAAAGACCCCCTGGCCATCTCCAGCCCTCCCCCCCCCTCACACACAAGCAATAGAGAGGAGGGGGAGAGCGTGAGGTAGAGGGGAGCACGCAAGGCGGAAGGGAGGGGAGGAGGAGGAGGAGAGCGAAGGCATGCTCTGCGGCGGCGCTTGCTCCTCGCCTCCTCTTCTCCCCCCTCCCTTCCCCTCTGCTTGCCTGCCTGCCTGCTTGCCTGCTGGGACTCTTACGCAGGCCGGTCAGAATCGGCTGGCGGGCCGCAAAATGCCCAGGTCTGGTATTGGAGGTTCCAATTTCCCACGGCACACCTGTTGATCGCTCACGGCACACTAGTGTGCCGCGGCACACCAGTTGGGAAACACTGTCTTAGGTTTATTTTGTGAAACAATTAGTAAAGAAGATGTAGAAATTTGTCAATACAGTTCTGTTGCTGCAAGATTAATAATAGGGAAGTCATGGAAAGGGGGAAAGAGTTACTTACAAAGTATTCAAGAGGAAAATTATTAGATTGTATTATATTATTCAAATGGCCAGGCTCTCCAATAGTATTTAGGAAGGAAATAATGAAGATTTTGATAGAAAATGGAGGCTCGCATTTGAATATTTAGAAAGGAAGACAAATGTAGACTTTGAAGTAGCTGCAAGGAGACTGTATTAATATAAAGATAAGGGTAGGTTTTTAAAAATCAAGATACTAGTTCAACACTGAGTGGTGTCGAAAGTGGTGGTTCATGGGTGGGGGAGGGATGGGTATGGCGGACAGATTTATCTGTATAATGTGCACTTCAGCTTTTTTCTCCTGCATTCTGTATACCACCTTTACACAGTAAAAATATTTTTTAAAAATAATCCTAGTCCAACACATACACCACAACATTCATATCTTAATGAAAAAAAGGCAAGATAATTAACTGTAAGACAACAGCATTATAAAAATATTTCCCCAATATATTCCCCCTTGGTCTTAATCCATTTACCACCACACTTCCTGCTAGATTAGACCTAGTGAATCAGTTGCTAAATGGTAGGTCATTCCTTGTAGAAATCCCATTATTTTATTGGGTCCAGTCTAGCTGAAAGTAGCAACTAGATGTAAGCCCTTGAACTGTAAAACATTCAAGACAAAAAAACTGTTTCCCTCAAAGCTATTGTTCTGTTTCTAGGTACTGTTCCCACCTCAATTATGTGAGAATAACATTCCTTTCAGAATCCTAGGTGCTTTTTTACTGGTCACAAACATTATTATGTTTTAATTTACCATTCTCTGCTCCTCAGTTCTACCTTTTAACCATTATAATAAATACATTTCTCTGGTTTGTCTAGCGCAGGGGTCAGGAACCTTTTTGACTCAGAGAGCCATGAAAGAAAAATATTTGGAAATTTATTTCAGTGAGAGCCATATAATATATAAAATATATTTTAAGTCTGAATTCAACTAAATGTGAGTATATATGTACATACTATGAGAAAAAGATTCCCCCGGCAGAATGATGGGCCATTTATTTATTTATTTTATTTTATTTATTATTTCGATTTGTATACCATCCTTTCCAATTGGCTCAGGACAGTTTACAGCATATCGAACTATAACATCGGAACAATAAAACAGCAGATATCAGAACAATAAAAACAATGTCAAACTACAACCAAGGGTGGCTAAAAGTCGAAAGCCTGGCGGAAAAGAGCTGTTTTACAAGATTTCCGGAAAGCCAGCAGCTCACTAATTGCACGGATGTCAGGCGGCAGAGCGTTCCACAGGCTCGGTGCCACAACAGAGAAGGCCCTCTGTCTAGTTGAAGATAGATGGACAGTTTGTAAGGAAAGGATCTGCAAGAGGTTGTGATCCTCAGATCGAAGAGATCTCTGGGGAATATATGGGAGTAGACGGTCACTCAAGTACACCGGCCCCAGACCATGCAAGGCCTTAAAGGTCAAGACCAACAGTGCTCGATGGGCAACCAGTGCAGTCACTGCAGAGTTGGAGTAATATGGGCCCTGAGTGGCACTCCAGCCAGGAGTCTCGCTGCCGCGTTCTGCACCAGTTTAAGTCTCCGGATGACCGACAAAGGAAGACCAATGTAAAGGGTGTTACAGTAGTCTAACCTTGAGATGTCTGTTGCCTGGATCACCGTGGCCAGGTCACTCCCGGTGAGATAGGGTGCCAGCCGCCTAGCCTGTCGCAGACTTCAGACCTGGCTCTGCAAAAGGCATGCTCAGGACTCTGGGAAGGGAGAGAAGATGGAAGGAAGGGGGAAAGAAAGAATGACAGAGGAAATAAAGGAGGGTGGGGGAGAGGAAAAAAGAAAAGAAAAACAAACTATGGAATAGGAAGAAAAGAAAAGCAGGAGAGAGACAAGGAGGGGAAAAGAAAGAAGGAAATGGGAAGGGAGTAGGACGAGGCGCCGCCGCTGGGCCCCCCCTTCCCCGGCGAAGAGGACGCAGGGCCCTGAGAGCAGCGGGGAATGAGGAAGAGGTGGCGATGGCAGCGCGAAAGTGGCAGTTGTGGCGCATTTGCGTCACTCCTCCCCGCTGCATGCTGGGAAACCGAGGCCCAGGCTGCTCTGGAGAGCCAGATGCAATCGTGAAAAGAGCCACATCTGGCTCCCGAGCCATAGGTTCCCTACCCCTGTTCTAGTGGCAACCTTAGAGTGAAGATGTAGATAATTTTGTACCACATGTTTCTCTTTTTCAGAAATAACATTGTAGTTCACAAAAGTATATACCAAATTCTAAAAAAGCTTTTCAAAATAATATAGTTCTAGTCATCTATTCTTATTACAATGTATTCAAAATAGTATCAGGTAGGTTGTGGTTATCTTTCTCTTGAAGCTGAATGAATCCCATCTGTAGTTCTTTCTGCTGTTTAGCAAATAATTTCTATGCATATTATTAAGAAAATTAAATGACCATTTAAATCAAATTGTTCTCCTTGTGAAAAACTGGAGACAAATGTTCCCCTTTGTTTCCTTTTCTGCTCACAAACTACTTCTTGGGTCAATCGACTGTGTGTGTCTTCAAGTTGTCTGTCTATTGATGGCAACCTCATAAATTTCTTAGCAAAGGAACACTCAGTGGTGATTTTGCCAGTTCCTTCCTTTGGAAAATAATAATAGTCGTCATCATCTTTATTTATACCCCGTCGCCATCTCCCCAAAGGGGACTCGGGATGGCTAACATAAAGCCAAGCCCTTATAAAATACAAGACAACACAGTAAAATACAGAATACAAAAAAATGCATAAAAAATAAATTACAGTAACAAATGAAACAATAAAAGAAATTCACACAATGTAAAATCAAATTGGAAGGGCAGGCCAAATGGACAGGATAAAATGATAAAACTCTGGGCGATGTAGGAGTCTTCTTCTTGGCTTTTCTTCACTAACAATGATTCAGGAAGGACTCATCCCACGCTTTTTACAAGCGCATTGAGGTTGGATGTGTCCTTCGAGCCTGTACAATTTACTCTTCTGGTGGAGCGCAGCGTGCACAGAACTGGCCTCGCCCTTTAAACCAAAGGTTCGTCTGCCGGGGTCTAGCAAGCTTGGACGGTGGCAGCGAGGTCCTCAGGTCGTGGGTTTGGTTCAAGTTTCCTTCTCTTAGATGGTTGACCTTACAGGGTTAGACAAGCACCATCTCCCCGGGTGTGAAATCAGAGTTTTCCTTCTCCTAGAATAGTTGCCAAAAGGCTAGAGAGCCCATCCTGCCCTTTGACGCTCTTTGTCAGACCCTTCGGTTGTGACCTGTTTGGCATGGGAGGCCCTACCGGTGAGGTAGAAGTAGGACATATGTAAATTAGGGGGGCCCAAGAGAATGAAACAGTGGGGTCAGACTTTCAGTTTAAAATAGGAAAGAGCTTCATATAGATGGGGCAACACAAATGGTATGGATGGTCACTCTCCAAAGGCACATCGGAAAAGCCAGGTTTTCAAATTTTTCTTGAAATCTGCTAAGGCAGCGGCTTGCCTAATCTCCCCAGATAATGAGTTCCAAAGACAGGGAGCCACAGAGGAGAAGGCTCTCTCCCTCATTCCCACTAGTCTTGCCTGTGACAGGGGAAGAGGTGAGAGGAGAGCCTTCCCGGAGGATCGGAGTGGCCGTGCAGGTTGGTGGAAGGAGATGCGGTCACGGAAGTAGGCAGGTCCCAAACAATTTTGGGAACTAAGGCATGGACCACCATAGTCAAGTCAAAGGTATGGTCACAGCTGGCGCACGAATTTTAATTGTGCAAAGACCCTTCCAGCCACCGCTGACACCTGACCATCAAGTGTCAGCGATGAGTCTAGGAGGACCCCCAAGCTGCGGACCTGTGTCTTCAGGGGGAGTGCAACCCCGTCAAGCACAGGTTGCCACCCAATACCCTGGTTGGACATACGACTACTACAGTATCTTAAATCAAAATGACTATGTATCTGGTGTCTAGGTACAATGCAACTATGACTGTAGCATTCATATACAACATGAAATATATAACAGCCCAAGGGGATCACTTCTAGCGATGTTCTTGATGTTTCAATGTATGATTATCCTCTAGTTTGGAAGTTTCAAAACTTGGCACATTACTATCCATGAGGAGCGTCCTAAACGCCGGAATGCCCTGAAGAAGCGCCTTGAAGCGCTAAACAGCCAGATAGAAGCATCTACCCATTTTGCGCCATTGGCTTTTATCTAGCATAGTCGTCATTATTCTTCTGCTGGCCGCCTTCTCATCCTGTATTTTGGGAAATACGAGGACAGTGAGTGTATATGCCATTAGAATTCACATAGTGCGACTATTGACTGACCACAAGAATTTGTTTGCTACGTTTGGGACTGTTTTGATTAACTGTGATGATTGTTTTGCATCATTTGGGGTAGTGTGGAATCCCAGCGACCTTTGGTGTACCCAAGGCTTCCGCTATAGTAAAGTTCGGACTTTTGATCCACCTTTAAGAGCTATATTGCGGAACGGATTTGGACTCAGTTATATGTACTTCTTAAAGTGGATTTGGAACTGATCATTTTAAGCCGTCTTCAATCTGAACAACGGGACATTTAACCAGTCATCTATAGGTTCATAGAAAGGTCGCAAGCTTAATAAATGTGGCTATATTTTATCTGACATTATAAAAATTTTGATAAATGCTTGAGATTATTAAATGTTGTATTTCATGTTGTATGTGAATACTACAGTCATAGTTGCATTGTACCTAGACACCAGATACATAGTCATTTTGATTTAAGATACTACAAGTGCATTTCCTTTTTTCTGTAGTAGTTTGCATAGTGAGCAACTCAGGTTTTTCTGGTTTTTGGACATACGACTGACCTGGAGGACATCTGTCTTGTCGGAATTGATCTTCAGCCTGTTCATCTTCTGTTTTCCCGTTTTGACTTTGGATCGTTTTTGGCTAATCCTTGATGCTGACTGCTCTTTTGGTTTGACATGGGTCTGCTTTTGTGATTCCCTATTCCCTGCCCCTCTGGTGTGACAACTGTTACTGCCTGCCTCTTCTGGTGTGACAACAACGGACTGACTGACGACGTGTGGCTTTCTATTCCTTTGTACCTGTTGTGTTCGAGTTTGCTGCGGATTTTCCGGATATTTAATCTGCATTTTTGTTACTATCTTTTGACCAGACTGGTTGTATTTTTGGGTTTCTTGTGCTTTCACACTAAGTTTTCGGTGTGTTTGGTCAAGTTTGATTGTTTTTTGAGTTTTGTGGTGCAGTTAATAAACTCCTATTGCTAACTGTAGTGGGCTTGGCTTCTTTAAGACAGTCTTTTTGTGACAATGCAATTGGGGTATTTAAGCCTCCAAGTCAAAGCTACAGATTTAAGGACCTAATCACACTAGAGCTTAAAGAATATGTAATGATTGTTTAAATCCTGGGGCTCCTTTTGCAGAATTGTGAGATTTGTTGTTTAGGGAAGGGCCTTTTAACAACTCAGCCAGAGATGTCCTGGATCTCTGGTCATATCTGTATCCTATTCTGTTGGATAGGAAAGACAAATTCATGCAAGCCTGTTGCTAGCCCCATTTCTCTCATCCCAGTGATTGGGGATATACAAAAGGTATATGCATCGAGCAGGGCCATAGCCAGGATTTTTATTCGGGGGGAGCTGAGTGAGAGAGGATCTACCCTAGAGAGAGGATCATTATCCCAATACCCCCATGCATATGGGATATATTGAGCATTCTGAAACTGCATTATATGGCAGTGTAGACTCAAATAATCCAGTTCAATACAGTTATACTGCATTCTGAAACTGCTTTATGGTATATGGCAGTGTATACTCATAGAATCCAGTTCAATGCCGTTAAACTACATGATATGGCAGTGTAGATGGGGGCCCAACTCTTCTGCCTTCATCACGTGCCACTCCTCTGTTGCACTGGAGCATATATCCATAAGCACAGGGCCATATTTATGTATTTATTTCTTTATTTATTTATAATTCAAACGTTTATACCACCACTCCCCGGAGGCTCGGAGTGGTTTACAGCTGAATTATAACATAATAACAGAGAGACACATATTATAAGACAAACAGTTAAGGGTTAACACATAAATAAAGGGGAGAACCTGATGATATGGAGAGTTTCCATGTGGTCTGAAAAACTTAGGCAAATCACATTCCTGTCTTAGTCACACACAAAATAATAATGCTATAGCAAAAGATAAGGACCAAGGCATTCCCCCCTCCCCTCCCCCAACAATTTTGGGAGCATCATCTGTCAACTGGAACTACAGGCATATATTATTTAAAGCCAATGACAAAAAAATCTGTCAACCTTGAATCTCATTTTATAAGTCTTCAGTGCAGTTTCTTACAGCTTTTTATTTATGCTTGGTCATATAATTAATTCTCTTGTTGGTGATAAACAACTTCTTGGTTTAAATTTTGCTTTGATTTCTCAATCATGTGAAAAAGATCTCATGTGCTTCCTCCCCCCACTCCCTTGTCATCTCCAATTTTTGTGCATTGATTATTATAGTAGTTCCCTTGGACACATATGGTTGAACAGTTGTACCAAGGCTTCTGACCCTGTAGCTGTCACCTGCTTATTGTATTTAAGTGCTTGGTGATTTTCATCTGTCATTGTTGAGGCTTCTATCTTTTTGGCTGCAGATAGCGTCTTTTTGGATCTCTCCTTAACAGCGTTCCTCCTTCAGTCCAGAGTTCTTCTGGCCTGTGCTTAATAAAGCTTAATGGTTCTGCTGTTTTCCACTTTTGCACTCTATAATCACCTGTGATTAACAATAAGTCTTCTTTTAACGTGTGATCAATTTTCTCCTGGACTCTAGTGCATAATCTGTTTCTTCCTCTTGTGCCTCTGTAGTTGGAGTATAAACTTGGATTATATTTATAGGTTTTCCCTAAAGTTTTAATATGATTTGGTCAGATATATCCTTTGCCTGTTTTGAGTACATATCTCTTCACTACTAATGCCACCCATTTCTTCTTAGATTTTTGTTTCCTTTTTTTTAAATTTAATTTTTTATTGGTTTTTTTAATACAGAAGAGAAAATAAAAAGGGTCCGGGGAGGGAATAGCAGGGAAGGGAAAATTGGGTTGAAGGGAGGGTATGGGGGGAAGGCGGGGTAGGGGAGAAGTTAAAAAAACATCACGAGCAACAGTTAGGAAAAGACATACATTGTGCACAATAGAAAAGACTTTGGGATTTAAGAGACAAATCAGTTCTTATTCATTCCGGTAGTGCACCCTGTGCTTCTAATTTCTGAACAGCTACTTCTTCATATTATTTCACTCTTCTTATTTTAGGTAGTTTACTTGAATATTACTCTATTAAAGATAAAGAGAGATTAAAAACAAAATTTACTACCTGCATAACCTTCCTTCCCCTTTTTCCCCTTCTCTATACCATGTTTAAATCTGTCTTCCATGTTTTTTTACAGTACTCCTGGAGGGGGCCCAGTCCCACTTAGTGTCTGTCCCTTCTTTACCGTATTTCTTTTCTTTTAATCTTTCCGTTAATAATTCCATTTGATAAGTATCAATTACTTTAATTAGCCATTCTTCCTTGGAGGGAGTCCTTTGATTTCCAGTATTTAGCAAAAGCTAGTTTTGCCGCCGTTGTTAATAAAATAAAGAGCCTCCTTTATTTATGGGACAGATCGGTGACTACAATGCCTAAAAGAAAGCGTTCTGGTTTTTGTGTAATCTTTTTTTTATGATCTTCTCTATTTCTTCTCTGATCATTGCCCAGTAAACCTTGGCCCTCGGGCAGAGCCACCATATATGTAAAAATGTACCGTGTATTCCGTCACAGCACCAACAGTTCGGTTTTGTTTTTTTATAAATTTTTGCCAGTTTTGCTGGTGTCAGGTACCACCGGTACAGCAACTTTAGCCAATTTTCCCTATATTTATAACAATATGACACATTTATATTGTATTTCCATATCTTTTTCCAGGTCTCTGGTTGTATTCTGAAACCTATGTTTCTAGACCATTCCCTCTCAAAATTTTTCCTTGGTGCTTTTCATTTTTCCCAATTTAGTAATAACTTATAAGTTTTTGTTATCAATTTTTCCCTCTTTCCCATGAGGACTTGTTCTAATTCCCCCTGTTGAGATTCAAACCCTATTTTCTCATCCAGTTTAAATTTTTCTCTTATTTGAAAATATGTGAACCACCCCAGTTCTCTACCCTCATCTCTCAGCTGTTGTTTAGTTTTAAGTGCGTAACTAGTTCCGGTTTGTATTAATAACTCTTTATATGTAAGCCATTTATTTTCTCCTAATTGTCGGATTTGAAAGGCCTCATTTGGGGATATCCACAGAGGGGTTTTTCTGAAAATTTTAGTTCTGTACTTATTCCATACTTTCAATAGCGGTCTCCTTATATAATGATCATTAAAATGTTTATCTATTTTTGCTTTATCATACCAGATATATCCGTGTAGGCCAAATTTTAGGTCATGCCCCTCCACGGTCAAGATTTGGCTATTTTCCAATCTACCCATTTCTCTAAGCCAAGCGAAACAACTTGCCTCAAAATATACTTTAAGGTTTGGGAGGCCTATGCCCCTCTGTCTTTTGGTTCCTGGAGAGTTTTCATTTTCACCCTCGGTTTTTTCCACTCCATATAAATTTGAGATATCTCTGTTCCAAATATCAAAAGACGGAGGGTTTATATATTATCGGGAGTGTTGAAAGAGGAAAATAAACTTTGGTAAAACGTTCATTTTTATTGTGGCTGCCTACCAAGAAAAGATAAATTTAGTTTAGCCCATCTTTCTAAATCTTTCTTTATTTCCCTCCATCTTACTTGATAATTGTTTTTGAACAGTTGCGAGTTTCTAGTTGTTAAAAGTAACTCCCAGATATTTGACCTTATCCACTATCTTCATACCCGACCTATTTTGTAGGTCCTCTTATCTTTTCGGACATATTTTTAGTCATCATCTGGGTTTTTTCTTTATTGATTTTAAACCCGGCCACTTTCCCGAAGTTCTCAATTTTTTCTATCCATTTTTCTATGGTTTCTTTTGGGTCTTCCACTGTCAAAGCTAAATCATCGGCGTATGCTAAAATTTTAATGTTTTCGTTTTTTATATTTAACCCCTTTAACCTTTTGTCTTTGTCTAATATCCTCTAACAATATTTCTAAAATAAAGATAAACAATAGAGGGGATAATGGGCATCCTGACGTACTCCTTTTTGAATTTTAATATTTTCTGTTTTCTTTTGATTTATTATCACTTTTGCCTGTTGATTTTTATATATGGCTCGGTAAAGGCGTTGGTTATTTGATATCCAGCATCTACTTCCCTGAGTAAGGCATCCAGAAAGTCCCAATTGGTCTTGTCGAATGCCTTCTCGGCGTCTATGATCTATGAATAGCGATCTCCCTGTCTATATTCTTATCATAGAACTCAATCGAGTCTATTATCAGTCTTATATTAGTTTGTAGGTGTCTATTGGGTAGGAAACCGTTTTGATCTTTTGATCCAGTCGCCCAAAAATCTTTTAAACCTGTCTGCTAAGATGCTTGTAAAGATTTTATAATCGCTATTTAGCAAAGATATAGGCCTATAGCTTGATGGGCTGCCTGGATCTTTGCCTGGCTTCCCTATCACTGTAATATTAGAGTCTTGCCAAGACGCTGGTATTATTCCCTTGGTCATTACGTTGTTAAAGAGTCTTGCCATTATGTCTACCGTTTGTTCATAAAATTCCTTGTAATATTCAGCGGGTAGCCATCTGGGCCTGCCGCCTTCCCATGTTTTCCCTTCTTTATAGCTGTAATGATTTCTTCTTTTGATATTTCCTTGTTTAGTATTTCCCTTTCCTTGTTGCTTATCTTATTTAATTTTCTATCTCCTATAAATTTATGGATATCTGTGATTTTTATATCATCTTTTTTGTAGAGTTCGAGTAGTAGTCCTCGGCTTTCCTTATCTCAGCCTCTGAGGTGTATTCTTTTGTTCAATTACTAATTTTGGGATTATATTCCTTTTTCTCCTTTCCTTTAGCTGCCAGGACAAAAGTTTCCCTGGTCTATTAGCCGACTCAAAATATTTTTTGATTGAGGTATTTCAGGTTTTTCTCTTTTTTCCAATTCTAATATCTTTAGCTGTTTCTGAAGAATATCCAGTTTATTTTTACCTCTTTATTCTTTGGGTCCTTCTTAAGGTCTTTTCCTGCTCTGCAATTTTTCTATATAGGTCCTCAGCTGTTTTTTGGGATTTTTCTTTCCATATTGATTGTTGTTTTAAAAAGAAACCTCTCATATATGCCGTTCCGGCATCCCAGATTACATCTATTTTATCATTGTCTTTACAATTAATCTGAAAGTATTCTTTTAATAAAATTTTACTTTCCTCTATTTGTCTTGGGTCCCTTAATATCCTCATTGGAAATTTCCAATGGAATTCTGCTGTTGTCTTCTTAATTTGCATTACAATCAGGCAGTGATCGGAAAACATTCTTGGTAGTATTTTGTTTTCCTCTATCAAATGGGTCAAATTGCTGGATACAAAAATATAGTCTATTCTTGACCAGGATCTATACCTGTTCGAGAAATAGGTGTAATCTTTTTCTCTCGGTGTTTCTCTCTCCAGCTATCCCTCATATCAAACGTGTCCATCAAATCAAAAAGGATTTGGGTAGTCGGCCTTTCTGTTGGCTACCTTTCTTAACTAAAGAAGATCTATCCATTACCGGATTTATAACTCCATTTAGGTCTCCCAAAATTATAATATTTTCAAAATCCTTTTGATGCTCCGATATTTTCTTTTCTAGTTCTTTAAAGAACTTAGAATTAGTATTGTTCGGGGCGTACACATTACAAACTAAAATTCTATCGGTATCATTTGTAACAGAGATCCCAATATATCTACCCTCCTTGTCTTTAAAGATAAGTTTGGGTTTCAAAAGGCTATCTACATATATTGCAACTCCTTTCTGCTTTTTCTCCAGCAGGCAATAAATGCCTCGCCTAGGTCGTCTCTTTTTAAGAACCGTTCGTCGGATTGCTTTATATGTGTTTCCTGTATTGCTATATTTGCCTTTTTTTCTTTTTAGATTATTAAATATTCTTTTCCTTTTGTTCCCACTGTTTAGCCCGTTGACATTCCATGTAATGCACCTCCACATTCTTTAAGCTAGGCTTTGAGAGTCCTCATCGTCGTCTTTCTGGTCGTCGTCTTTCTGGTCATCTTCCTCGTCTTCGAGATCCTCTTCCTCCCTTTCTCTATCGCTTTCGGCTGTTCTTCTATTTGTTCCTCCAAAGCTAAATCCGGCGTAATGGGTGTTCTTATCGTAGGTGACCTCTGTCTTGCCCATTTCTCCTTTTCTGAATTTCCTTCCCTTCTTTCCTCTTTCTTTAAGTCATCTCCATATCTTTTTAGGAACTCTTTAGCCTTTTCTATAGTTGTGAGCCAATGTTGTCTCCCCTTGAATGTGGTCATGAGGCCTTCAGTCCTTTGCCACCTGAATCTGACGTCATGTCTTTTAAAATGTCCGTCAGGAAGAAGTACTTTACGTTTTTCTAGAACTTCACTGGGGTTTCCTTCAGTATCATTACCTTTTACCTTTATAGGTGCCTTGCCTATTTGGTTGTTTCCTAGAACTTCGTCTCGGATACACTTTTTAGTATATTGCACCACGATATCTCTGGGAGCCTTGTTACGTCTTGCAAATTCGGAGTTTACTCTGTATGCCCTATCGATCTTATCGAGAATGTAAACTTCTGGCGCGTTAAGGATTTTGGAGGTGATGGCAGCTATCAATTCCTTCGGGTTCTGTTGGTCCTCTTCCTCAATCCCCCGGAATCGTAACCAGTGTTCTTTTTGGGAATATTCCATCTTTAACTGTTTATCCTCCAGGCTTTTGTTTTGATATTCCAAATCTTTTATTCTTTCCATATTCTTTTTTTGTAGGTCCTTTAGCTCACTATTCTCCTTCCGAAGTTCCGTTAATTCATCTTTCATATCTATCATGTTTGTATTAAGTCTTTGCATCTCTTTCTTCATTTCCTTTGTGTCTCCTTTTAAGTCTTTTATATCTCCTTTCAAACTGTCATTCATCTTTTTCCTTTCCTCATCACCTCCTTTAATCATTCTCCTTATCTCCTGCATCTCCAGAAATACATCTTTAAGGCTTATTTCTCCTGCCCCCGATCCTCTTCTTGCCTGTTCTCCCCTCTTGTCTTTGTCCGTCTTCCCTCTTGTAGCCATTACACTCATCTGCTTTCTGTATCTGAGGGCTCAATTTCCTCCTTGCCTTAGTAGTCTTAGTTGTAATGAGACAGGGGTTTCGTTAGGTGCTCACCGTTCCTCTTGAGACTTCTTTCCCCTCTCTTCCCGAGTTGCTAATTACCAGAGGTTTTTTTTCTTCAGTCCCCCTCTCTTATGTCCTTCTATTTCCAGTCTTTTTCTTTCTTTCTCTATCCGCAGATTTGTTCTATAGCTCTATGGTTCAATAGCCTCTTTCCGTCACTTTCCACCACTTCCTGGTTCTGTGCTTTATTAGCTCTGTAGACTCTATGTGGCTCTATCTGGCTATCGGGAGGGCGGGAGTTTCTTCCCTTCCGTCACGTCACTTCCGTCTTCTCCTAGCCCTCCGCTTGTCTATGTAACCAAGGAAACCAAGGTGACAGCCTATCGTCTCCTCCCGGCCGCCGCCATTTTCGTCTTCTCGTTCTTTTTGGCTATCCTCTCCTGCCTCCCCTTGGATGGGCTCCTCTCCCCTTGACCGGAGTCCGAGACCCCCAGGTAGCCGCGCTTCTTGATATTCTAGTGCTGTTTTGCCCCCTTTTCTTTCTTTTTTTTTTTTTTTTTTTAGGGTCCCTCGCCCCCGTGCTAGTTGCAGGGGTGGGGGTGAACTGGCTTGCCTCTCTCGCTTCTCTCTCTTACTCACTGTTGGTTCTTTCTTGTCTCTCGCCTCCCGGTGCAGTTAAGTGAGTTCGTGCCGGGCGGAGGTTGTGGCAGTTAAAACCGGTCTCGCCGTTGGGGTTATTCCTCCGGACCCTTCTTCTCGCCCCCGTTGCCACCCGAAACCTTGAGGGCTCGGGCTCAGACGTTTGGGCTGTTTGGTGAGTCCTTGGTCTGTCGTTCTCTTTTTCCTTGAGAACTTTAGAGGGGTTCTTTCGACCCCAATACCCCCTTTTTCGCTTCGTCAAGGAGAGCGTCCTCCTGACGCGTCCCCTCCGCTCAGCCTCCGAACCGGAAGTTTTTAGATTTTTGTTTCCTGAATAAAACTTTGTTAATTATCTGACTCAACACATCCATTTACTGTCCCCTTTAGTTCCTTCAGTCAATGTAATATAATGTTTGTGCATTTCATTTCTTGTTTAACTATAGCTTATTCTGGTCGCTGTCTCTCACATTCCATGTTCTTATGTGTTGTCTGAGCATGGCACTTTAATATTCTTTTGACTCAAATTCAGCTGTATCATTATTTAAGAGCACACAATTGGTCACACATTATTGGGCACCCTGTGGAAATATATTGACATCCAAGCGTGGTGTGATCTTCAAAGAAGTCTTAGCTGTACATTACAAAAAGAGGAAACTAGTCTTAACTGTTTGTGCTAAAAACTGAGCACAAATGAAGGCCATTACAGAACTACTGAGAAACACTGAGAAGATGAAGAGGTTAAACTGTGAAGAGGCTACTAGAGTGGCCATACATATCTTCAGTTTGCATTACGGGATTGGTGTAATCCAACATAATGCTATAGGAGTGAAAATCCCAATTTAACACAGTTGTGCTTGATGACACAGTTGTACATGCAGTGAGTATACAATGAAAAGATTAACCAAACAGAATAAGATACCACATTTGTGCTATCTCAAAAAACTTCTATAATGAATCTTCAGCTAGTATGTATAAAATACCTCTAACAAACTTAATTAGTGAAGTGTGTGGCTGTCCTGAACACGAACATAGGATAAAGAACTTTCAAGAGGATCCCTCCTGACTTCCATACATCCTGAGGTGTATGGAACATGTTGTACATACAAGTCTGCCTCAGCTTTTCACAAAACCCTTTAACTATGAGTTGGCATTTCCACTCACACTTGATGTCAGGGAATGTGAGAGGTAATAGTATATTAGTGGAATTCACAAGCAGAGTAACTAATATTTGCAGATAAGAGATTGTGTAACAACCTATCTCATCATATCCCCACAATGGAATTATACAGACATAGCCTTTTTGAAAAAATAATAATAATAATAATAATATAGCGCAGACAGACTACAATCAGAGACATAACACTGTTGCTCTGATGATTCATTGGAGTTTGTGCTACTACAAATACCATCTGCCTGTGACAAACAACTGGTGGGACCACAAGCCTGAAAAAGTTACAGAAAACGAACACATCAAACTACTCTGGGATTTCCGAATTCAGACTGACAGAGTTTTGGAGCACAATACTTCTGATCTCACAATCATGTTAAAAAAAATAAGTATGGGTTGTCAATGTTGCAATCCCAGGTGACAGCAGGATTGAAGAGAAACAACTGGAAAAGCTTACACAATATGAGGATTTAAAGATCGAACTGCAAAGACTCTGGCACAAGCCAGTAAAGGTGTCCCGGTGGTGATCAGCACACTGGGTGCAGTGCCTAAAGACCTTGGCTTGCACTTAAACACAATTGGCACTGACAAAATTACCATCTGTCAGCCTGCAAAAGGCCACCCTATTGGGATCTGCATGCATTATACACCGATACATCGCACAGTCCTAGACACTTGGAAAGTGTTCAACGTATGATCCAATACAATAGCAAGCACAGTGACCTTGTTTGCTGTGTACTAACCTTGTAATGTTTCAAATAATAATAATGTTAAAATACCAAAAAAAAAAATCTCACAATCTGAAGCTTGTGTGATCTTAATACATAGAGATAACTGCAAACTACAAACTGTAAAGCAAACTCATACTTAGGGCCCTTCCACATAGCCATATAACCCAGAATATCAAGACAGAAAATCCGACAATATCTGCTTTGAACTGAGATATCTGAGTCCACACTGCCATATATCCCAGTTCAAAGCAGAAAATGTGGGATTTTATTCAGCTGTGTGAAAGGGCCTAAGTGCAGACTAACTGCAGCAAGAAGAGTATTTGTGACTAAATCTTGCAAGCAGAAAATTACATGAAAATCTGCTGTGCCTAAATTCTAAGAGAGACATACACACTCGCAACAACGGAGAGGAGGCATACTAAGGTAACTTACCTCTAACAGTTGAAAGGACAGGTCAGAGGAAGGATTTGATTTTAAGGAGGTATGCTTGTATAATTTCAACAGAACATAATTTCCAGGATTAATGTTACAATCCTGAGCCCTCTTGGAAGCTTATGAATTATATTGACTTGAGCTGGATTATCACAAAGTAAGTGCATTTAGGTTGGTAATCCTTTTGCCCTGTTTCAAACTGTGCATCTCTTGAAGGCATATGAACTATATGATTTTTACCAACAATTTATACTGTTTTGTTTTGATGACGTAGTTCTTAAACGGACTGTATTATTGTCAGCCATCTGTATCCACAGATTCAACCATCCATGGCTTTAAAGTATATTTCAAACTTCCAAAAGCAATTTATATGAAGGACAGCATTTTACTATACCATTGTATTCAATGGTACTAGAAAATCCACACACTTTGGTATCCCCAGGGGGTCCTGGAAACCCCAGCAGATATAAAGGACCCATTTGAAGTACATACCACCATAAAGTTATAAAAGCAGGGAAGACATCTGGACCATTGCACTCCCTATCACCCCTAGCCAGCATTCCCAATGGAGAACACTGGGCGTTACAGTGGAGGGCTCCACTTTACTCACTCCTGATTTAATGCTATCTCTTCTGCTCTTCCATAAGAATAAATTAATCAAGTCGTATAAATTATGGTACAGTACCTTAAAACAGGGCTTCTTAAGTGTTTCCAACACACAACCATTTTTGGCCCAAGTACATTTAGGTATATAAAATAGGTGTGAAAATCAAACATTTACTGTTAATCAATCAGCATTTGCAAGCCTTGATAAGCAGGAGGATTTTCCCTTTTTGTGGAGTACAGCTGAAGCATTTTCGCCAGTCTACTGTAAATACTGCCTGTTGTTCCTAACAGATTTGTATAAATGGGCAGCATTCAGAAAACGTTTAGTGTTGCCAAAAAAATTGTGACCCCAACATTGAGTTATGGGGACCCCATTTGGTTCCCATAAGACCTGTTTCAAGAGCCTTACAAGACATTTACTTGGCCACATGTTATATGGGGTATGAGGCAAGTAAGAACTTACATATATACCAATACAGTTGCAGTGATGTGATTGTTCTAGATCATTTTACCTCGGTTTTCAGTGTTAGCACAGCACTGGTCTTGATCCTTCACAGTACACTGAGTTAAACTATGAAGTTCACTATCACAGAGCATGGTTGTGGTAACCCAAAGAGTTGTTGAAGGCTTTAATGGCCAGAATCACTAGGTTGCTTTGAGTTTTCCAGAAAACTCATAGCAACACTTTAAAGGGGACAATTACATAATAAAGCGGAATTGAGGCTTTTAGCAGAAGTACTGTCAGGAGAGAGTGATGCACAGCAAAGGTTTTAGTATAGCTGGCTTTAGAATAGCGAGGCAGCTCGCCAAAAGCCATGACGGGAATAATCAGCTCTGATTGGTACAAAGGCACAAGTAGTGATTTGCTAAGAGAACATCATGTGCCTCTAGATAAAAAGCGGCCTGATTGGCCCATAGTCCACCATGCTGCGTTGTTTACATTGTAGCTGAATGGTTAGAAAGCGCGCATGGGCAAATGAGGCCATTTCTGTTGGCAGGCACAGGGGAATGGCCGTAGAAATGTTGCGATTCAAGAACATCTTGCCCATATGGCAGATAACATACCGTGAGAATGAAAAATTAATACTGCGCCACATCTTTTAACAAATAAGAGTGTAATGCTGAACAATGCTTTGTTTAATTGGGTAATGAAATGGGCTCATGAGTGCCAGCCTATTGCAAGTTGTGAAGATGGGCGGGATCAAGGGTCTGTCGCCATTGAATGTATAAAAACTGAGTGTTGGCATTTGTTCGGGGCTCTGCCATATTAGCAGCTTTTATGCTAGGCAGACTCTGTCAGCTGATGTGCAAATAAAGTTGGCTTCATTTGTACCAGTATCAATTGTTGCGTTTTTCCGTCCCTGTGCCCGCACGAAAGTCGCCGCCTGAGAGTTAGAAGTATTTGCCTGGGAGTTTTGGGACTCCAGATTGCTGCTACAATAGAAGCCATCAGTGCCTTTGTGATAGGAGATATAATGTATATTATTTCCAGAACAGAAAGCAAGTACTTATTTATTGTGTCAGAAGCAAATTGAGAATACAGTTATAATCTATTTAAAAAAACAAAGTTAGAAACTTGGCATTATGCTAGATTTCCTTTGACCAGAAGCTGGCAACTTGGAGGGCTTTGGGTGTGGCTGTAAGGAGGTCCTCCATTGTGCATGTGGCAGGGCTCAGTGTAGAAGGTGGTCTGTGGTTTGCTTTTCTTCATATTTGCATGTAGTGGATTCCACTTTATAGCCTAACTAGCTGTACCCGGCACACGTTGCTGTGCCCTATTTAGGAGATGCGAGAAAGTCTGAGTATGTAAGGGTTGGAATTGTTGTTAGTTATGGTGTTGTTGGGGCCCTGGCTGTGTCGTTGTGGGTTGTTCTGGTGGGTGGGATGTTGAAGTCCTGGGGAGTTGTTGGTGTGTGGTGTTGCTGGCGTTCTGCATAGCTTGTGGATATACAATGTTTTTTGTCTTTCCGTCTGCTGTGTTGATGTAGAGGTTGATGCTTGTGAGGTGGTGGGGTACTTTGGAAGTGAGTGGAGGTACTTGAAATCCCATTATCCATGGTGTGTCCTCCTCTGAACAGCAATCGGATGGAGTGTGGGTCATGGGGGGCATTGTGTGCCAAGTTTGGTCTTTATCGGTCTTGGTTCTGGGCCACAGTGGTCTGTGGGGAATGATGGGTTTTGAAGTAGTACAAATCCAATTATCCATGGAGGTACTTCAAGTCCCATAATCCATGGTCCACCCTCCTCCAAACTGTAGTAGAATGTAGCGTGGGTCATAGGGGCTCTGTGTGCCAAGGTAGGTTACTGTAAATTCAGGCCATACACAATGTCCCATGAGCTGAGGCCTAGTCAGGAACAGCAAGTTAATGAAGCTTTACTGTCAATTCAGGCCATACACAATGTCCAATGAGCTGAGGCGTAGTCGGGAGAATCAAGTTAATGAAGCCTTACTGTCAATTCAGAGCGTAAACAGCATTCCATTAAGTGAGGCCTAGTCAGGGAAATTAAGTTAATGAAGCCTTACTGTCAATTTTGGGTGTGGTCTGTGATTTGTAGGGGTGTAAATTTTCTGTGGGAAGTGAATTGGGTGTTTGTGTTTGTGCCTCAGCTCTTTGCCTTATCGTCCTCTTGTTACCGAAATCTGACTAGGGGGCCCTTCCCTAAAGGGGACAGAGCCCAAGCCACCCCTAAACCGCGGGGATCAAGGCCCAAATCTGGATGACCTTCCCAGAACTACAAATCCCAAAGAAACCCAGATCAATGCTCACCCAGACGGAAGAACGCCACTACCGAGAGAAGGATCTAATTCACCTGAATAGGATGCAATGCCACACCAGGATTCCAAAGGCAAAACATAGTCTTTAATGGGAAAGCAGTCCAATATATAGAAAAGCAGTCATTTACATTTGAATCGGGCGCCCTCCCCTCCCACGTGTAGCTCCAGCTGATTGGCCGCGCTGTCAAAGTCAGCTGGGCCAGGAGGAGACCGGCGCGCTTTAACCAATAGGAGAAGGCGCGCCAGAATTCAAACGAACCTATCCTGGCCGGCTATGCAGGGCGGGAAAGGACACAAAGGGAAAAACGGCTGGGTGGAGGAAGTAACTTGTGGCTGAATACCTCACGGCCGGAGGGCTCCCGATGTGGAAGCCCACCTTCCTGTTTTATTGTCTGTCTTGAATTCCTTAATGGCAGTCTTTTGTCCTGGCCGAAACTCCTTTGTCTGGGAGTTTCAGTCTAGCGGGGAGCATGGTTTCTCAGTTCAAAATGGTCAAATCATATGTTATTGCAGCCGGTAAGCGGGGTTCCGAAGCCCACTTTGGTCCAGCTATGGGGTGGTTGAGTGACTTGGGTTTGCCAGAGCCCATGAGTCCCTTGGGGGTCAAGCTCCGAGGCCAAGGGGGGACACGAGCGGGGGGGATCCAGGCCCATAATGGCGGAATCTATGTTCCACAGAACACCTGACCTCCCCCCAATATTGGTGAAAAGCATCATATGGCCAGAAAAATGTATTATTTGTTCACCAGGGGAACTCTCCGCAGAGGGAGTCCTGGCAGGGTTTGGAAGCATGGTTGCTCAGTTAAAATGGTCGGGAAAGGTAGCTATTGGGGCTGGCTGCGAGGGTCCGAAGCTCGCATGGATCAGCCATGTTTTGGGTCCTGTTTATATGACCAGACATATTCCCTAATCATTGGCCAAGCTCCGAGAATGACAGGGACATATGTGGGGGAGTCTTGGGCATAAAGAGTGGGCCTCACCCCACGAAGAAACCCAACGTCCCTCCCCAGGGTTATTATTTGTGCAAGGCAAAAATAAATGGGAAAGTGGGTTATTGGGCTCTGTTAACCCCTGGAACTCTCTGCTGAGGGCGTTTAACTTAAAGGTTACATTGGCACAAAAGGGAACACATGAGGGGTACAAAGTAGACAAGACAATACAGAGATCCCCAGCAATTATCCCCAGTACATTCCCATACAGTTCTTGCTCCCAGAGAAATGATCTTAAAAACAGGCAACACAATGCTGCTTTCTTCCTGGGAGTTGTAGTCCTCCACTGTCCTTGAGAACTGCAGAGCCTTTGGGGCTTGGGGTGCAGAGGAGTAGCAAAGCCATTGAGGGTCCATGATGTGAAGGGGGAAAGCAGGAAATGTCCAACTGAAGAAACGTCCTTGGGGAAACTACAAAGTCCGTGATCAGGGGAGAGGGTCTGAGTGTAGGGATCCTGGTTGTGCCCGCTTGTATGGGGCTGTGCTCGGAGCAGTGAGAATAGCAGTAAGAAGAGTCCATGATCAGTGTCCTTGGGTGAACTTCAGGTCCCAGCTGGCACAGACCTGGGTTAGGAGTTCGAGGCCTCCCTACTCGCATAGATCCCTTCCCTTAACCCTCCTGAAGGCGATCCACCGAGGCAAAGGCATCTTCCCTCCCCCCATAGTCCATGGTTGTTCTTTTGGTCCCCTCTGACAGTTTCCAGCCAGGGAAAGGGACCTTGAGTTCGTTCAAGAAAGAAGTGGTCAAAAAGCAGAGAGAAATGAGTACGGGTACTTGGGCTCTATGCCCCCCGTGTTGGCAGAAGGCTTGGGGTCCCGTCCCCCCCCCTTCAGGATCCCTATAGTCCAAAATCGCTGACTGGCTGCCGGTTTTGGATTCACTATTGCTGTAGAGTCGATGGAACTTAATGCGAAAAAAGGTGGGGGCCGATTGTCCTCAGATGACCTGAGCGCGCTAGCGGTAGAGCCAAGCCGCTGATGGCGAGCGGCTGCTTTCCTGGGCTTCCCTCAGGCATGGGAGGGAAAGCGGGGAGAAGAAAGAGCAGAGACAAGATAAGGGGAAAAGGCAGAGTGCTTTGGGACGACAACGGGGCAAATCGAGGAAACTTTCAGAACTGTGGATACTGAATCCATTGGTTCATATGGAGATCTCACTTATCCGCGGATCGCTCCGCTCCTATCCCCCACCCTCGGCAAAGGCCCCCACTTTTCCAAGATGGCGTTGGGGCGGGCAAGGCTGCAGAGGTGCGTCTCGCCCGCGCGGCCCCCCTAGCAGCCAGAAGAATTGGACCAGTCGGAGAAGGATGGAAGAGAAGGTAGGAACGAAGGGGAAGGGTCTTGTTTATTGTTTTGTTTATTTTCTGAAGGGTTTGGTTTGTTTTGGGATTTTTCTTTTTAGCGGTAGAGGGAGGGACGGGCGTTTCGGCCCTAGTGGTGGGTGGTGGTACTGCAGCGGCCTTGCACAGGCCGGGGTGGAGATTAGCCAGTCTGTTGTGGCTTGGTGGCATGGATGAGAGTTTGTTATTTTCAAGCAGGAGTTTGCTTATGGGATTGTGAGGGTTATGGCAATGTGAGGGACTGTTTGGGCGCTGGGAGAAATGTTCTTTTCTATTGTTTTGCAATGTTATGGGGAGTATTTCTAATGTATGCATTGGTGCTCTGGGGACTGACTGGGAGGGAAAATGTATTTGGCTTTTGTCTTGCTGTGGGCTGTTTATGGGGTCCAATGTGTTGTTGCCATGTGGGGTTCTGGTGGTGCTGGGGGAAATGTCCTGGTTTTATTGTTATGCTGTTTGATGTTTGCTAAAATGTCTTTCATGTACTATTGGCTGTGTAAATGTTGTGCAGATGGGGTGAGGGGAAGCAATGGTGGCTGGGTGTACTGTGAGGGACGAAGTTGGTGTTGTGAACTATGGAACTGAGTGGGGCAGAAGGAAAAAAAAGGGTCTGGTACTGGTGCAACTTAGGCCATGGGCCAAGAGGAATACTGGGGACTCTCTGCAGTTAGATCTCCTGGATTTGGGGCTTCCTGATTCGACCATACTCTGACAGTTTATTATGGGTCGGAATGTTCATGTTGGCTGGCCAGTACAGGAGTTATGCAAATCCGCCCTTATTGGCAGCCAAGCATGTTGTCAGAATGTAGAGGCTGGGAGAGTCGTTGCCCCGGAGGATGCTGGGAAATGTAGTTTTTTACTCGTTGTTTTGGGGGACTTTTAGGTTTTGGGGGGGGGAAAGTTTCTTTGCTACAAACATACCTTGCTTGAGGCCTATTTCTGTTGGCAAGTTTGGTGTTTCTGCGTTGTAAGGTTTCTTTGGGACGGTCGGTCCATGACGGGAACCCCTTTATATAATATATTTCTTAAGGTTGGCTCTGCATCTCGTGGTGCCAGAGCACAATCTGTTCAGCGCCTTCCAAGACACCCAGTCTTCTCTGTGCCCAGGAGGGAGTTTCTCATCTGGTATCAGCCACTGCTTGAGGCTCAGGGGAATTTGGGGGGCGGTGAACCCCTTTAAGGGGGCGGTGAATGATTGGCCATTTAGGAGGGGTCGTGCGGCCCCTTACTTTGGCCCCACCCCCTTTCCTTTGACCCCCCCCACACAGTGCAGCGCAAAGGCCTCTGCGTCCTCCGGCGGAGACTCTCCGCCACCGTGGAAGAAAGCGCGGTCTTCCCTGGCGGAGGCAGTGGAGGAGCAGGAGAGCCCTGGGCTTCCGCAGGGAGAGCAGGCCTCGCTTCTTTGTCCCCTCAGGACACAGCTGCCTGTCCCCTCAGAGCCCTCTCCGGCGGCAGCACGGCGAGCAGATGATGGGATTTGTAATACCTTCAACAGCATCATCTGTTGTCCATACTCCCCCAAAACCCTCCAGTATTTTATGTGTGCCAAGTTTGGGTCAATTCCATTGTTGGTGGAGTTCAAAATGCTCTTTGATTGTAGGTGAACTATAAATCCCAGCAACTACAACTCCCAAATGTCAAGATCTATTTTCCCTAAACTCCACCAGTGTTCAAATTTAGGCATAATGAATATTCATGCCAAGCTTGGTCCAGATCTATAGTTTTTTGGGTTCTCAGATCTCTCCGGATGTAAGTGAACTACATCTCCCCTAAATCACTGCCAATTCCTCCCAAGCCCCTCCAGTATTTTCTGTTGGTCATGTGGGTTCTCTGTGCCAAGTTTGGTCCAGTTCTGTAATTTGTGAGGGTCTCAGTGGTCTGTGGAAGTCAGAGCTGAATCGATTGAAGGTACTGCAAATCCCATCATCCGTTGTCCATACTCCCCCAAACATATTGTTTTTGTGATTAATCACTATGTTTTAATTTTGTTCAATTTGTAACAATGAAAATACATCCTGCATATTAGATATTTGGATTAGAATTCGTAAGAGTATCAAAATTATTTATGAAGTGACAACTAAAATATGGTTGGGGGTCACCACAACATGAGGAACCTTATTAAGGGGTCATGGCATTAGAAAGGTTGAGAACCACTGCATTAATACATATATCTTTCTGTTTAATTGCTATTAATTTTTTTTTAAAAAATCTAGGGGGGCGGTGAGTAAATTTTTTTCTGGAAAGGGGGCAGTTGGCCAAAAAAGTTTGGGAACCACTGGATTAGCAGAAACCAGTTTTGGCCCAAGGGGAAAGACCCTTTTGGAAAGAGCTGGCTCCTGCCATTGTCATGCAAATGAGGCTAGTGGAGGGGTGATTGAATCACAAGCTTGAAGCTGGCAAGCCTCGCCCAAGGTAGCTGGCTAAAGGTAAACAGTGGCACTTTCATATTTTTAAAATTACATACATGAGGGGAGATACATTGGGGTCTATGGGGAAAATATACCATCCTGATCACCCCTGCCTACCAACCAGAAAGATACACAGTTTATTAGATTCATAAAAGATAGCCCAAGGGGTCCTAGACAGAAAGGAAAAAGTCTTTGGGAATGAGCAAAAGTCCATAAGAGTAATGAGGCATTGTCATGAGGGACCATGGGGCCATGGGAAGAGCCTTAGGTTCCCACGTGGGGAGAGATAGGGGATTATGGGATCACTTCCAGCCTGGTGTTCTTGGGAAAACTATGAATCCCTTGGTTTTAAACTATCTTCTACAGAGCCCACGAAAAAAGAGGGGTCACCTCCGATATGAGTCTCATTAAGAGCCATATCCACTGTTTTGGATATGAGATGTATTCCATATTGGGCATGTGTACTCAGCAGCAGAGTAGCAGCACAAGGGCAGATGTCTTCACACATCTGGTTGCGATCCCAGCTTGTGCCAGTCAGATTTCATATGATATTGTTTCTAGTGTCCACTTTTTACTTGATAGTCAAGCAGCAGTGCTTCTTGTAAGTCAGAGCATGTTCCAGAGTAACTCCCAGGTATTTGGGGATGCTGCAATGCTCCAGAGGGATTCCTTTCCAGGTGATCCTCAGAGCTTGAGATGCTTGTTCTTAAGATGAAAAGCACATATCTGTGTTTTAGATGGAGTAAGAATCAGCTGGTTTTCCTTATAATAAGCAGTAAGAGTGCCTAAAGCTTTAGAGAGCTTCTGTTCCACTGTTTCAAAACTCCCTGCTTGAGCGGTGATGGCACGATTGTCAGTAGAGATTAAACTCTCTGTCTCTTCTGTCAATAATCAAGCAAGCCCCTGTATATTAATGGCTGAAGAACACAAGTTCTCACAATAATTTTAAATCTTCTAGTTGCCTATTGTGGGAAGAGAATAATGGATTGGGTGTACTTCGGCTGTTTATGTGATCTAGCCCAGGGCTGTCCAACAGGCGCCCCGCGGCCCGCACATAGCCCGCCAGCCCCTTAGATGCAGCCCGCACCCTCCTGCAAGAATTCAGTTTTTTATTAAAAAAATGGCAAAAATTAGATCTCTGGGGGGCGGGGTCGCTCGTGGGGGCGGGACTGCTCGCGGGCATGCGCAGCAGGGCAGGAGCGGCGAGGGGCCCTCCGCCATGTCCCTGGCCGCTGCAGCGGCCGCCCTGGGAGCTTATCTTTCTTCCTCTTCCTTCGGAGAAGGAAGGTAAGCTCCCGGGCGCGGCCGCTGCAACAGCCAGGGACATGGCGGAGGGCCCCTCGCCGCTTCTGCCCTGCCGCGCATGCCCGGCGTCCTGTGCGTCCTGCCCCTTTTAGGCGGGGCTGGGTGACGTCAGGCGTGGTGCGTCTTCCTCCTCGCCGCCGGCGCCATGCCTGATGTCACACAGCCCCTCCGAAAAGGGGCAGGACGCGCAGGACGCTGGGCCTGCGCGGCAGGGCGGGTGCGGCGAGGGGGCCCTCCGCCATGTCCCTGGCTGTTGCAGCGGCCGCGCCGGGAGCTGGAGACAGGAAAGACGAGACAGGAACGTAAGCTCCCAGGGTGGCCGCTGCAGCAGCCAGGGACATGGCGGAGGGCCCCTCGCTGCTCCCGCCCTGCCGCGCATGCCCGCGAGCGCCCCCACCCGCGAGCGCCCTTGCGGCCCCCAGGTGACCAGTGACCGGAATTCCGGCCCTTGGGCTGGTAGAAGTTGGACAGCCTTGAGCATATCAGCATGATTTTTCTTGTGGACTGCAGGTGAATACTGGATTGTTGTATCCAGGCCAAATGGTACTTTGTGTGCGCGCATGTACAGTACACACCATGATAAATTATGGTGTATGACAGCACACTGACTTGCAGAAAATAGCAAAGACTTTTAGAAAATCCTGATAAAAATGAAAGAAGTTCAAAAACAACATGACAATTGCTTTTGAATTTCTTTGCTCAATCATTAATCAAAATGAAGACTGCTGCCAAGAAACCAGAAGACTTGGAAGTGCGGCCGTGAAGGAACCTGATAAAACCCTCAAGCCTAAAGATATATTATTAAACATCAAAGTCAGAACAATCCAGATGAAAATGGTTCTAAATGCTGATAGGAAGAAAATCAACACATTTGAAATTTGGAGAAGAGTTCTGAGAACTGGCATGGAGTTGTTGTTCTTAACTGCCGTCAATCAATTTTGAATTTGACCTCAAGTCACTCTATCGTCAGCCTCCTTTTAAAAATCTTACTAAGGACAGTGGCTTCCTTTATTAAGAACCTATCTGGAATACCATCCTCTTTTTCCTATTGCCTTCTAACTTAAGCATTATTGTCTTTTTTAGTGAGCCATGTCTTTTCATGATATGACAGAATTATAATTTCAGTTTATTTATCAAGGGAGAGTTCAGGCTTGATTTGTTCTATGACCCATTGATTTGTCTTTTTAGCAATCCATGGTGTCCATAGAACCTTTCTTCTGCACATTTCAAATGGGATGATATTCTTCCTATGAGTTTACCCACTGTTCAGCGCCCTTCATTCTCCAGTTTTCACAACTGGCTGGAAGTCAGCCTGAAGAAAATGGAAGTTCTCTACCAGCCTACACCACAGGAAAAACACCATCATCCCCACATCAGCATAGGCAAATCTGTGCTTAAGTCCGTTCAGCAGTTCACCTACCTGGGAAGCATCATCCCTTCAGACACCAAGATTGAAAAAGAGATAGATCACAGATTAGCAAAGGCATATAGTGCATTTGGAAGGCTTCACAAAAGAGTCTGGAGCAACAAGCACCTGAGGCAAAGCACCAAAATCAGTGTGTACAGAGCTATCATACTGTCTATTCTCTTTTATGGTCTGAAACATGGGTCACCTATCGCCAACACCTACAACTCCTCGAACGCTTTTATCAGCGCTGTCTTCACACAATCCTAAATATACACTGTGACTATGTGACTAATGTTGCTGTCCTTGAGCAAGCAGGGATCACCAGCATTGAGGCCATGCTATTGAGAACACAGCTGCACTGGGCAGGGCACGTTTCTAGGATGGAGGACCACCACCTCCCAAAGATACTACTCTATGGTGAACTCGCCACGGGTCAGCGCAAGAGAGGCGCCCCGAAAAAGAGATATAAGGACTTCCTGAAACAACATCTCAGTCTCAGCCAGATTGATCACCAACAATGTTCCACTCTGGCCTCACATCGGGAGGCATGGAGATGCACTATCCACAATGCTGCGGCCTCTTTCGAGAAGACACGTCGAACGGGTCTCGAAGAGAAACGACAACGCAGAAAGAACCGCAACTTGGAAACAACATCACCCAAGGAGACTTTCTGCTGTGCTTTCTGTAACCGAACTTGCCTATCTAAGATTGGCCTTTTTAGTAATCAACGCGCTTGTAAAAAGCGTGGGATGAGTCCTTCCCAAGAATTGTATTTTAATGTATTTTATTGTTGAATGATGGGGTTTTATACTGTGTTTTACTGTGTGGGCATCGAATTGTGCCTTTTTGGAAGCCACTCTGAGTCGTCGTCGTCCCCCGGGGGTTGAGAAGAGCGGGGTAAAATGCCAGAAATAAGTAAATAAATCTTTGTTCGCGAAGTAATGCTGAAAGACATAGAAGTGGGGAATGCAATGTCATGGAGAATCCTATTATAGAATTATATATTTTACACGTCTGAAGTTCCTTCATAGCTGTCTTCTTCTGATTTCTTGACTGCAGGCGCCATCCTGAATATCGACCAAGACAAAGCATGGAGAATCTTTATTTCAATGTCTTCATTATTTCAAAGTTATGTAAGTGGTAATTATTTTAGTTTGCTCCATGTTCAACTGTAAATTTGCGTTTGCACTTTCTTCTTTGACTTTCTGCATTAATCATTCCAAGTTTTTGCTGTTTTCTGCTGCTAGTAGGGCATCATCTGCCTATCTTAATTTTTTGATGTCCCCTCCCTAAAGAAATTAGATCAGCCACCACTCTTCAAGCCTTTCGAGTGAGTACAAAAACATGGCTCTTCAGACAGGCCTTTGAACCCTGTGTAATCTATGATCAGCTCAAGGATTGAGTCACTCCGCACTTTGATTTGTTACAGCAAATAGCCAGCTTTATTTGCAGGTTCTACTGTGCTTTAGGAAATTTTATAATCCTTTACAGTTTTTATAATCTTATCAGTTGGGTTTTTAGGTGCATTGTTGCTTTAATATTTATCACTGTATATACTACTTACGTACTATTGTTTATATGTGGCACTTAAGAGTGCTTTTGTGAGCCACTCCAAGTCCCTTCGGGGAGATGGTGGTGGGGTACAAATCAAGATTTATTATTATTTCCATATCTCTTTGCTCCGAGTCTAATCCTGCATTATATGTTCCGCATACAGGTCAAGATGATGAAATGTAGATTCGTCTGACCCATTGGCCAATTGGAAACCAGCAAGTGTCTCCCTATTTAGTCCGAACTGTAGTAGTACAGGCCATGCATGTATACTAAAGTATGTATGGGCTTAGAAGGGGATGCGACCTGTCTGCTGAAGAACCCATCTGTGACCTGTTCTTCGGGAGTAAACCAAACTCCTGTAAGGTTGGGCACATTATGCTTTATTGTAGCTGTGTGCCTTCCAATAATTTCTTTCTACCTTGTTCAATTACTGTTATTTTATATTGTATTGTGTTTATTTTGTAAAATAATATAGTATTATTTTAATATTTTTATTTGATGTATTATTGTATGTTTGTATATTTGCTTTGTTATAGTTGTTGGGCTTGGCCTCATGTTAGCTGTCCCGAGTCCCTTTGGGGAGATGGTGGTGGGGTATAAATAAGGTTTTTTTATTATTATATCCTTCTGGGACACCTCACAGGAATGAGACTTGGAGAAAGTGCTCTCCAGTGGCTCCAGTCCTTCCTGGAGGGATGGCCCCAGAAGGTGTTATTGGGTGACACATGTTCGACTCCACAACCATTGTCTTGTGGAGTCCCGCAGGGTTCAGTACTGTCCCCGATGTTGTTTAACATCTACATGAAGCTGCTGTGGGGGATTATCCAGAGTTTCGGAGTACGATGTTACCTGTACGCAGATGACATCTAAATCTGTCATTCCTTCCGACGAGGCTGTTCAGATTTTGAACCAATGTTGCAAATACGTCATGCAGGGATGAGAGACAGGGCCTTCTCGGCTGTAGCCCCCCGCCTGTGGAACTCGCTTCCCAACGAAGTAAGATCGGCTTCATCCCTCCTGTATTTTAGGAAGAAATTGAAGTCGTGGTCCTAGGACCAGGCTTTTGGACAGCAGGCATAATTAGTGCTTTGGATATGGAATTTGAATGGAATGGTGATATGGCGGTTAATACTGTTTTTTATTGTTTTAATTAATGTTCTATTTATTGTTTTAATTGTTGCTATATTGCTTTGTTATATTTAATGGCATCAAATTGTGCCAAATGTCAGCCATCCTGAATCCCCCTTTGGGGATTGAGAAGGATGGGGTAGAAATACTGGAAATAAATAAATATGTATGGGTGGATCACAGTAGAATGAATGCAGTCGAGGCCATTTTATCTGACATCATATTGTTTTTCCTTATTGACTCCGAAGAACTACAGCTCTCTTTGACCTGGACATAATATTGCCAGATTTGCAAGTATCCAGCATCTATAACTGTCCTGCAGGATCTCTTCACATTTGGCACTTTTGGCACAAATAGTAATATCTACTAAAGTTAAAATGAGTCTACCTGAAAATGCTTGCGAATAGTATCATCTGGAAGAGAAAAATTTTGCTCTACAAGACTGATATGTTTTTGTTTCCAATGCAACCATTACGTATCAATTTACTCAAGTCTAAGTATGGCATATTTTGTGCATGTATCTATTATGCTTCATGCATCCTCGTAGTCCTGCTTGTTCATTTTATTGGCTGCTAAGGCATACTTGCTGGATTCCAGAACAACCTTTTGCTATTATTCCAGCTCCATTAGAGACATAATTTAGTCGGCAATGTAGGGCCTTTCCACACAGCCCTATATTCCAGAATGCGGCTGAGGGGGAAAAGGAAAGGGCCTGAGGCTGCTAGGAATGCTGGGAGTTGGAGTCCAAAACACCTGATAGGCCCAACCTTGCCCAGGCCTGGTTTAGAGCAGTGTTTCCCAACCACTGTGCCGCGAGCGATCACCTGGTGTGCGCCGGAAAAACCTCTCTTCCCCTCTTTCTTCCCCCTCCTGCTGAACTCCTGCTGCTGCTTCTTGCGGGGGGAGGAAGAGGAGGAAGGGCCGGGTGGCGGTGAAGAAGAAGGGGCTGGGGCGCCGCCTCTTTCGACCATTTTTGTGTTTATGTGTACCAACTATTACTACATTTGGCATTGGCTGGACGCGATAGCCTTTCTAGTGACTGTGTTAACAACTCTCCTGTTCACCAGTTATACACGAGAGACTCGTCTAATGCCCACCTGCAATGATACAGAAGCATATATATTGAAGGTGGAAGCCTCATTATTGTTCCATGAGGTGTATTGATGCATAAGAACAGTACTAGTGGACCAGTGCCGGCCTTTGCCATTCCGCCGAGTAAGCGGCCACGTAGGGTGACGGGTCCTGGGAGGGGCGTCGCCGCCTGGGAGGGGCGCTGCCACGTTGGCCGCCCCTCCGCCGTGCCTCCTACCCGGGAGCCAGTGCTGCCCGTGCCTCTGTCGCCGGCGGCGCAGCCGGGGTGTGCAGCCGGATGCACTCGCGCAGCTGCGCGTGACGTCACCGCACATGCGCAGCCATGCGTGACGCAGCCACGCAGCTGTGCGTGACGTCACCGCGCATGTGCAGCCATGTGACGCAGTCGCGCAGCTGCGTGTGTCATCACAGCGCATGCGCAGGCGCGCGTGACGTTGCCCGCGAGCCATCCAGCAGCCATGGGGGGGCGCAAAAATAAGGCTCGCCTACCCCCCCGGGAGAGGTGAGACCGCCCATGTAGTGGACTGCTTTGAAGCTATATGGACACATTTTTTCTAAACACAGAGAGAGACGGACAGCTGTTGAGCAAGACCTTCATGTGTGTCTTTCTGCCATTCCTGCCAGGATATCTATGTTGTGTTCATTGAAACAGGCCCAGGTTTCACACTGAGTGTATAAATACATTTAAAAACATATTAACTATATGTATTACTGTGTTAGAGTGTCATTTTGGTTGGTGGTGTGCCCCAGGATTTTGCAAATGTAAAAAGTGTGCCGCGGCTCAAAAAAGGTTGGGAAACACTGGTGTAGAGTCTCTAGACCACTTGGCATGAAATGACCCCTTTGGCAGAAAAGATCTTGTAAAACTACAACTCCCACAATCCCAAAAGCATTGAGCCCCGGCATTTAAGCGGTGCCAAACTCCATTAATTCCATCTACAGTATACTGTAAATGTACCCCATTATGGGGTTTCCCAGCAAGTTGGGTTTAAGAGGAGATCTGCCCCCTTCTTTGAGTGAGCCATATATTTTTCCAATGTGCTGACTACTGTTGTTCAAGTAACCTTACAGCAGCAGCGCCATGTTTCCCAAGGTGGTGAAGTACTGTTGTGAAAGAAGCCCTAGAGGAGTAAATCGAGGAGCGGGCGGCACTTACGGTAATGCTGCGCAAGAGCCTGCACTTACGGTAGCAGCACAGGAGGGGGGAGGGGGAGAGAGGGAGAGCGGGAGCGCGAAGGGGCGTGGCCTGACCATATAAGGCGCAAGGCGGGGGCGGGGCGGCGTAGCGTTGCGTGCTCGACCCCGCGAGGCGCGTACCCGGCCCTTGCCTCGCGAGCCTCGCTGAAAGGATTTGGCGCCAGGCGGGTCCGTCCTTGCTTGCTTCCTCCCTTCTCTGCAGCAGCCGCAGCCACCCGGGAAGCTGAGCAGGGCCAGCCGCCGACGCCCAGGCCGCACCCCGCTAGAGCCCTCGCCGCCCAGGGAGAGGCCCTCGCCATCGCCATGAGCAGCTCGCCGGTGACCGTGAAGAAGCTGAAGGTGTCGGAGCTCCGCGAGGAGCTGAAGAAGCGGCGCCTCTCCGACAAAGGCCTCAAGGCCGACCTGATGGAGCGGCTCCAGACCGCGCTGGACCGCGAGGAGGCCGGCGGCGGAGGCCTGGCCGAGCCGGGCAACGGCAACGCCGAGGAGGAGGGCGCGGCGGGCGGCGGCGGAGGGGCGGCGGGCAGCGCCCCGGAGCAAGCCCCGGCGGCAGCGGGCGGCGGGCCCGGCCAGGCCGCGGCCTACGACGACGAGGAGGAGGAGGCCGAGTTCGGCGGCTGCGCGGAGGAGGAGGAGGAAGAGGAGGAGGAGGGCATGGAGGTGGGCGAGGAGAACGGCGAGCGGGCGGCCGCCCGGGAAGAGGACTTGGAGGAGGAGGACGAGGACGAGAACGGCGACGACCAGGGCTTCCAGGAGGGCGAGGACGAGGAGGACGAGGCCGCCTCAGCCGCCGCTCCGGCCGCCAGCGGAGCCGGGGGCGACGGCGGCGGCAATGCCAACGGCCACGGGGCCAAGGAGGCTGCCGGAGCTAAGGCAGCCGCGCCTGAGGCCTCCTCGGCCGCGGCTCCGGCGCCTTCGGCCCAGCCCGCCGGGAAGCAGGCCTCGTCCGGGTCGCAATCGCAGCCAGCAGCAGGCTCAGCACAGCCTAAGCCCGGAGGGCCGCGGCGCGTCCTGGGGGTGAGTCGTGCGTGAGGCCCGGATGGGCGTCGGCGGTTGGCGCCTCAGAGCGGGGTCAGGGCGAGGCGCCATCTTGGTTTTTTCCTACTTCTGAGAGAAGGAAAGGGGGAAGCCTAGGCCTCGCGCGCCAAGAGGCGCCTGTAATGGTGGTGACGGGGGGGAGGAAGAGAGAGGCTTCCGCCATTTCGCGCGCAGGGTGTGTGTGTGGGGGAGGGGGGGAGGAGAGCGCGAGCGGCGCGCAGGAGCCGCTGGGGCGCGCTGTGGAGCCCCTGCGAGGAGGGGAGCGCTTTCTCCCGCCTGCGTCATTTCCGCCCATGAGGCGCTGCGGGCTCTGGTTCAAACCTTTTTGAGTACAAAAGGAAGGCGGTGGAGTCCCCTGGCGCCGGCGCGCGAGGCCAGGGAGAGGCAGCGCCACCGCTAGAGGTCGCCCTGGCGCCACGCGGGGTGGTTTTTTTTCCTTCTTCTTTTCCCCCTTCCTCTGTTGTCGAAGGCTTTCATGGCCGGAATCCCTGGGTTGCTGTTAAGTTTTATGTTCCAGAAAGCATTCTCTCCTGTATGTAAATCTAGAAGGATTGTCTCAAAAAAAGGATTAATATGTAAAAGAACACAATCCTCGTTAGGGTTCCCATATGAATAAGGGACAGGTCCCTAAAAATAGGGATTTTTTTCTACAAAAATAAGGAACACCATGAGGATTAGGGTTGCCATATTTTGATATAAGAATAAGGGACAGATCCCTAAAAATAGGGATTTTTTCCCCACAAAATAAGGAACACTTCATAAAAACTTGAAAATCATCAATTGATTTTCAAGTTTTTATGAAGTGTCCCTTATTTTTGTGAAAAATCCCTATTTTTAGGGACCTGTCCCTTATTCTTATATCAAAATATGGCAACCCTAATCCTCGTGGTGGTGGTGGTTATGAAAAATTGTGTGTGTGTGTGTGTGTGTGTATATATATATATACACACACACATACACACACACACATTCTCCTGACGTTTCCCCTGCATCTATGCTAGGCATCCTCAGGGGTTGTGAGGTCTCACAACCTCTGACAATGCTGCCACAGATCAGGCCTGGGCAAACTTCGGCCCTCAGGTGTTTTGGACTCCAACTCCTATCGGCTGTTAGGAATTGTGGGAGTTGGAGTCCAAAACAACTGGAGGGCCGAAGTTTGCCCAGGCCTACCATAGATGCAGGTGAAACACCAGGAGAGAATACAGGGTTTTTTCTTCTCTGTTGTCGAAGGCTTTCATGGCTGGAATCACTGGGTTGCTGTTAAGTTTTTCGGGCTGTATGTCCATGTTCCAGAAGCATTCTCTCCTGTATTTAAATCTAGAAGGATTGTCTAAAAATTTGATTTTAACTGGGGGTTTTATCTGGTTTTATTGCATTTTATGTGGTTATCTGTTTTTAACTCTGTAAAGCGCTCTGGGCTCCAGAGAGAGCGGTATATTAAGTCGAACGAATAAATAAATAAAAGGATTAATATGTAAAAGAACACAATCATCATGGTGGTGGTGGGAATTGTAATTGTTGTGTATATCTATATATATATATACACACACACATTCTCCTGACGTTTCCCCTGCATCTATGGTAGGCATCCTCCGGGGTTGTGAGGTCTCACAACCTCTGACAATGCTTGCCACAGATCAGGCCTGGGCAAACTTCGGCCCTCCAGGTGTTTTGGACACCAACTCCCACAATTCCTAACAGCCGGTAGGCTGTTAGGAATTGTGGGAGTTGGAGTCCAAAACACCTGGAGGGCCGAAGTTTGCCTAGGCCTGCCATAGATGCAGGTGAAACACCTGGAGAGAATATATAGATATACATGGCCATACAGCCTGAAAAACTTACAGCAACCCACAATTTTCTGTTGGTTGGGTGACTTTTAATTTATTGCATGGCTTCCAACGTTCCCTGTTTTTTTCCCCCTCCTGCAAAAAGATAACAAAGAGGCTAAATCTGATCAAAAATCTGGAGAGAAAAAAAGGGGAGTGAAAAGGCCACGCGAAGACCATGGACGGGGTTACTTTGAGTATATTGAGGAGAATAAATACAGCAGGTAAATAGAGTAACACGCAATTCTTGATACATACATACATTTTTTGAAATCCTTATTGATGGATTGTATTCAAGCCACTTCCTTTATTGGTCAGGGCCAAATCTCCACAGCCACCAGTTGAAGAAGAGGATGAACACTTTGATGACACAGTGGTTTGTCTTGATACTTGTAAGTACAAAAGAAGTGTTCTTGTCTCTTCAAATACGTTTTTTCAGGATGACTACAGAAATGTATTGAACAGTTGCTTTCATATATTACTATCTATGGATAATTGATTATAGCAGGCACAATTTCGGCTGTAGTTCATATACTTGATCTTTCAGGTTGTGAGCCTGCTTTTAATCACATTAGAGCAGGCAGGGGAAAACTTTGGCCCTCCAGGTGTTTTGGACTTCAACTCCCACAATTCCTAACAACCTCAAGCCCATTCCTTTCCCCCCCTCAGCAGCTTAAGCTTGAGCAGCTGAAGGGGTGAAAGAAAGGGCCTGAGACTGTTAGGAATTGTGGTAGCCCAAAACAACCAGAGGGCCAAAGTTTTCCCCTGCCTGTATTACAACACACTAGTCTGTTCATACTAGTGTATGGTGTAAAAGGCAAAGCGTGAAATGAGGATTTTATATTGTCAAACCAGATTTCCATTCTGTATTTTTCCAGAAGAGCTGTTGAAAAAATAAGTTGCCTGAAACCAGCAGATTTTATCTTGTCTTTTCTTATCATTGTTATGTACTGGTAGGATTCCATCTGTAATGCAAACATCTTAAATTCTGAACTTTGCAGTGTTTTTTTTAAACTAGAGTTTTGCCAAGTATGCGGGGGGGGATGGGGGGGACAGTAGGTGTGGTGTTACTCTATAGAACAGGGGTTTGAAGTCTTGACCCTGGAAACCCCTTGGGTGACCTTGAGGAAGTCATACACTAAAAGTCAAAGAAGATGGCAAAGGCAAACTCCATTTGATCAAATATTTACCAGAAAAGCCCAGTCATGCATTCATTTTCATTAGGATTTCCACAAGTCATTAATGACTTGAAAGCACAGAACAATTTTAAGAAACAAAAGCGTGATACCATATTGTTTTATCAAGAGTCCTAAATCCAAAGTTTGGAATAGGAAGTTCCACTACTTCGCATCATGTGATGTGCAGGCAAATTTCATAACAAGGAGATTAGTGGTATGACTGGGTTTTGTTAAAATAATAGAAAATTGTTTTTCAAATCTGGTGTGTTAAAAATTTATTGAATTGATTCTCTAGCAAGATATTTAGATTATAATCAGAATTCTGGAGTGGAACTTTGGAGATCTGGTTCAAGATTGCAATGAACCATGAAACTGTTTATGGAGCCAGAAGCTACTTGCAGTTTCTCAAGTCATCTCTGACATGGGAAAAATAGTGCTTGTGAGGCTAAAATAAGGCTGAACAGTGGTTTAATTAGTTACTGAATTAAAAATTTATATATTTACCACATTTATATCCTGCCCTTCTTACCCTGAAGGGGACTTAAGTCGACTCACAAAAAACCACAATTTGATGCCATTGTACTGTATTTTTAGTCCTTTAAGTCATAATCCAAACAAAGTAAAGCTTTTAAAGAGATTGATTTTCATGAAGTCTTACTAATAGTATTTAAACACAATAGGGCTGAGCTGCAAACTATCATGGCAAACCAAATTGATCTATCATATTCAGTCTTAAGAATGTGTACGCCTCTTGCGAGTTACATGCCATGTTTACTAGTTTTAAAACTACATATGGTGTTCACTTGTTTACACAACAGATTCATCCCTGTTTCTTTGCCAAAAGCCTTCAGTTGCAAGTTGAAGCCTACATCAATGGAGAAGCTAGGAAAGGCAGACCATTTCTGGTGCTATAGAAGTTAAATAATAATTGTGTCGCACTGCCTTTAAAAATCCAGTGAGATATTTACTGCTCCTAATCACTGGTTCATTTTCCTGTCTGTAGCATAACATTGTTTAATAGCACATTTGTCTTATGTTTATCATTAATTTATCTGGCTCAGTTCTTTAGTTCAGGCACTTTTACATAAAGTGTCAATCTCTCAAGGCATTGAGATCCTTGTAATATATGGCTCCTGTTCATGCGAAGTTAGACTATTTTGAAGTAAGTCATAGGTTTCAAAACACGATTATTTGGCACATGCTCTACACTAGCTTGGGGGTTTGTTTTTTGTTCTTTTTTGGAGAGCACCATCTCATACCACATATTCTAAGGTAGAGTTGGCCGTACTAAATGCTTGTTGGAAGTTTGTTTTACCTGAACCCCCAATCTACTGGCTAGAGCCAGCTGCCAGGCCTTCATGGGTTTTTCCCCCCGTGTCTTGAGAAACTGCAAGTCGCTTCTGGTGTGAGAGAATTGGTGTCTGCAAAGACGTTGCCATAGGGATGGCTGGATGTTTTACCATCCTGTGGGAGGTTTCTCTCATGCCTCCCCCCTCACGCCTCCATGGGAAGCTGGAGCTGACAGATGGGAGCTTGTTTTTATAAATGCTATCTATTTTATATTGTAATATAGTGAGAAACAAACTGGGTTTTTCTATTTCCTGACAGACAACTGTGATCTACACTTTAAAATTTCAAGAGACCGTTTTAGTGCTTCCTCACTGACTATGGAAAGTTTTGCCTTTCTTTGGGCTGGAGGGAGAGCATCCTATGGAGTTTCCAAAGGAAAAGTCTGTTTTGAGATGAAGGTAAACCAGATTAATACTGACTAGTAATGCCCCAGTGCTGCCTTTGAAAACTAATGGTGACAGATAGCTCAAAAAGATCAAGGTGGACAAGATATTACTCTGTCTAGGATTGCCCTAAAGTAAGTAAGTGTCCTATTGTATAAAAGTGTTCTGATTTAGATCCTTTTGTTGATGAAAGCGCCTCCTGTGAAAAAAAAGGGGAGGCAGCAAGCAGACCTCTGATGCCTTAAGGTTCTCAGAAGTATAAAATCTCAGAACTTGCCTTATCTGGCAAATACTAAACATTGCACTGCAATGATTGGGTATGGTGTAGTAAATGCAGAATATAGGCTGACTGAATAAAGCTTACTATACTGGAAAAGGGCTGTTTGTCTGGAATGGAAGGAACATGCATTTTCTTGCGGTCTTATGTATGAACTTTTCTGGTCTAAGAAAGCTGTTCACCTTTATTTGATATTCTATATATTTGTTCAGAATTATGGCAAGGCTTTATTATTATTGCTAAAAGTGTGCTTTATGCTAAAAATGCTTTTTTGAAAAATAGGTAACTGAAAAAATCCCTGTCAAGCATCTCTATACAAAAGATATTGATATACATGAAGTGAGAGTTGGCTGGTCGTTGGTCTCAAGTGGGATGTTGCTTGGTAAGGAGTGTTTTTAAATTCTGTTGAGGTAGTAGATACAATTCTTGGGTGCGCAACAAACAAAACTAGGTGGTGATTTTTGTAGTTATAAAAAGCTTGTTTGTGTTTCAGTATGATATTACAGCATGATATTAACATTATAGCCTTAGCGCACCTTTGAAACCCGTTCAAAACTATTGGATGGGTCAATTCTAAAAAATGTAAACAACTGGTGGTGGTTACTTGATCACAGTTGTTATTATGAGGCAAGCTGTTTGTGGAGACAGTTTTCTTTAAAAACGTAATGGACCAGTTAAAAGTAGTCCTCTTAGAATATCTATATATGCATGGATTATACGTCTTTAGAAACATACTGTTTAAAGAGGGAAAGGTTTTTCAGGGTGTTGTCAATGGTATACTATATTCCTTAAATAAATTAGAGGTAAAGTGATTACTACGTTTGTCCTTCTTGCCTCTAATTTTCATCTGTTTGGGGAGCTCAGGACCTAGGACTAACAGCTACTAGAGACAATGTTAGCTTTGTGTGGCTGACTGGAAAAAAGTGGGGTCAGAATATTTGCTAGTGGAAAAAAAGTGGAGTAATATGCTAAGCGACCCACCTGAATAGGGAGGAAGTAGTAGTTGGTGGGAGCAGCTGTTTCCTGAAGTCCTACACATATGTTCTTATGCCAATGTGCCCACAGTGCTGGGGGTATGGGAACAATGACATAAGCTGAATAGTGTGTTGCACAAACCTCTGTGCACTCATCAACTGCTAATGTTCATCAGGTGAGGAAGAACTTTCTTATGGATACTCCTTGAAAGGAATAAAAGCACGCAACTGCGAGATGGAAGATTTTGGTGAGAAATTCGATGAAAATGATGTGATCGGATGTTTTGCTGTAAGTTCTTTTTATACCCTTACTTTTGTTACAAATTATCAATACTAGTTTTTATGCCTTTAGTTTAGTAGTATTCTTAAAGTAGTTGAACCTGTTCAATCTTTATACTATGTGTCATCTTTGCATGATGCAGTTGTCCAGATTTGTTTCTGATGTATGAATCTTCCTGAGTATTTCCATTATGTTAATAAGAATCACATTTCTCTTGTGATAGAATTTTGATGGTGATGAAGTGGAACTCTCTTACTCAAAGAATGGACAAGAACTTGGAGTTGCTTTCAAGATCAGTAAGGAAGTTCTCTCTGGACAGGCCCTTTTCCCACATGTTCTCTGCCATAATTGTGCTGTTGAATTCAACTTTGGCCAGAAAGAGGAGCCCTACTTCCCTATACCAGAGGGGTACACTTTTATCCAAAATGTGCCCCTCGATGATAGAGTTAGAGGACCCAAGGGGCCAGAACACAAGAAAGAGTGTGAAGTAAGTATTGATCCACACAGAACAAAAAAAAATCATAATTTAAGAATTAGAGATAAAATATCTGCAATAAAAAGAGGAAAATTGGATAAAAACCTGGAATATTTTCTTCTAAATGATTAGAATACTTAAGATGAAATGTTCATGTATATCTTGCCCACCCCATATTTCTACAAACCATGTACCTGGTGGAAATTTAGGAAAAATTATCCACAATTCCTCACCCCTGAGGGGGATTCTAAGCGGTTTCCAACATTATAGTGGCAAAATTCATTGCCGTACATACATGTGAAAACCAAAATATAATTTCTAAACAATAACATATACTATAAGCTAAAAACCTTAATCATATTACACATATCATAAAAACAACATATACATTAAAATTGCATCATTAAAACATATCAATTAAAACAATTATTTAAAATCACAATCTCCTGCTTTTCTTCTGTTCCTGGCATTGATTTGTTTTCTTTATTTTTATGGAATGAGTTCTTGGCAACATGGAAGACTTGGAAAAGAAAATGTGAAGTTTTCTTCTGTTTCTGTTTTGTTGTGGGTTTTTGGTTAGTTGGGAAACAAAAGTGGGAAAATGAAACAAGTTCCCTTGAACAGTTCAGGGTTACAGCCTGTGTTGGATGTGATCCTGGATTCATCGCTGAGCCTGGATCCCAAGAGGAGCATTTGCACAATTAAAACTTGTGTGCCTTGGGAAGTCCGACTTGGCCATGGTGGTCCACACTCTGGTTACATCCTGTATAGATTATGCAACACACTCTATGTGGAGTTGCCTTTAAAAACGGCTTGGAAGTTCCAAATGGTCCAGCGTGCAGCAGCCAGGTTGCTAATGGTAGTGGCGCTCAGGGAGCATACAACTCCACTGTTGCGTCAGCTCCACTGGCTGCCAATTTGCAAACGAGCACAATTCAAAGTGCTGGCTTTAGCCTATAAAGCCCTAAAGGGTTCTGGCCCAGCTTATCTTGCCGAATGCATCTCTTCCTACGAACCCACCAGGAACTTGAGACCGTCCAAGGAGGCCCTGCTTTCGATCCCGCCTGCTTCACCCGTCTGGCGGGGATGAGAGACAGAGCCTTCTCTGTGGTGGTCCCTCGGCTGTGGAACTCACTGCCGAGGGATATTAGATCGGCCCCCTCCCTCCTAACCTTTAGAAAAAGAGTGAAAACTTGGCTCTTCGAGCAAGTATTCAGAACCGCAACATAATCTAGACAACTTGAATTGGAAAATGACCCAGGAATGGAAAAGCCAATGGAACGGATAAGGACTTGGATGTGAAGACAGTTTTTAATTTTTTTAATTCTGATTAGGTAATAATGATGATCGGCTTACCTGGAGCTGGCAAGACTACATGGGTCACCAAACATGCTGCAGAAAATCCTGGGAAGTACAACATCCTTGGAACAAATACTATCATGGATAAAATGATGGTAAGTTCTGACTACTCCATTGTTAGCTTTCCATCTCTTTTCTGTCATGTTCACTTTTTGAAATTGTATGTTTGTGGTTTTGTTTGAGGAAAATATTCGGCCATTAAATTGGTAATAGGAAAGGTTCATGGCCTTTAATTTATTTAGGCTTTTGTTCATAGACTGATTCTATGATAGAGGCACTAATGATAACTTACCTGGATTATCCTTTAAGAGATTTGTTAAACTATCTTTGAACACATCCTCGGACTCAATTCAGTACCAATTCTAGTTAAACTCTGGCCTGATTATAAAACATGATCTTAACCATGATCTTAAAATAGGTTGTTCAAGTGCCAGAATTTGTGTGGTATTCCAACAACAAGCTTGAGAAAAAGCTGGACATTTAACGATAGGGTAAATTCGTCTGGCATGTTTAATTCTTAATAATCTGTCTCTTGTGAAACAAAAGGTTGGTTAACATAGCTCCTCGGTTCTTGAACTTTCATAAATACATGTTATTGATGAAAATGATGTAAATAATAGGAATGAACGCTGGGTGACTTTTTAAAAATAGGTTGCAGGTTTTAAGCGGCAGATGGCAGATACTGGAAAACTTAACACACTGCTGCAGAGAGCCCCACAGTGTCTTGGCAAGTTCATTGAAATTGCAGCTCGTAAGAAACGCAACTTCATTCTGGATCAGGTATGGGGACCAGAGTTCTGTTTTGTAAAATACAGTCAAACCGCAGTTTGTGTAAGGGGGTGGGTATTGTAAACATTAGTGGGAGAATTTGTATTTAAGTCATAACAGTGACAATTATAATAATTATGCTAATGTTCATAATATACTTGAAATTGGGGAGAATTGTTACTTTAGCATTTAGGACCTAACATGTACATAACGTCCTTCAACTTGTAATCTTCATTGTATTATACCTGTGGAGGTGAAAAATCTAAGCACACTAATTTAACTTAGCTCTAACAATGACAGCTACGTGTAGTAAGTTACTGCATTTTTTTCAGACAAATGTGTCTGCAGCTGCGCAGAGGAGAAAAATGTGCCTGTTTGCAGGCTTCCAGCGCAAAGCAGTTGTTGTTTGCCCCAAAGATGAAGACTACAAGCAAAGAACACAAAAGAAGGCAGAGGTGGAGGGAAAAGATCTTCCAGAGCATGCAGTGCTCAAAATGAAAGGCATGGAACATAATCTATACTGTGTTCTAGGATGTTGCGTATCTGTTTAAAGGAATAATGTAAAATCTAAAGATTCAAAATTTCTTTGCCTTAAAACAGTTAATGCCTCTTTAAAAAACTGGAAGACTTCTGTAACTTTGTAAGACCACACTATATTGTGTTCCCTCTGCTGCAGTCCTTAACACTTACTCAGTCATGATATGCTTCATGCAGATGCACAAAGCTGTCTTGGCATAAGTGCCCTTGGAAAAAAAAAGCTAAACATGTTCAGAAATACATGTGTTTCCCAGTACATCTTGGATAGGGAGAATATTTCAAGAACATTGCTCCTAGTTTCCTAAGTGATTACCTGTCTTACATTCCTTTTATAGAGGAGGGGAACATTGGCTTATTCGAATGGATTTAGAAATCAATACTGAATATTCAGGGCTCTCTTGTCTTGTAGGAAATTTTACTCTGCCGGAGGTGTCAGAATGCTTTGATGAAATCAACTACGTAGAGTTGCAAAAAGATGAGGCCCAGAAGCTTCTGGAGCAATACAAGGAAGAAAGCAAGAAAGCCCTTCCACCAGAAAAAAAGCAAAACACTGGCTCAAAGAAGAGTAATAAAAAAAGTAATAAAAACCAGTTTAACAGAGGTGGACAGAGAGGACGTGGTGGATATAACGTGCGTGGCAACTTCAGAGGAGGAGGTAGACTGGATTACTAAACTTTGTCTCTTCTGTATTTTTAGGTTATATGGGGATGAGACAGCGAGCCTGAAATGCTTATCTCAAAAGGAAGAGTACTGACACTAGAAGTAATTAACCTTCATGCTAGGAAAAATAGTCAGTGAAATGCTGCATAAATAACATTGGAAGCCAGACTTGCATACAATAGTTGGAATTAACAAAATAAATTATTTATTTATTAGTTCCGCTTGATATACCGCTCTCTGGAGCCCAGAGCGGTTCACAAGGTTAAAATGACAGATGAAAACACATAAAACAACAGTAAAACCCCCAGTTAAAATCCCATTTCCAGCAGTGCTGTAAATTAGCATAGCAACAGTTACAGTTTTGTAATTTGATGCCTGGAGTAAAGCTTGTGGGGGTGAGGTGGATTTGGTTGAATTTGGTTTCCTGTGCAGTGTGACTTGCTAATTTTTCTACTGTAAATGTATTCCTTAAACAACTCTGTTTTAGGAAGTTTAATCAAATTTTACAGGAGTCTTTTTAGAGCTGTTTAAAAAGGCTGAATTCTACCTTTCATGTTCAGCTTTTGCAGTTTAGTAAGCCAAACTTGTTTTGGGACACAAAATTGAATAGTGAAGGGCAGTGAGTAGGGATTGTGAGCCCCTGGAAGCAGAGTCCAAGCTAATTAAATATTATAGCAGTGCTAACTTGTTTTCTTGCAGTCATTGGAAATCGTGGTGGATACAATAGAAGAGGTGGCAACATGCCGCAGCGCGGAGGTGGTGGCAGTGGTGGGGCCATAGGCTATCCATATCCTCGTGGGCCTGTTTTCCCAGCCAGAGGAGGAGGTGGTGGAGGAGGCGGTGGCGGTTATACAAACAGAGGAAATTACAGCAGAGGTGGAATGCCTAACAGAGGGAATTACAACCAGGTATATATTGTTGGTGCTCTTACAATCTCATTCCTATCAGCATATTGAGTTTTGTGCTGTTTCATAGCAAATGATTTGAAATTACGCTAAATAATATATTTAGTTACTAATTTTCGAACTAGATTTTCTGTGGCAGCCTGTATTTTATTTTATTAGCGAAACCTGTTCAGCTTGAGTTATATGTGATGAAGTTGTTTTGGACCACTTTTTTGTCTTTTTCAATTTGGGAAAGGAATTATCTGACTGGTGCAACCTGTAAAAGTTTGAAGAGGTTAAAATGGCTTGACTTACGATACAAATATAACAGTCTTGTACAGAACTTTGCTTCTTCTTAATTGATGGCTTGGCCATTTGACTTTTAATAGTAGATGGCTGAAATAGATTCAAAAAACGGTGATTAATTAAACTTGGGAGTAATTTGTAAAAATTTTAACAGTACTGTAGATATGCTTTCAGCCAACATTTTGCCGAATGATTAACAAGGATTTTCTTGTGTTTCTTTTGTGGTAGAACTTCAGAGGAAGGGGAAACAATCGTGGCTACAAAAACCAATCTCAGGGCTACAACCAGTGGCAGCAGGGTGTAAGTAATTTTTTAAATTTTGTATTAAGTTAAACAAAGTCTTGAGCAGTATTCTCTTAAGTATATTTAAGGAAATCCTGATAAAAATTTATAATAAGAGAAATTCTTACATCCAAAATGAAATTGATGGTGCAGGAAGACTGCAAGAGGATTGACTCTTCAAATTACCGTATTTTTCGCACCATAAGGCGCACCGGATGATAAGACGCACCTAGATTTTAGAAGAAGAAAATTGGAAAAAAATATTTTGGGCCAAAAAGTGCTTCAGCGCCGGGCCCACTTTTTGGCCCAAAATATCTTTTTCCAATTTTCTTCTGGAAGGGTGGACCCTCCTCGGCGCCCTCCGCCATCCCTAAGCCTTTCCCTTGGCCTCCTCCTCCTCCCTCGGTTCTGCCTCCGCCACCGCCCGCCGCCTCCCGCCGCCTTCGCCGCCGCCCGCCTCGCCGCTTTCGCCGCGCCTCCCAGCGCGTCTGGCGCGTCTGGCGAGGTGCGCTTTCCGCCGCCCTCCTCGCCCCTTTCATCCGCGGCGCGCGAGGAGGTGGCTTAAGCGGCGGGAGGCGGCCCTTTCGGCCGCCGCCTCCGCTGCTTACCGCCGCCTACCGCGCCTCCTCGCGCCGCGCATGATGCAGTAGGTCCCAAGCGCGTCTCACGCGTCTGACGTCTGGTGCGCCAGGCGTGCCTGCGCCAGGCGCGCCAGCGCCAGACGTCAGACGCGCGCCAGGCGCGCTTGGGACCTACTGCGCATGCGGCGGCGGCGAGGGGAGGCGGCGGTAAGCGGCGGGAGGCGGCGGAACGGGCTAAAAGCGGCGAAACGGGCGGAAAGCGGATGAAAGGCGCCGGAGGAGGAGCGCTTACGCCGCCTAAGTGGCGAAGGCGGCGAAACGGGGCGAGGGAGGCAGCGGAAGGGGCGGAGGCAGCGGTAAGCGGAGGCGGCGGGGGGCGGGCGGTGAGGGAGGCAGAGGAGGCGAGACCGAGGAGGAGGCGGCCAAGGGAAAGGCGTTCTATCGCCTCCCCCCCCCTCTTCGCTCCATAAGACGCAGCTGATTTTTCCTCCTACTTTGGGAGGAAAAAAACTGCGTCTTATGGTGCGAAAAATACGGTAACCTTAGCATCAGTTTGGAAAGAGATCTTTTGGGGAGACCCTCAAAGGAGTTTTTTGTATATATTTAAAAAGGTAGTTGGAAATAGACAAGGAAGATCACTGCTTCTCCTAATGCTGTTGACCGATTTATTGAGCTGGATGTAATATAGGCAGTATATTCTAAGTGGTGGAATTTAATCACCATGACTCCCCTTCCTGCCTTGTTATGTTAACCAGAATTAATTTTCTCCTGGTTTTGAATGAGGATTGGTACTGTATTTAACTAGCTTCATCTCTGTTCTTTTGCAGCAATTCTGGGATCAGAAGCCATGGAGTCAGCATTATCACCAAGGATACTATTGAATTCCCAAATAAAATGAACTGATCCATATTTCTTCAAAACCTTCACAAGAAATCGACTGTTTTCTTTAGTAGGCTAACTTTTTAAACATTCCACAAGAGGAAGTGCCTGCAGGTTCCTTTTTTAGAAGCTTTGTGGGTTTTGATTTTTTTTGTACATTTTAATTGCAGTTTTAAAGTGAATCTTAAGAGAACCTCAGCATTGTGCACGATAAGAGAATGTGTCAGTATTTCAGGATTCTACATTTTATCTGTAAAATGTGATTTTTTTTACCACAACAAAAGTAAAATGTTGCTTTGTATCTGGTGTCCTCTTATTAAAGGTTTTCTTTTCTCTTTTTTTCTCTTCCCCTCCCAAATTTCTAAGAAACAGTCGTGAGTCATTAAAACAGAACAGTTAGCAACCAGGCTTTTTGTAGCCCCCCATGAATATTAATACTGTGTAAATAATGCTCATTACACTCCATCTTCCACTCCATCCTCTCTATGCAGTTTCTAGGTATGGAAGAGGGAAAGAAAACGGTCTTTTGGCAATAAACCGGGGTGTATTTTTGATTTTTTTTAATTTGGCGAATGGTTTTTGTGGGGGCAAAGCAAACCTAAAGCTAAATAGTGAAGGTGGAGTGCATGTAAAACCTGGTTGCATTTGTCTGTAGAGACTCAACTTGTGAAGGTACACACCATCAACTTTTTCCATTTGTTCTGCATTTTTGATTCTGAAAAAGCTGGCTCTGCCCATTTCTTATTAAACAAACTTGTTGTAAATCCAGTTGTCTAATGGGATCTATATGAAGTTAGCTGTGTGTCTGTAACCTTTTCCCCACAAATACTATGTATTTAGTGTGCTTGTAGTAGTAAACTCCACCATTTTGTAAACAGATGAAATTGTGATTCACCCATTTTATATCTAATTTTAATCATGTTAGTTTTCAGATGGGTGTGTCTCTTTAGCCTGCTGATTTACTTCTCTAAAGAAAGTAGGTGGAAAAAATTAACCTTAGCCGTTTGTTTGCAATAAAATAAAAACATTTTACTCTTGTTCTGGGATTCTCACCACATTGGTCTAAAATCCCTTTAATGGCAGAAGGAAGGATATACAAATGCACAGAGAGTTGTATATACACCACATACATACTTTCACGCAAGAGTTCAGTGTGTAAGCAATGCCCGCATTTGGATTTTGTATGCTTTCTACCTTCCCAGGAACACAGTGAGCCTTGCCCCAAATGCTTGCTTTATTGTACCATTTGATGCAAACATGTTAAATAGTATTCCAGAAACCTTGTAAGGATGAGAACAGATGAGAAATACAATGGAAATGGTGGCTAACTTGCTCCAATGGAGGGAATGCCTGTATCAAACCTGCAAGTCAACTTGGGGAGTTGGGGAGGCATGATGGGATGTGAACTGCATGCCTGTTACCTTTTGCTCTGCTGTTTTAATCTAGAAATCAGTTGGTTGCTTAAATGGAGGGGCTAGGGAAGAGGGAAAGCATCTAATTTGAGAACACATGACAGCTGTTCAAAAATGGGAGGGGGGGCACTGATTTGCAGCTCAGGAGACTACACCCCAGTGAAGATTACCAGCCCTGACTACCAGAAACTCCTGACCTAGGACCTATGTAGTTGTATAATGCAGTGCAGGGTAGGGGCATGAAATCTAATTGCACTGACAAAACCTGCCAATGTCGGTTTTCTTTTGCATTCAAACTCAAAATGGTGACAAGAAGTGTCTGGTTGCCTTTCTGAGGGACTGCAGAGAAAAGGTTAATATTGGGTTTTGCTGTAGGAAACGGCATAACTGGATTCTGCTGTATCACGCACGTTGGGTTCTCTAAACAAAATATGGGTACCTGTAGATGTGGCAAAACCACCTGAGTATCGCTTGCCTAAGAAAACCTTACAAAATTCATAAGATTGCCCTAAATCAACAGGCAAATTTCACAGGTATGAAGATGGTACAATCTGTTATAATTGTATTGAGTATAAAGAGGGACAAAGAATCACTGTTAACCGCTGTTGAGGTTTCAAGAAGCTGATAGCAACATCTAGACAATGTCTCCCCACTCTGGGTTTTGATCATTCAAAAGCAAAGGATGGGTAAATTTATGCCATGAGAGTAACCAGACCGGTAGCTTACACCTGGTTTCAGTGGCTGGGAATCCCATTGGTTATTGAGGTTGGTGTAAGCAATTTTGGAGCTGCATCTTTGTCCCCCACCCTTGCAGTGATTTCTACCCTCTGCCACAATCTATTTTTAAATTGTGTGGTTTAGGCACAGCTGCCACCTTCTGTATTCCATAGTAACCCTCCCATTCCAATCTGTTTCGGATTATAAAATGAGATAGGCAACCTTCAAATACTTCTATAGGAGATAAGCAAAATAGTAACTTGTATTGTGGCAGTGTTTTACTTGTATTATTTGTGAAGGCATTTCGGTCTTTTGATGGTTGCTGACTGCCTTCAGGCCACTTCTGGTTTAAGGCCACCCTAATGTGTCCCTATCACAAGGTTTTCTTGGCAAGATTTATTCAGGGAAGGTTTACCTTTGACTTCTAGATGCTGAGAAAGAGTGATTTGTACAGGGTCAAGTGGCTACAGAATAACTAATGGGCAATAGACCGCAGTTGAGCTGTAAGACAAATGAGAAGACCTGGTTTAAGATGCTTATATTAAATTTAACAATGTAGTCTGGGAAAACCAGAATTGAGCCAATGTGTTGTCTTGTAACGTGAGCCGTGCCCTTCTGAGTTATAGCAAGGTCTGAACTTTGTACAACTTTTTTCAAGATGCTGTAATGGGATTGGGGTTGGTTTCTTTCTGGGATTTCCAAACAGGCCAATGATAGTGATATTCCATCATTTAATACACGTGGGAAATGCTGTAGCGCAGATAGGCTTGGCATGTTTTGCTCTTCTGAACCATTTGAGCAAGCTTGATGGGCAGGATAATTGCGTCTTTTTACATATTAGGACTATAAGGTTTCATTTATGTTACAAAATTGTGATACTAGAAAGAATTGTGGCATTTCTGTTCAACTGTAACACGTAAGGATTGGAGAGAACCCTTACTGTAATGGCCAGGATATTGCTATCTGAATCAAATTGTTTGTCCCTCACTAGTCTCACTGAAGCAAGAACTTGGTAATCATTTACGTGCCAGAGGATTTAACTAGGCTCCCGTTAAGTCTCTCAATCTTGGGGCTTCCATTAGACTAAGTCAACTTTCAAAGACAGTGGGTATTTAATAACAAGAAACAAATTACTTAGTTGTGGCTAACAATTTGGGCTCAATGATGCTGTTACCTTAGCAACTACTGAATTTCAGTATTTATTTAACCAGTATGGCTCCTTGATTTTATTTCTGCATTGTATATCTGCTTTCCACTTTCAGAAACCTGGATATGGTCATAAGTCTCATGTATTATATGTATTTTAGAAAATGAGGAATTGGCCAGAGTTTGTTTTTAGCAATGCTTGGGAGAGTCCCAGAAGCAACTCTGTTACCTTATTTTGTCACCTGCAGCCTCCCAGTTGCTATCTTAAGGCTAGTAAAATGCAGATTCCTTAATTTAACATTAATCACATTTACCTTGCATTCTGCATCTTTGCTTTGTTTACTCTTGCTTGATGATGAGTTCTGACGGACTCAAATGCTTGCACAGTATTTTGTGACCTGTTTGCTTAATAAAGATATTGCCCTTACATGGATTTTGAATTTAGAATCTTTTGACAAGCACTACTCTTTAGCTACATAGCTAAAGAATATTTAAATATTTTAAAGTATTGTCATGGGGAATGGCTAATTTGAGAGAAAGTGAAATGGCTGGGATTTTTTTGGTTTCGTTTTCATCAAATCCTGTAAAGGATGTGGACAGTTGAGGAAATCTGTTATTCTTTTAGTATGATCTTATAGGCAGTAATTTTCAGGATAATCATGTTAGTCTGTTGCATCAAAAAGAAACATATGGAACTAAATACAAATTTATTACTGAATAAGCTTTCAAGAACCTAGTATGCCTCAGAATTAAAATAACCAAAATGTTAGTTTATGGAAGCTTACGTCATTACAAACAAGCATCCTATTCAGTGATTATGAGATCTCAGCTTGGATTTACAATCTCATAATTGTTGGGCATTAACAGTTATAGTCATTAATGGCTCAAGGTGTCCCCATCTTTTCAGTCTGGCAATCCCCCCCCCCCCCCCCAACCAATGGATTTCCATGGCCTTGGAAAATGATGTCTGCAGTGTTCTTGATCGCAGAACACACTGGAAACAGTTTTGACTAAACTCAGGGCTGTCTCCAATTGCTTGTTTTTGTCACCAGTAAATTACTGCAGATCGCCAGCTTGGAAACCTTCGGTTGGGGTGCTTCCATGCCGAAATGTTTCCTCCCCTGGGTGGAATCACTAGATATAACTATGATGGTGCTCTGATACTGTCGTTATGTCTAATGATGCAGGATCTTGGCTACTAATCTTGAATATCTCAGTAATTGTTTAGGAATAGTAGGTTTCCTTTAACACTATTTTCATAGTTCATTTAATAATACGAAGGCATTTCCCCTTTATGTTGAGCATCCTTTTTCCGGAATTCTGCAATCCAAAACATTTCAAAAATCATCATTGTCTACATGACTGGTTGAGATAGTGACATCTTTGCCTTTTTCCTGGCTCAATATAAATAAACTTTGTTTTATGCACAAAATTATTAAAAGTAATGTATAAAATTATCTTCAGGCTATATGTATAAAGTGTATATGAAACATAAATTAATTTTGTGTTGAAACTTGGCTCCCATCTCTAAGCCATTTCATTATGTACATATAAACACAGGTATTCCAAAATCTGGGGGGGGGGGGGGATCAAAACATGGTCCCAAGCATTTTGGGATGACATACCTAAACTATGTTAACAGAGAATGCGTGCAAAGCCCCAAAAACCTAAACAACACAAAACATGTAGGTATAGAGAGAATCTAGGAAACTCAAAATCCTCCACTACACAGACCTCTTCAGTGCAAGCTGAGTTGCAGCCAGTCACTGAGACTATATAGCTAAAGGTATCTACTGCTCTGAGTCCCCATGGGGAAACAGGGAAGATATAAAGTTTTATTATTTATTATTATCTAAACAATATCTTATTGTGTGCCATTAAGTCCTTGACTTACAGTAACTCAGGGAAACCTATTATGGGGTCTTCTTGGCAAGAAGTGTCCATGGCAAAGTGGGGATTTCTACTCTGGATTCTAGTCCAACGCTCACTACTTCACCATGCTAGCTCTTAATAACCATTGCGCAAATATCCTTCATTTTTTTCTGCTTCTCAGCCATGGTGTTCAAAGTTTGCCTTGCAAGAGTGTTCTACTAGGAGCACCTACTAGATTAAAAATGAGCAACTTTTCACACACTGAAGGCCATTCTAATCTTTAACCAATTCCCTTGAAGCAGTCATATTACATACCTATTGCTTTTAGTTTTGTGCAGAACCTACTCATAGAGCTGGTAAGTGAGGTGGGGCAAAAGAGGAGCCAGGTAACTGAGCTGTTGTAAATGAGGTTATGAAGTTTTTTAAAAAAAAGATTTGAAACAGACAGCAAGGTCTTCGGCATAATTCTAGTATTTATTAGCATACCTCAGTGCTGTGCAGGTGCTTGTGTACATTGCTGTGCAATATACACGTTTGTTTGAAAGTCCCATTGAGTCACAGCAATGTTAAAACTTTAGTTCATCCCAATCACTCCCAAGTGCGCATTAGTCTTTAAATCAAGTTTTTAAAAAGAAGCAACTAAGGACGGAAGATGGAACAAATGACTGGAAGACATTATTATCAATAGTCACAACACATATATTCCCTTCAATATCAATAGCAGTATGCCTCTTGGGGAACGGTCTACTCATATCCTACTTCTGGGCTTCACATAAATCATGATTTGACCACTGTATGATACGGTTTGTTCCAATCTACACCGACTCTCAATTTAAAAACCAGGCACTCAACAATCAGCTTACAGAGCAGCCTATGCGACCATGATATTACATTATAACATTCAACATATATCTCAATTTGTCTTCTTAAAAATGAACAATATTTTATATTCTAAGCTATACTGAAAACATGAAATATAGAGAACAATATCTTCTGTTAAGCACATATTTTGTTAAACTACAAAAATCATTAAATTTATATCTAGATTGTAATATTACAAGCTGTTTAAGCTCAAAAGCAATCTGTGTAAACAAACTGTCACTCTTTTCGATTAAAGTGTTTGCTGTGGCAACACAACACCCACAGAAGTGTATGCTCAAAAACAGCACAAAACAGTAGCTTGTTGCTAAGAGTTATTACAACAAGATAAAGGAATGTTCCCCTTACAGTTCTTTGAGTTGGGAATATGGCATCATCTTAGTTCAGATTCCTTTCATGCTACCTATTTTACACAATGTTCTTGAAACACTACTATGTCAAATTTTACTAGAGATAGAAAATGCCTCTTTAAATGTACTTCCATAGAAGTACCATAGGTAAGCACAAGAGATGTATACAATTACGGTATATCAAAGAAAAATAGTAAGCCAGAAGTCTTTAGTATCTGGTAGTGATCAACACTTCAGTGCTGTAGCAGAGCCCATTTGAGGGAGGTTTTATGTAGCACTGTTCTCTTTCGCAGAGCAATGGTTAAAAAAAAGAGGTATTTATATGATCACCTGACTAAGCACATGTAAAATAAGCACATATGACAGGATGCAAGTTTCCAATTTAGCTGAAGGCAAGTTCTAGCCCATTTTGATCACTGTAACTTTATGAATCTACTCAGAGGCAAGCCCCACCAAGTTTAATCAAATATGCTTTCTGGTTAGGCCAGAAGATGAAGAAGGGAATAAATTAAACTTTTTAATAAATGTTAATTTATTCCCTTCTAAGGTATTGCAGCCAAAGTCTAATTTGATGTAGTTGCTGTCGTTATCACTGAAAACTCTGAAACACTGGAAACACTGCACTTCATAGTTTAAGACCTACTGAAGTTATTCATTCTGATGAAGCACTTTCTTGTTAGATTTTGCCAATCTGAAGCAGATCAGGTTTCTCTCCTAAAAACAGCTGAAACATGAATAAAAGTGAAATGCAAACTGGATCTTGAAAATAGGCCACTTGGTTAGGAGGACCTGTTAAGTGTCATAAGCAGTAAGAAGGTCCCATGATTTCTTGGGTTTGATTTCATGAAAGTTATAAGTAATTGCCAGTTCTTAATAATTGTTATGAAAACTATGTACTACTTTCGTCAGTGTTTTTCATTGTCTTCTCTGGATCAAATTGGGTGCTTTCATACAAAATCTTGTTTTTCATCCCTTCTTGAATCATGCGTTGCTGAATTCTTAATTTTGCATTATTGTACCTACAATAGGTCCTTAAGAAAGAAAAACAAAAATTTGCATGATTTCCTTTCTTACTGCACAGAATAAACATTTTAATAGTCATTCAGACTTTATCATACCATGTTATTCAGAGATTATGGAAATGTTCTGCAAATTTTCTCAGCTAATAGGATTACACAAATAAATTGATGCTTGTGTACCTCTGTGTATCTGTACAATATATTTTTCATTGTCAGATTGGGCTCTGAGATCTGGGAAATCCCTTCCATCCCATGTATTCTTGATGGCACAACCATATGTTGTTTGGACTACTTTCAACATCCTCCCCCAGCAGCTCAAGGTGCCTTGGAATGCCTACTATGTTCCTTTCTGCTTCCACCTATTATTAAAACTGATATTAATGGAAATGAAAATGCAATTCTATATAAAATACTAAAGTTGTCCTTTGCAGTAAGAAAATCAGAAAACAGATTGAGATGGAAATGGAATAAAATGTTGTAATCAGTACCAATATCAAGATATCTGACATGAACCTGCGTAGATGAGTATATTTCTTATGCAATTTTTAAATAAACATGCCAGACAATGAATGCTACATATCCTATGGGAGAAGCATAGCTGTCTTTAGGCGTATAGCTTGGCATGTTATGTAATTCAAAATATATTTTTCAGCATGTATATTGCTGTAAGTGTATGAAAGTACCCAAATGTATAGGCTGCTTCATAGCTACAGAAACATAATACACACCAACATCCCAGAGTTGTCAGGATAAAACCTCCCATTCCAAAGTGACAGGATCGTCTCACTCTGCCTGAGTAGAGGAAAAGAGGAGCTTATTTATATTCAAGTGTGTTGATAGCAATAGCAATTAGCAACATAAGGGGAAAGCAAAATGTATTTAGGAAATATTTGAATGTCAGATTCCAAATTTAAGGTAGCTGTTCTGTAGGACACACATTGTGGTTGTACAGAGATCAGGGCAATTGTGTTAAACCACATAATAAAATGACAAATGGCAAGCATACTCACATCAGATAACATTAAGAAAGTGGAATAAAGGCTAATATAGTGGGTTTTTCTTACAGATAAATAAAAGTGCAGGCTCAGTAGATGCTGGGAGCAAGACATACGGCTTCTAGTGACTAAATTGACTAAAATTAATCTATCTCAGTTGTCAAGCTATATTTATGAATTAACCAGTTGTTGCAAGTTCAAAGAACTATCAGTTTACACATTTTGTTAGGAAGATAGAAAGCAGGCAACGTTTAAAATGTTGGCCATTTGTTATGCTAATTCTAAGTGTATTTGTTTCTTTACTCTCAAAAGGAATCAATCCACAAGGAGTCCGAATGGAAATACAGAGAGAGTAACATACACAAGAATCATCCTCTTTTGCTTTTACTTACTAGTTGCCAAAAAGTGTCCAAGGCCCACCGTGATGCCACCCAAAGATCCATAGAGCAAAGATTCTCGAGCACAAGGGACATTTTTGACATCGAGTATTCCCAGCATCTTAAAAGACTGGAAAGAAATTAAATGCATCAACAGTCTCACAAAATAGTTAACCTGTTTTCTAGCAAATAAGTGGGACCACATATCTACTCAGTACAATAAAGGATCCCTGTCCTTTTAGTAGTTGTGCAGAAGGGAGAACTGCAGCCTCTCACTCCAAAGTACAAGGACAGAAAAAGATGCACTTCAAAAAGTGCTTGGCATAATTATTGAAAAATAGCTTTATCTTATCTTTTAATTACAACATAACTAGGGTTTTGAAATGCTTTTACTATGCCATCCTTAGAAAGTTTTATGGTTTGATGGCATTGCTTGCTCATTAGCAATGGAGACATCTCTATAATATGGATCAGATCACTTCAGTCATTTGGAGAAACAACTCTCATTCACTTTTGAAGTTAGAAAGGCTTGGTTAAAATTATCAATGTGGAATACATAAGTCAAGGATAGCTGTATGACAATGTATTGGCTAATGGAAGCATGCCCTTGTGTATTCTCTTGGATCACTGTCGGGGATGGGATGCTATCAGAGCACTGGACCGGAAAGGACCATATTGTGATGGTTCTTCACATGTATAGAATGTCCTTATGTTCCATATGATAGACAACTTCTGGAGGATTGTAGTATTATATCAACAGCTGCAGATGACACCTAGTATTAGTGTGTTACTATGATGCACAACATAAGAGTAAATACAGCAAAACAATAACAACATGCCAGAAATGTAAGGTGCTATTACAATGTAGGATTTTTAAAAGGTTATATATAAACATATAGTGCACATAAATGTGTAAAATGTGTTTTGCAAAACATTTTTATGACCTGTTGAATAGAAGAAGAAAAAGAACTACAATTTCATCTATTCTAAAGACTAATCTTTGCAACCTTTTAGTGGGATTTTTGTTATATCCTTCTGTCGTTTTCTTCTCTAGTGTCACTAAATGGCAAAGGGGAAATCAGTTAGCAACCTATGCACAAAATATTGATTTATTGGCAGGTGTAAGACTATTGCCACCACATGGGGAATAAAACTGGAATATAAATGTGGAATTGCAGAAACAAAAATCAACCATTATACTCAGATAATAATACAGCCATTAAATGAGTGTTTCAATTCATTTGTTTATTTAGGACAACTCCATGAATGTAGTAGGGTTTTCTTAGGCAAGGAATGCTTAAGAGATAGTTTTGCCAGCTCCTGCCTCTGAAACAGCTGACAGCATCTGATATTCACTGGCAGTCAACCTTTCAAGTACAAACCAGAACAGATCCTACTTAACTTCCCAGGTAAGATGGGATCTGGTGTCTTTGGGGGTATTTAGGCACATTTCTTAACCTTTGCTGAGGTAAGAGTGTGACTTGTCCCAATTGGAGATTCGAACCCTGGTCTCTATAGTCATGGTCCAATATTTGCAGCATTACATTATTTATTATTTTGGACATTTATATCTTGTCCTATCTCAACCTCTGCAGAGGGACTCAGGGCGGCTAACAACTGGCACGCCATGGTGCCAACAACAAAAAGTATAAATACACAAATAAAAACAATATAAAACAGTATTAAAACATTGAAACAATTCAGTTCTTTGGGATAAGCAAAGTTTTGTCCTGGATATCAAAACAAGGACAAATTTATTTATTTATTTATTCCGACTTCTCAGTCGCCCCATCCGGTGGGCTCGGGGCGACTCACAGAACTTCATCGTAAAACGCAGTAAAAGACCCTAAAAACACATATAAAACACTATAAAACAACGAGTCGATGTCCCATATAGAATATACAGTATACATACACTGCGAATGACCTTTATCAACCGAATGCCTGCAAGAACAAGAGGGTCTTGCAGGCCTTACGGAAGGCCAACAGGTTAGATAGCGCATGCACTGAAGGTGGGAGGGCATTCCACAGCACTGTCGCAATAGCACTGAAAACCCTCCTCCGCGTTGCGGTCAAGCGAAGAGATTGGCAACTGGGAGGTTTAAAGACTCCGATCGTAATGGTCTTGAGGGATTGTATTGGGAGAGGCGGTCCCTTAGGTACACTGGCCCCAGACCATTTAAGGCCTTGAAGGTCAAAACCAGCATTTTGAAGGTGATCCGGTGCTCTATCGGAAGCCAGTGCAGTTCGCGCAGGACAGGCGTGATGTGGCAGCGAGATGGAAGTCCTGCCACTAGCCTAGCTACAGCGTTCTGCACCAGCTTAAGCTTCCGGATCACCGACAGAGGAAGGCCAATGTAGAGGGCATTACAGTAGTCCAATCTTGAGATGACCGTGGCTTGGACCACTGTAGCTAGGTCGTGACAGGTCAATCATACAAACAAAACTTTATTTCCACATTCAAAACATGTATATTGTAAGATGATTAAATATCATTTAAAAATGCACAGCAGCAAATTGATGCATTCCAAGGCAATAAATATTTCTGATTTTTAAAAATTCAAAGTTAAAAATCAATTGGTTTGACAAGTGACATCATATGGCAAAATGGGAGTCCAATGAACGTATTCAAGAAACCACTGTAATTAGATCAGATTGAGGCCCTTCAGGCATGGGCAAACTTGGGCCCTCCGGGGTTTTTGGACCTTTGGACTACCACAATTCCTTTTTTAAAAGAATTTTTTATTATAAAGAGTACAGAATTCTAAGGCTTACAATGTCTTAAAAAGTGGGGTTTTAGGGGCAGTGGAGATAGGGGGAAACTATCGCAGGTGAACAACTAATCTATATAAATAAAAATGCAATGTTCGTTTGTGGGATTAACGTAACTCAAAAATCACTGGACAAATTGACACCAAATTTGGACACAATACACCTATCGGGCCAACGAGTGACCATCACTCATAAAAAATACTCGAAAACACAGCAGAAGAGACTAAAAAAGCAAAAAAAATTACAATGCATGCACAAAACCATATATATGCGTGCAAACACACACATATACACATATAGACAATATATATATATATACATATATATATATATATATATATAATACACACGCACACACAAAAAATATATATACAAAGACTGGGCCACAGCAACGCGTGGCAGGGGACGGCTAGTCTATAATAAAATACTAAAAGAAAAGGGGTTAATTCTAGGGATCTGGATAAGGAAAGGGGAGAGCTGGAAAAATCTTCTCCATCATGGTCTGCGGGTTCCTTTCTAATGTCTTTGTATAATCGCTCAGCCCTCTTCAATGTTTTCCATTTTGTAACAATTTTTCTCTTTATTTTCAATTTGGTTCTATTCATTATTTTCGAGATCCATTGTTCTTTTGTGGGCGTTTCTTCTGTTCGCTATATTGGGTATATCACTTATTGGGTATATTACTCTGGCTGCCATCACTAAAGAACTGAATTGTCTATCTTTATTTTTGTCGATTTCTATGCCTATGATTCCTAATAAGTATTCCAGTTTTAGCTGTATTTTTATATCAAGTATGAACTATATTGTTTCTTGGATTTCTTTCCAAAATTTCTTGGCTAATGTACAAGTCCACCACATGTGGTAAAATGTTCCTCCTTGATTTTCGCATTTCCAGGTCTTACCTTGCACGTTAGGGTAACATTTAGCTAATTAATGTGGTGTAATGCTGGTCTGAGTCCCTCGATAGAGGTGAGAAGGTCGGGGTACAAAAGTTTTAAATAAATAAATGTATCATTGGTACATGATTTTGTACCAATTGTCTTTCGGATCATATGAATAAGGGAATTTTAATTTTTGGTTCCACATTTTCCCCATTCTTCTAGTTTGATTGTGTGTCCAATATTTGCAGCCCATTTAATCATGCAGTCTTTTACTTGTTCTGTTACTGTCGACCATTCCAATAACATTTTGTATATTTTCGTTATTGGGTTGTTTTTTTGTCTGTCTTCACTATCTTGTCCCAGAAAGTGTCCTTAAGCAGCTGAGGGGGAAATGGAAGGGGCCTGAGACTGTTGGGAATTGTGGGAGTTGAAGTCCAAAACATCTGGAGGGCCCAAATTTGCCGATGACTGCCCTATTTAAACTCCATAGACTTGTATAATGAAGTTTAACTAAACTGATGAGTCTACACTGACCATATACTGGTTCCTGCCCAGCTTACCTGTCCGAATGTATATCTCCCTATGAACCATCCAGAAGTTTTAAGATCATCTGGGGAGTCCCTGCTCTCGGTCCCGCTGCCGTTTATTTTCCGAGCCCAATTCAAGGTGCAGGTGATTACCTATAAAGCCCTAAACGGTTTGGGACCCGCCTACCTTCGTGACCGGCTCTCCTCCCATGAACCAGCCCGAGCCCTTCGCTCCTCAGGGGAGGCCCTCTTTTCGCCCCTGCCAGTCTCACAGACCCGGCTTGTGAGCACTGGGGAGAAAGCCTTCTCCTCTGTGTGTCCCCGCCTTTGGAATTCCGGGAGAGATTAGGAATGCCCCCTCACTGGAATCCTTTAAAAACAACTGAAAACCTGCTTTTTCCACCAGGCCTTTGGAGATTAGACTCCCCAAATGCCCCCGTTTTTGGCGAAACCTCTTCCCCTATGTGATCCTTTATGTTTGACACTACTCCAGTTATCTCCCCCGAGTTTTTAAACATTTTATACGTACATGTGGCACGCCCTGTCGTTTCTGTTTTAGATTCACCTATGTTCTTGTTTTCAGAGATGTATTTATTTCATTGTATTTATGGCTTTTATTGTGTTTATTGTTTTCTGATGTTTTTGATATTTTTTGTGATGTGTTGTTCGGGCACGGCCCCATGTAAGGCACTCTGAGTCCCTTTCGGGAGATGGATGCGGGTTATAAATAAAGTTTTATTATTATTATATTATTCTTCCCAGGCTCGATTGACGGGGGAGAGAGACAGGGCCTTCTCAGTGGTGGCCCCTCAGCTGTAAACTCCCTACCTAGGGATATTAGATCAGCCCCTTCCCTCTTGACCTTCCGCAAAACACATCCTGGCTAGACCCCTTCCAGTCCGGCTTCCGTTCCGGGCATGGGACAAAGACCGTCCTGGTCTCCATCACAGACCTGCTCCGTTGCCAGCTGGACCGAGGCGGATCGGTGCTGCTCGTGCCATTGGACCTCGCGGCAGCGTTTGATACGGTCGATTACCAACTTTTGACACACCGCCTGGCGGTAGCGGGGGTGAGGGGGACAGCCCTCAACTGGCTGTCCTCCTTCCTCCAAAACCGCCAGCAGCGAGTGAAGTGGGGAGGGATGGTTTCCGAGGGCTCCCCCTTACAATGTGTAGTGCCTCAGGGAGCCATTCTCTCCCCGCTGTTATTTAACATCTACATGCGACCACTCACCCAACTGGTACGGAGTTTCGGGCTGGAATGCCATCAGTATGCTGATGACACCCAGCTCGTTCTGAGGATGGACGCCAGGGCAGAATCTGTACCCGATAATTTCCAGCTTTGCCTAGAAGCCGTAACTGGATGGCTGCGAGCCAGTAAGTTGAAGGTGAACCCGGAGAAGACGGAGATCTTGTAGCTGGGCCGCCCAGGGGGGGGGGGAGATCCAGCTGCCGACACGATGGCGTGGCACTGTTCCTACAGTCCATTGGTAAGAGCCTCGGGGTCCGGCTGGACCCCCAGCTGTCTAGGGAGGCACAAATCGCTTGTGCCTGCAAGACAGCTTTCTACCACCTACGGCAAGCAAAACGTCTGGCTCCCTATCTCTCCCGTTGCGACCTGGCCACGGTGATCCAAGCCACGGTCATCTCGAGGCCCGACTACTGTAACGCGCTGTACATTGGCCTACCTCTGTCGGCGATCCGGAAACTCAAGCTGGTGCAGAACGCGGCAGCCCGCCTGCTGCTGGGAGCTACAAGATCTTCCCATATAACACCTCTCCTGCGCGAATTCCGGGTCTCCTTCAAAGTGTTAGTCCTGACTTTCAAGGCCTTATATGGCTTGGGGCCAGTGTACCTGAGGGAGCGTCTTAACCCATATACACCCAGAAGATCACTGCGTTCAGAGGGCCTTAACATGCTCGAGGTACTGGGTCTAAAAACTTGCAGGCTGTCTAGCACGCGGCAGAGGGCATTCTCAGTGGCTGCCCCGGTTCTATGGAACTCGCTGCCACATGAGACGCGAGTCTTGCGGGACTTGATGTCCTTCCGCAGGTCATGCAAGACCTGGCTGTTCAGGCAGGCATTTGGCCTGACCCAGATGCTTGAACAGCCAACCCCTAGTTATGCTGCCACTGCCACTTGAATCAGCTTGCTCTGAGTAGTCTGCCTAGGTAATTTCGTGCTTGTAACCGACCATGACGGTCATGGTATTTTAAAGCTTTAGGATGTTTTTAGGATGTGTTATCTTGATGTTTTTATCTGATACCACCCATCCATCTGAGAGCACCACGGCCAGCCTACGAGAACCTTCTCTGTGTCCCAGATCTGAGAGAGGCTCATCTGGAGTCCACGAGACAGGGATCTTTCTCCATTGTGGCCCCTGTCCTGTGGAACTCTCTGCCGCCATACCAAAGAGCCATCCTTGACCTGCCTTCATTTTTGGTGGCACTTAAGACATGGCTATTCAGGAGAGCATATGCATGTGATATTGTTTACCTTGACTTTCAAAAGGCTTTTGACAAAGTCCCTCACCAAAGGCTCCTAAATAAGCTCTTCAGCCATGGAATCAGGGGACAGGTCTTGTCCTGGATTGGAACCTGGCTAAACTGTAGGAAACAAAGGGTGGTAATAAACGGACATTTCTCTGGGTGGAAAGAGGTGAGAAGTGGCGTACCCCAAGGTTCAGTTTTGGGTCCGTTACTTTTAATTTATTCATTAATGATCTGGATGTAGGAGTGAATTCTGAGGTAGCAAAGTTTGCAGACGACACTAAATTGTTCAGGGTAGTTAAAAATGAAACTGATTGTAAAGAGCTCCAGAAAGATCTCTCGAAATTGAGTGAATGGGCAACAAAGTGACAAATGCATTTTAACCTAAACAAGTGTAAAGTCATGCACATCGGGGCAAAGAACCCCAACTACACCTACCAATTGATGGGGTCAAAGCTTTCCGAGACAAACCAGGAAAGGGATCTTGGGGTCTTGGTGGACAGCTCAATGAAGATGTCAACCCAGTGCGCAGCAGCAGTGAAAAAAGCAAATTCTATGCTTGGCATGATCAGAAAGGGAATCGAAAATAGGTCAGCAAATGTTGTATTACCTCTCTACAAATCTATGGTAAGGCCACATTTGGAGTACTGTGTACAATTCTGGTCTCCGCACCTTAAGAAGGATATAACGGAACTGGAAAAGGTACAGAAAAGGGCAACAAGAATGATCCAAGGGATGGAGCGGCTCCCTTATGAAACCAGGTTGCAACGCCTTTGTCTTTTCAGCCTTGAAAGACGGCGTTTAAGAGGTGACTTGATCGAAGTGTATAAAATCATGCATGGGATAGAAAAGGTGAATAAAGAAAAAATATTTTCTTTGTCACAAAACACTAGGACTAGAGGGCACTCCCTGAAGCTCCAAGGTAGGAAAATTAGGACTAATAAAGGGAAATATTTCTTCACCCAGAGGGTCATTGGGTTATGGAACTCACTTCCAGAAGAGGTTGTGACAGCTGTCAGCCTGGACAACTTCAAGGCAGGATTAGACAGATTCATGGAAACCAAGTGTATCGGTAGTTACTGAAAAGGACATTCAAGTGCCACCTCGGAGTTGGTTGAGGTAGGCAGGATTTCCCTGGGTACTGGTTGTGGGGGGTCGGGAGCAGGTCAGGGTTTTGCCCTCCCTTCTGCTCGAGATCCCCGTGTACAACTGGTGGGCCACTGTGTGATACAGAATGCTGGACTAGATGGGCTGAGGTCCGATTCAGCATGGCTCTTCTTATGTTCTTATGAGTGACAATCGGTGATCTGGGATCTGTCTATTCCAGAATTTTAACATTTTAGTATTGTAAATGTTAAGTTGTGTAAGTCGCCCGGAGCACATTGGTGGAGGGCGACTCATAAATAATAAAATTAGTTAGTTAGTTGATGTTATCTCGATGTGTTTTGTACCTGGAAACCGCCCTGAGCCTCGGGGAGGGCGGTTTAGCAAGTGGAAATAATAAATAAATACACGAGTTAAAACTGTAAATGACTGTAGTTTCAACTGGCAGTGCAGACGAGGCCTTCTGAGGCCAAGAACGAAAACTACAACTCCCAGGAATCCATAGCACTGGGCCAGGGCGGTTTCAGTGGAGTGTTGACGCACCCCAACCGTCACCTCATGCAAGCGTCGCTTCCCTGCAAAACGGGGAGAGAGGAGAAGAAGAAGAAACCCCCACTCCCCTGTAAACCCAACAAAGAGGCCGGTTGTGAGGGGAAGAGGCCCCGCTGAGTGGCTGACTGAACTGACTGACCTTCGGGTCCGCCATGGCGAGCCAGGCCTCTCCTCTCTCTCTCTCTCTCTCTTCCCTCACGCTCCACCAGCGAGTGAGCTGCGGCAAGAGAGGCCTCGAGGCCTCGAAGGTGCCGCTCTAGCCACTCACGCCTCCATGGTGTGCGGAGAGAGAGAGAGAGAGAGAGAGAGAGCGGGCGCCATTTTAGGTCCGCAGAGGAGATTTGTTTTAAGCGAGAATCCTTTGTTCAGTGAGATGGGTCACGGAGCAGCGCGCGCTCCCGATCCCGCGCGCCTCTTTCCTTTCCCTCCCTCCCTCCCCCCCCCCCCGCGCTCCCTCCAGTGTATGTGTGCTCGCGCGCAGGTTCTTTTGGCTCTCTCGCGCCGCGCCTCTCCCTCTCTCTTCTCGCTCACTCGCGCGCGCGCGCTACAAGCCTCAAATGTCTCCTGAGGGATTTTTTTTTATCCCGAGCAGGAATGGCGGTTGGTACTGGCGCGCGCGCGCGCACCCGCTGAACAGAGTCGTTGGGAGGGGAAGCGGGCACGCGCGCGTGGGTAGTGAGAAGAACGCGCCCTGAGGCACGTTTTGTTTGTGGAAGCCGGGAATATAATTCAATATTATTAATACACCTTCCTCACAATCAGAGAAAGAAAGAAAGAAAGAAGCCTTGGCCTGGTTGGAGAGTGAGGAAAGCACTGACCATGTCTAGATAGATTATGATGACATAGGCAACCAGTCTGAGGCCCAGGTGGAGATTACACAAGATTGATAAAAGAGCTAGATCACAGATTAGCAAAGGCATAGAGTGCATTTGGAAGGCTTCACAGAAGAGTCTGGAGCAACAAGCACCTGAGGCAAAGCACCAAAATCAGTGTGTACAGAGCTATCGTACTGTATTCTCCTGTATGGGTCTGAAACATGGGTCACCTATCGCCAACACCTACGACTCCTTGAACGCTTTCATCAGCGCTGTCTTCGCAAAATCCTAAATATCAGCGCAAGAGAGGCACAAAAGAGATATAAGGACTCCCTGAAACAACATCTCAGGCTCTCTCCACCCTGGCTCATGGAGGCATAGAGACGCACTATCCACAATGCGGTCCTCTTTGAAACTCGCCACAGGTCAGCACAAGAGAGGCACCCCCAAGGAGAAAGAGAGTTGGTATGACTACCTGAAACAACATCTCAGGCTCTGTGCCAGATTGATCACCAACAATGGTCCACCCTGGTCTCACATTGGGAGGCATGGAGATGCACTATCCACAATGCTGCAGAAGGGTGCCCCTCTTTCAAGAATACAGGCTGACCAGAGCCACTGAAATGGGTCTCAATGCTAAACGAATAGAAGCTGATAAAATGCTAATGACAATTGTGTTTAATTGGATAAGAAAGAACCTGGCCAACTTGGAAACATCATCACCCAATGGAGACTTTTCTGCTGTGCTTTCTGCAACCGAACTTGCCTATCTCAGATTGGCCTTTTTAGTCATCAACGCGCTTGTAAAAAGCGTGGGATGAGTCCTTCATAAGAATCTTCGTTCGCGAAGTAATGCTGAGAGAAAGAGATATGCTTTTTTTTCAGGCACATTTTGTGAAAGTTGGATGCCTGGCCGTAATTACAATTTGAGGCTAGCTTCAAGCAGCATTTTTTTAAAAAATAAATTTTTATTGTGATTTTACAGTATTGCTGTGAGGGTAATAGGGGGTGGTGGTGGGGTGGGAAAAGGTAAGGGTGGACAAAGGGAAGTATGGGAAAGGGGAAGGGGGAACAATAAGACTTCCCATAAACCTCCCAAGGTCTTATTTTACATTGTTATAATTCATATTTCAAAAAGATAACAGTATTTACATAATTATTTCTCATATATTCCTCATTGTGCATCTTTCAAATCTATCATAAATTTCGTTCCTTTGTTTTGTATATATTCTTTAAATCCAGACCAGTCCGTCTTTATTTTCTTATTATTTAGGTTTTGAGATAATATGTCCATTTGAATAATATTTTTAAAAAATTATAGTCCATTCTTCTATATTTGGGATTTTATCTTGCTTCCACTTTTTTTGCTAGAGTTAGTCTTGCACAGGTACTTATCAGGAAGAACATTTTTTCTTGGTTTTCATTCAGTACTGGTATTGAGAGTCCAAGCAGGTAATTCTGTGGGTTCAGTTGGTATTTTGCCTTTAATATTTTCTGTGTTTCGTGGTGTATTTCTTTCTTTGCTTCAAGCAGCATTAAATGGTCAGTGTAGATGGGCATACAGGTCTTAGGGCCCTCTCAGCTAACGAAGGCCAGTGCGCCTCACCAAACTACACAACATCGAGCCTTAGTTAAAATGGTGTTGAACTGCATTGATTCGACAGTGTGGAGAAATAATCCAGGCCTGGGCAAACCTGGACCTTCTCTCCAGGTGTTTTAGACTTCAACTCCCACTATTCCTGCCTCAGGCACTTTCCGCGGCTGAGGGGGAAAAGGAAAGGGCCTGAGGCAGGAATGATGGGAGTTGAAGTCCAAAACATCTGGAGAGAAGGCCCAAGTTTGCCCAGGCCTGGATGCATCTCTCATCTAGGCAATATATGTCAATATAAAGATAGACCAGTGTCACTGTCTAATGCCATTTTGCTACTGAAATTTTACTATTGAGGCTGCAATTCCACACAGCAGCCTTCCTTAGAGAATTAACCAAGTCAAGGGAATAGAAAGGAAAGAAAGCAAGAGGTGCCAGGGAGAATTTGCAATATAAACAGCATTGTAGGCAGGCCATTTAACTATAGGGAAGGCATCGAGAAAGGTAATAGGAAGAGGAATATATGATTTCCTACAGCAGTGGTTCCCAACTTTTTTTGGATAGACCACATCAGCTCTAGTTCCTGATAGTCACCATCTGCTCGCCCACAGAAAACAATATTAAGTAATCTAGAGCTGATGTGGTAGTAGTAATCTTTCGTGGGTAGTCAGCCTCTCCCCTACACTGTCCTACAGGAATGAGTTATGGGAAATCTGCATTGACTTTCCTAGAGAGCATTGTAAACAACACTTAAGGAAATGTCTTAAGCAGGACAAAGATCTGTGACATAATTACTCCCTTCCCCAATGTTTTATTACCTGAACCTGATCAGGAAGCCAATGTGAGGTCGAATTTAGACTAGGACCATGGAAATGGAGGGTCCTACCTGGCAAGCATTTACTATAACAGCTCAAAGTTTCAGATTAGAGACTCACCAGGGTGAAGACAGCCACAGAGGTTTTAATTACAATCTGGCCAGAAAGGATGCAAGTATGGCTAGCACCAAAAATGTACAAGGATTAAAATGAATACCGATAGCATGGATTGGCCCCCTCTGATTGGCTAGTCTCCACGGATGTCACTGGTTCAAGGTGGAGATTCTCTCCCAGATGGAAATGGGTGGCCATGGTTGGTTTCTGACAGCCTAATCAGCTGTGGGAATCACCCACCTGGGAGGGGACACTTCACGAAATGACCACAATTAAAAGTGCTGGTTTTAACCTACAAAACCCTATACGGTTCTGGCCCGTTTAGCTGTCTGAACGGATTATCCCCTATGAACCATCAAGAACATTAAGATCCTCCGGAAAGGCCCTGCTCTCGGTCCCACCTTTGCAAGCGCGGCTGGTGGGGACGAGGGACAGGGCCTTCTATGTGGTGGCCCCTCAGCTATGGAACTCTCCCAAGTGATGTTAGATCTGTCCCCTCCCTTCTGTCCTACAGGAGGCGGGTGAAGACTTGGATGTGGAATGAAGCTTTCCCAGAATAGGCTGTGATTGATTATAGCAGTGTTTCTCAACCAGTGTGCCGTGGCACACTAGTGCGCCGTGAGTGATCATCAGGTGTGCTGCGAGAAAAGCTCTCTGCCCCCCTTCCTTCCCCCTCCTGCCGAACTCCTGCTGCTTGGGAGAGGAGGAGGAAGGGCCGAGAGGCGGCAAAGAAAAAGAAGGGGCCAGGGCGCCGCCTCCTTCGGCAATTTCCCCAGCCAGCCTCCAATCCACCATGACTCCCGCCATGACTCGCACCCCTCGCTCGCTGAAGCCGCGCGGAGGAGGAGCCCCGCCTACTGAAACCCGCCCACCGCTCATGCTTCTCCTCTGTGGGAGAACTGAAGCTGGGGGGAGGGGGTGGGGCATGGCGTGGCCTGGCTCCGCCCCCTCCCCGGCTTCAGCGCTCCCACAGCTTCGCCAGCCTTGAGGGGGCAGTGCCAAGCCAGCATTGTGCTGGCTCTGCCACCGCTGGCTTGGCACTGCCCTCTCAAGGCTGGCAAAGCTGTGGGAGAACTGAAGCCAGAGGGAGGGGGCGGGGCATGGTGTGGCCTGGCTCCTCCCCCTCCCCAGCTTCGGCACTCCCAACAGCTGTTCCCAGCAGGTCACCATCCCCCAGCCGTTCTTTACTGTGTTAGAGTGTCATTTTGGTTGGTGGTGTGCCCCTGGATTTTTTTAATGTTAAAAGTGTGCCGCGGCTCAAAAAAGAAGAATACCGCCTTTTGTTTCAAGATTCCTCGCCCTTGTTTTTTCCCCCTCTAGGGCACTTCATCACCAAGAACTCACAATACACGTCCAAGACTGGACCTTGATGATAGAAATCACCATCCTTTGTTTCAGGGACCCCAGACACTTGACTATAATGACTCCACCTCTATCACCCAAAACTGGACTATTATGCTAGCCAGAAGTTCCCTAAGCCCTCCAAACAGTGGGAAACACTGGATTATAGTATGAATTGAGTGACCACGTTTTTAGATTGAGTTGAATTCGTTTTAAATGGCAATGTATTTGTATGTATGTAATTTGGTGTTTAAGTTTTTAATTTATTATTTATTTATTCGATTTATACACTGCCACTCCCCAAGGCTCGGGGCGGTTTACAGGTATAAGAAATACAGTTTAAAACAGTTTCAATAAAAATTCCATTACAATTCAAAACCCTGCCGGAACAAGTGGGTTTTGCAAGCCTTCCGGAAGGCTCCCAGGTCGCGCAGTGCTCGGGTCTCAGGGGGGAGAGCATTCCAGAGTGTAGGGGCAATGATCGTAAAAGCCCTTCACCTGGTAGCTGTCAGGCGGTAGCTCTTCAGGTCAGGAATAATGTTGTAACAGGTTTTAATTGTATAGCATTGAATATTTGTTGTAAGCCGGTCTGAGTCCCTCTAAAGAGGTGAGAAGGTCAGGGTACAATAAATAAATAAATAAATGTTTGGAGGGCTTAGGGAACTTCTGGCTAGCATAATAGTCCAGTTTTGGGTGATAGAGGTGGAGTCATTATAGTCAAGTGTCTGGGGTCCCTGAAACAAAGGATGGTGATTTCTATCATCAAGGTCCAGTCTTGGACGTGTATTGTGAGTTCTTGGTGATGAAGTGCCCTAGAGGGGGAAAAAACAAGGGCGAGGAATCTTGAAACAAAAGGCGGTATTCTTCTGTAATTAAGTCTTGGATGTGAACTAAAGGAATTCAAATTAGTGTACATATTTGAGTCTGTTTTTGTGGCCTGCCATTTCTTGGCCCAATTGAGATAATCAGCTGAGCAAGTATCAGCCGGTGCTATCAGATCTAGAGCAAAGACCACCTGCTGATCCTTGCATGTATACAATGGACCTTGATTGTCACCTTTGTCTAGGCATTTGGCCAAGCACCAGGTATCCAGGAAATTCCTCAGTGGGGCCAGAATGAAGGTGAAGACTCCCGTGGCTTGCTTTGCAGAAATATAGCCGATACATATACATATAGGAACAGGGCAGAGAGTAAAGGATGTAAGATAGACAAAAAGTTACCAGAAAAGGATACATTTTATCAAAGGGTTGGGAAAGGATAGAGTCTTTGTATGAGATTTGCTGTTGTAGATCAGGTCCGCACGTGTGCCGATATGTATATATGTATCAGTGCATATTTTCAGGCCTTTAATAAAGGGAATATAAACAGTTAAAATGAACTTTAAGGGGGAGTTGTGGCTGCTGGTCAGTCTGCTGGTCTCGCTCTTCACCGGAGTCATGGAAGTTCAGTGGAGAAGGGAAATTAATCATTAATTTTATTCTGGTGCCCTTAGTGAACTATAAATCATCGAGGCGGAGGATGTTGTTTTGTCAACAACACATGTGCTCCAAAAGCTAGCATTATATATTTTGTGCTAAAGATTACCAGATTTCCCATAGCACAAGTTTTGGTCATATGTAACTCAAACGGTCAAAATAATTCTAATTTGTTGGTTGTGGAAAAATTCAAAGTTTGAATATAATTGATTTTTTAACTCCTATTTCTGGCAACAAGTAACAGCATTTAAATTACCATGCTACATTGCAGTTAAAGAATCACTTCACTAATTTCCCTGTATACTGGATATGGACATGTGGAAAGATGGCATAATTCATTATTGAAAATGAGAACGACCACCTTACAAAGGATAGACTCTATCAAGGAAACTACAAGATGGAGCCTTCAAGGCTAGAATAACATATACATAATAATAACATATTTTGAGGTCTGTAATTGAGAGGTCATTATACATTGAAGCCAATTTGATGGAAAACTAACAACAAAATATGCTAGATGGAGTTGTAATTTAATTAGTTTAAATGTTACTCTTGTGATGGCTTTGCAGTATAATGTATCTGAAGGATTCCTTTGTGCTCCATGCATCTAACTTGGCTCTGAGGTTATAATCTCCTTTGAGTACCTCCCCATCTGAGTTATGGCAAGTAGCCTTGAGGAAGTGCCTCTTTTTAATCATACCCCATTTATGTATTTCACTACCAATTTATTCCCATTTTATAAGAATTCTTAATTTTTTAAGAAAACTGATGGGCAGGCAATCTCTTTAAAACATTTTCAAAGCTCTCAATGGGCTTATAGTTAATTTTTTCTTTTTCTCCATTAATCACAGTCATCAAAATAACAATTCTATATTTCTATTTTACTAAAATGTACAAAAGGTAGATATTAAAAGGGAAATAAACATATAGAAGTATTAGAACAAAATAAATAAAACACAATTAAATAAATAAATAAACTTTTGAAATCAATTCACCAGTCCAAGGCAGGACCCCTGGCATACATAACCTTTAATATATAATTAGAATGATCTTCATACTTATAATTTTGTCATATCTTTAGTCTTGCAACAATGATTCTGTAGTTCTTGGTTGTTTTGGTTTAGTGATTATGGTTGATTTTGATTTAATACCTTCTTTGTTGCTTGTTGCTATTATTTGACATACATTTAATTTATTTTATTATTTTATTAATTTATTAAATTCGACTTGCTATACCGCTCTCTCTGGTGCCCAGAGCGGTTTACAGAAAGAGAGTAAGCCAACCCATCAAATACATTAAAAACACAGTTAAAATACATTAAAACAATTTAAAAAACCCCAATAAAACAATTAGCAGGCCGAACTGAACACAGTGGCATGCTAAGAACAGACCATGGTACAATGTGGTACAATTTGATTTTTTGTTACGTGTTGTTTTTAAAGTTGTCATTCTGAATCCAGTATGTAGTGCTTGCTTTATCAAATGCATTTTAAGAATATATAACTGTTTTTGCTGTATAAAGAAAAAAATCAGAGTTGTTTAAAATATCACATAAATTCTATAGACTAGGATTAGGCTCTTTAGAAAATATTCTAGGAAATATTATTAAAATTCCGTTTAGTTTTGTAATTTAACTTTTGCCATCTTTAATAACGTGTTTGGAAAGGTAGGGTAAATTAGTTTCTATGACTAAGATATGCATGTAATAAAATAAATGTTACAGACAATGTCTCTTTTTACATATAATTTAGATGTTTTTACAAATTACCAAAGATTAATTAAGGAATGTCTTTGACAATTTTCGACATCTGTACCTGTCCTGTTAATGTGTAGATTAGTTCCATATGCCATCTGGTGGTTGCATTTGGAGTTGCCTAGATTTTAAGAAACATAATTTGTCCCATTGTGTGCCTGTGTATCCTGACATTAATCAATTTAAATATTAGCTTGCTGTAGATCCAACCACTGATTTTGCTTCATGACTAGTGTGAGATGATTTTCTTAATTCGCAGGTTAAAAGATTTTAGAGCAAAGAGTAGTAAAAGAGCTTGGAAGCTACAGTTTTCCTCGCATCCAGATGATCCTCCTGAGTTTTACACTATGCATGACATAGAGACTTCTCATATGTCCCAATAAATGGAATTTTAAATATAAACTAATATATCTATTAAACGTAACTTAATAATTAAATATTGGAAGTAATCTAAAGTTTTATTAATTGTTAAATATATATATTTTTTAGCATAAATACAATCAAATTGAAATTTGAGTGTATCAAGAAGTAATATCTTGTCTGAGCTTCCCCTCTCATGTTAAAAAACTTCCCCTCATGCTCCTCCTGTTTGTAGCAAATGAACCTGATATAATATTGATAAGAGATACCCTCCCCTTATTCTTTCCATGTTATTTCTGAACTTGATACCATATTTTCTGTTAAAGAACTGACACCTAGAGACACATCTAATTAAACCAAGTTAACCGAGTTATACATTTACCTGTACATTTGCAAGTTCACTTCAGTAATTTTAATAATGTGAATATGTGTGTAATTAAAATATTTATAATATAAAACCAGGATTTCCAAGAATAATGACGCTCTAAATTCATTTGCCAGTCTCAGCTAGAGTTAGATGCACTGCATCCGTGGAATCTAAGGGTTGATTTAGCCAAATTTCTATATTCAGTTGGCCTATTCTGGTTTGATTTAAGCCTTAAACATTTCCAGTCATATTATTTATTTTAGAACATAATTTCAGTAAGAGTTAATGCGGCAATCTAATACACATTTCCTGAGTATATTTACTAATTGTTTTATTTTTATTTTGTGTGTGTGTGTGTGTGTGTGTGCTATAAACAGTAAAAAGATATTTATAAAATGTACTTGATTACTGTCCACAATTTTACTGTAACTAAAAATAATTTCAAACAATTATTTCCGACTTTTCTCTAAACCTGTTTTGTAGGTACTTGTATCATTATTATCTCTAATCTCCAGTCACTTTCCCTGTATTTGCTAATTAAATAAATATGTGTGGAGGGAGCTTTTTTTGAATTTTATTAATAGAGTATCAGAATCATAACAAAAAGAACATTAGTATTCTGTACATAGGGAGAAAGACAAATGGAAAGAGATAAGAAGCATGATCCATGTGAAGGACAAGGAGGACATAGGATTGCGTTACTAAGACCGTGGGAAAGAGTTAAAATATTAGAAAGTTAAAATATTAGAAAGGGAAGAGAAAGAAGGAAGAAATATCAAACAGGATTGCAGGTTTTCCCAGTACAGCTGGGCTATTGAATACTACACGTGTAATGGAATCAAGAGGAAATACATGAATTCATTGAAGGAGAGAAGTTTTATTTTAAAATTTTCCTTTTGAATAATTCAGCCCAACAAAAATAAATTCTTGGTGTCTTGGTTTTTAGGTCTGTTCCTTGGGATATTTAGGGAGCTACCGTATTTTTCGCACCATAAGACGCACTTTTTTTCCTCCCAAAGTGGGAGGAAAAATCAGCCGCGTCTTATGGTGCGAATATGCTGGCGGGGGGGGGGAGGTGCTGGAGCACTCTGTCGCCGCCTCTCCTCTTCTTTGGTCCGTTGCGGCGGCGGAGGGACGCTGGTTCGCTCGCCATCTGCCTCCTTTTGCTTCCCCCCACCTTTGCTTCCCTCAAGGAAAGGGCGGAGGGAAACAAAAGGAGGCGGAGGGCGGAGCGACCGCGTCGCGCCACAGCTGACGCGACGCGGTTCGCTCTCCTTCGCCTCTCCTTTGCTTCCCCCCGCCTCAAGGAAAGGGCGGAGGGAAGCAAAAGGAGGCGGAGGGCGGAGCGAACCGCATCGCGTCACAGCTGACGCGACGCGGTTCGCTCTCCCTTCGCCTCCTTTTGCTTCCCCCGCCTCAGGAAAGGGCGGAAAGCAAAAGGAGGGAGGGAGGGAAGCAAAAGGAGGCGGAGGGCGGAGCGAACCGCGTCGCGTCACAGCTGACGCGACGCGGTTCGCTCTCCCTTCGCCTCCTTTTGCTTCCCTGCCCTCAAGGAAAGGGCGGAGGGAAGCAAAAGGAGGCGGAGGCGGAGCAAACCGGCCGTCACAGCGCGACGCGGATTCGCTCTCCCTCCGCCTCCTTTTGCTTCTCCCGCCTCAAGGAAAGGGTGGAGGGAAGCAAAAGCAGGCGGAGACGGAGCGAACCGCGTCGCGTCAGAGCTGACGCGAGACGGTTCGCTCCGCCCTCTGCCTCCTTTTCCTTCCCCCCACCTTTTCTTCCCTCAAGGAAAGGGTGGGGGGAAGGAAAAGGAGGCAAAGGGCGAGCGAACCAGCGAGCCTTCTGATAAGACGCACCTGCTGATAAGACTAACCTAGATTTTAGAGGGGGAGCGAAAATATTTTTTTTCCTATTTTCCTCCTCTAAAATCTAGGTGCGTCTTATCATCCGGTGCGTCTTATGGTACGAAAAATACGGTAATTCATTCAGAAAACTGCATTGAATAGACTTAATCAGCTCATTTCTTGGACATGGTTATCATTGTGTTATATGGGCGAGCAGATGTCAACTGCTAGATGCATATGTTCGGTATTTCAAAAGGTAGAACTGATAGGGGAAACCTGGTACCATTTTTGGAATTAGCAGGTCAAATATACCTAGAAGCAGTGATAACATTTGAGGCAAAATTTATTTTTCTTAATGCTCATGATTGAGGAGGATTACTGATCTATTTTAAGAGATTTGGAATTTACTGAATAGGTTCCAACATTTGTTGGGAGATTTATGGGCTTATAGTATGTTATCAAATATAGAAGCGTGACTATATACTTTTTCTTAAAGGGAGATGACTAGTTAGTTCATGGCTGTCGTTGTCAGGAAAATTGTTAGTGCAGTTGGCACGTTTAAAAGAAGTTGTCGCTGACATTTTCTTCCGTATATGTTAATAGTAGCTTTCTGATCTTAAGTATAAGCTAAACTAGTAAGCAGTCCTAGCTCTCTTTGATCTAACCGAATAGACCAGCGAAGGTTCCTTGTTGCTTGCTCGGCGGAAAAAGAGAACTGAGAGGGCAGCCCAGAGGTGGGCTATTTATAGGGGAGGGAGGCGGGGCCTCATTAATGATTGACATTTGTATTTCTAGAAGGTTCCGACATTGCATTGTGCTGGCGCTCAATACCATGAGTACGATTCACAGTGACTACGAAAGGGAAAAAGGGGATAACAAAAAGTTTATTGAACAGTAGCTGGAGAAAGGACAAACAAAAAAGTAGCCAACCCTCAAAAATCCCAGGGAAGAGTCCCACAAAATAAAGCAACAAAACAGCCCAAAACAAACACTAGATGTCCATCTGTGAAGTCCTGAAGGGAGAATCCAGAAGCGTAGTCACGAGTCCAGTCCAGAAATCCGAAGCAGGAGAAAGGCAATTGAAAAGGAGGAGACGTTCCAAGGGTCACAGGAGCTGGGTATACATGAATAGCACAAATCATAGCCCACATAACACAATGCCAGCCTCCCTCCATTTCATACAATACCAGGTCCTTGTAGCAGGAACTCACGTAAACTCAGCGGAGAGCAAGCCCCGCCTCAGGGACACACGGCAGGTAACTAAACAGAAAAGCATACATTGAATTCCAACCCCCCCACCTTTGTCCAAACCTCACCCCAAGAACAAAGTGGAGAAATAGCCCATAACTCACGAGTATCAGGAAAATGGAACATGGAAAATGGAATATCATATCAGGAACACAGGAGAGTCAGAGACAAGAACCAAACATCAACTCTTTGCCTGCCGCAAAGACAGCCCCAGAACTCATTTCTTATATAGCACTTACACATCACTTTCTTCTGAAGACTCTTCTTGATCAGGAGCACCAGCTGCTGTATCTCCTACAGCTGCAGTGCTCTGTGTTTGCCTCCACTCTTGCCAACACTGTTGCATGCTTAAAGTGTCCCAATCTGTTTCTGAACCCCCAGAAGGCCAGAATAAATCACTGTCAAAGCCACAAAACGTGTCAGAATTAGACTCTTTGTTACACACATTCCTTACTTCCTGAAACAATGTTGAATCTAAATCTGTATCACTTTCCTCTGACGCCATTTCTTCTTCCCCAGAAAAACCTTGGAGAGTGAATCAGAAGGTGCTCTAAGTATCTGCCGGATTCTTTTTCTTTGTTCCAATCCTTCCACACTAGAGTCACTAGCAGCCCTTTTCCTTCCAGCTGCAGACTCTTCATCACCCAGAGCCACACTCCAGTCCATACTATTGCTTGATGCTATTGACCCAGTATCTTCCTCAATACTACTACTAGTAGTAGCTGAAGGCTCAATCACAACATTAGTTGTGTTCTAAAATGTCAAGTGTGTATGTCTCTGTGTTGGTGTGTATTATTTTTTGTGTTGTCAAGTGTAATATTTTGTACTAGTTAGAAAGTAGATTAGCAGAGTATTTTAATGTATATGTGTTTGTTTACTTTATTATAGTTGTATTATAATTAAAAGCAAATAAAAAGGAGATATGTTTTCTGTAGTTAGCAGATGATCAGAGGGAGATTCTTTACATTTCTTTTCTTTTGCAGAAATTTGAAACAGATCGATATGAGCCTGGCAGAGCTTTAAGATCTTTGGGGGAGGATTTTTTTCTTGGTTCATCCAACTTCAGAGGCACATCTGTGGGAAGAAGCAGGATAAAGCCCTCTTGGTGGCTGCTCCCAGGCTGCAGAGCCTGTGTCATCAGAGATTAGGTTGCCCTGTTCTTCTATTGTTCTTCCAAGTAAAGAATAACTATTTGTACAAGCATTTGTTGACTAAATAGCTATGTGGAAAGATGTTTAATGGTGTGTTCAAAATAAATTTAATTTTTAAGTTAATTATTTCAATTCATGTTGTGAGATCCTTTGGTCCCATTCAAGACAAAGGGGGAATATACATTATGACTGGAACTTACAGTTGCAGTTATGGATGCATAGTGTAGAGTTATGCATTTGTTACGGATTCATATTTATAATTTCTAAATATAACGTAGTATAGGGAATATATAGGGATCATGAAAGTCTCCAAACTAGACATATTGTGTAGCAGTCACTGCAAGCAGCAGGGATCTGCACTCCTGCTGATCAGGGTGTAGCTGATATATTTCTGTCCTTCTGCAAGCAATTTCTGATGTGAGGGGAAATTATGAAATGAATCCTGCTTCTGACTGTTGCACAAGAGATTGCTAGTGGGGGGGGTGGTTGAAAATGTCAAGTCAGCTGTGACCTGATCAACAGGAGAACAGATCTGTCACACATAGCAGCAGCTGTCTAGTAAATCCAGAGTGTTTGGGTTGGGTTAGGAGATGTTACTTAGCTACATAACCAAGAGTTACATAGTTACATAGTTACGTAGTTGATCTAGAATTGCAGCTTGTATTAAATTCAGTAAAACCAAAACAAATAGTGTTCTGTATTAGATATGAATGGAGACAATTAGAAAAGATGGGATCCACGCAAAAGCTGAGGAACACATTGTCTAAGAGTGACTGAAGTGATGATTTTAGATCTAGCGTGGTGTAGTGGTTTTAATACTGGAGTACGGCTCTGGAGACCAAGGTTAAAATCCATGGAAATCTATTAGGTTAAAGTCATCCAGTTACACACTCCCAGTCTTAGAGGGAAGCAAAATTGAAGCCCACCTCAAGGCTGGCGAAGCTGTGGGAGCGCTGAAGCCAGGGGGAGGGGGCGGAGTCAGGCCGCGCCATGCCCCGCCCCCTCCCCCGGCTTCAGTTCTCCCACAGAGGAGAAGCATGAGCGGTGGACGGGCTTCAGTAGGTGGGGCTCCTCCTCCGCGCGGCTTCAGCGAGCGAGGGTGAGAGTCGTGGCGGGAGTCATGGCGGATTGGAGGCTGGCTGGGGAAACGGCCGAAGGAGGCGGCGCCCCGGCCCCTTCTTTTTCTTTGCCGCCGCTCGGCCCTTCTTCCTCCTCTCCCAAGCAGCAGTTCGGCAGGAGGGGGAAGGAAGGGGGGCAGAGAGCTTTTCTCGCGGCACACCTGATGATGGCTCACGGCACACAAGTGTGCCACGGCACACTGGTAGAGAAACACTGGTCTACAGACAGGAACCCAGAATGCTATTTACTGTGACCTCTGCAACCATGGGAAACCCCTCTTTCACCCCTGAAAGGTTTCTGCAAGTTACATATTTTTCTGCCTAGCAATTTCTATTGTGTTTCGAAAAATGATATAGGAGTTCTGTGTAATAAATGGTCTCAAATTACATTTCCACATATAGAAATAATATCAGGAATCTTCTTCAGCACTTAGTGGTCTTCTAGATATTTGGGGTGAAAAATGTCAGACTAAGGGAAGGAAATCAGTGCTGTATATCAATGGGTCTGAGGAAGGAACACCTGAAACTCTGTTAGAAGGGTTTTGCCTAACAGTGCAAATTAGAGTACACTGTGCCTTGAACTAGTAGGTTGCTTATGAATATAGATTGCATGACTGTTCGGTCTTTTTGGTACACCTATTTTTACCAGTACTGTTTCTGTATTTATCTTGGATCTTTTTTCACTAACTATATTTCCCTCTTTCTTACTATTTTCTAATTATTTTTTTCTTCAGCCATTATTTTTAGTCTCTCATTCTTTTTCTGCATTTAGATCTCCAGATTCAGACTTGAGCTCTCCGATCCTTGAATTTGCTCTTTCTCATCTCCTCTAGCTTCCTTGTGCCAGGGGTTACATACCATGTCCATCTTGACTCCATGAACTGGTCCCATATAACAGAGGGAAGGCAACCTCTTCCAGCCAGTATTTTGATCCAAGTAATAGAATGTATTTAATTTTTAAAAAGACAGACTGAAAGTTAAGATTAAAGTTGACAAGAACATCACATGCATTTTTTTTTACAAAATTATCTTTAATAAATGGATGGATTCAAGTTTGTAATAGGTTTGACATGTCAAAGTAACAAAAGTCAAAGTTCTCTGGCTATACAAATACTATGCTTTACAGTAAACTTATCTTTAGTTTACAAAAAAAGTGTCAGTGAAAATTCAGTATCTGTAATCACCTTAAAGTGAAAATTCTCTTATCTGTTGTGATCAGAATTGTATTGCATGTTTCTAAGAGGAAACCCACTGCATTCTTAATACTGAACCATTATCCAGTCTACCAATGCACACTGACAATTTATAGCAATTTTTGGCTTCCTGAATAAGAGTGACATCTTGATAAAAATGGCTTTAATAAGATAACATACAAAATGACTATATTAATCTATCTTAAAAGAAAAATAATCAATATTAGAAATTGGGAGAGATTGGAGAACCCTGAATGCACTTCTTCTACCTGCTTGTTGCTAAAATTTCAGGTATTAACGATTTTAGCGTAGAACATTGTTCAAGTTTTTAATGCACACTATGGCCACTGGCAGGCAAGGTACTTCTTTACTGAGTACTAATGCTGGTGAAAAGTAACTTGAACTATTGCTATGAGAGCAGACTTTGGCAGGATTATTTGTTTTAAGGAACCGAGTGGATAAGTGAGTGTAGTATATATGGTAAGATACAAAAATACCATCACACTACTTAATGATGTTAACTATCAACTTCAGGGTTGAGACAGTAAGTTTGTTCGGTGAAATAAACTATAAAAATTGATTAAAAATGAAATAACAGGAAATTTCGAACAAACTGGAACAATTAATTACATCAATTGTTTGTACTTACCGTGCTATCAGTGGTGTTGCATTACATGCTGTGCATGATTACAAAAGGATAGATGTGTTGTGTAGTGCTGTGAATATTAACTGAAAGCCAATTGTTTTGTAAAATTAGATGGAAATCAAGTTAGTTCCTAAAGTTTGTCCAAACAATGTAGGACAAGCTACAGAATTCCCAACTCCCAACACAATTCAAGAAGCTTGTGAGGATGCAGCAGCTTCATGGAGTACCCACAAAGGCTACACATTCACTTCAAAAGAGATGATAATTTCATACTGTATGTGCCAAGAAAAGCATGTGCGAAGCTGCCCTTTCCACTGAAATGAACAGGGTTTTTTTTTTACAGGTAAGAACATCATGTGTACAGTAGCACACACAGGCTCAGGACCAGAACCAATATTCACTAATAGCTTCAGACCCAAGCTGAAAACTATTTATGGTTCCATTGTAGTGCAGAGAAACCACTTCTATTAACCTACATATGTTCCACTCAGACACCTTGTTTGTATGATTTGGAAATAGAGAAGGATACAGTTCTCAGAATAGTAATGGTCAGTTGAAGAACGAGCAAGATAAGGCTGAAAGATACCCAGTTACTTCCAAAAGAAATTGGTTATCTTTTGGAAGGAACAGTAAAGGTTATGCTAATGACCAAATAAAAATTGTTCTGGAATTGTTAATTAAGCATGGTTTCCAAGAAGATTAAAGTCTTAAGGAAGGTTTAAATATGAAATAATCTGAGTACTTCACATTTTTTAGAATTATTATTTGACTTTTAACAGAATGTTATATACCTGAGTATATTTTGCAACAAAAATGTCTCCCACAAAGAAGAGTATAAAAGAAATTTAAATAGGAAGTGGTTAGAAAAATGACCACTACCATTATTACAGAAAAACAACATCATTTTGTTATCTTTGGAAAAATTGTTTATAGAACAGCAGGCCAAATCTTACTACCAATTGATGAAGCATCAAGTCTTCTGATTTGTCAAAATACACTGTCCAATTTGGCTGATTAAGTATATAAATATTCAAATTGGAACAGTTCATTCAGCAAATCCAGCAATATAAATAACAAATGCAAGTGTTATTTATATATTCAGTTATGTAGATATCTAGAAAATGTCATTTTGTACATCATTTCCAGTTGGCTTCTTTCCATTGAATTGGAAGATCTTTAAGAAAGCATATATAATTAAAATCTGAACCAAATTCCAGTTTGCCACTACTGTACTCTCTCTCGATAAGAGACGAGGAAGGCAGTAAATATATGGAATTCATCAGGTTTCTTGCTAATTCCTATAGATCTTTTATCATTCATACAGTCTATATTGCTGTTGTAAACTAGCATAATTAAAGAAATGGTGGCAGCAAACAAACAAATCTCAAGGCAACCATAGCTATCAACAGCTCTGCTAGAGACAAACTAAGTTGAAAATAACCCTTTCACTCAAGAAATGTTACCTCAGAACAGCAATTAACTGTTGATTGAACTGGCTGCAGAATTGGCCAAATTGACATTAGCTAAGAGATTATTAATGGGCTGATGTCTAATGCTGCAGGAAACTGATTGTGTGTTCCATCTTCTTTCATCCTACAGTTCTACATTTTAAACAACATGAGATAGGCACTGTCATCTGGTCATAGTTTGAAAAAAACCTATTGATGTTCCAAGTGATGTTTCGTATCTTCAAGTCAGACCAAAAAGGAAGAGGAAAAGATTGTGATTGAAGCCAACAATATGCTTGGGTTTGTAATAAAATTGTAATTCGCTCTTCGTAAGCAGATACAATCTGTTTCCTAGGACAAATGTATTTGTATTGATCGTTATGGACTGAATCCTATTGTTAAGTCCTACTTAGATTAGACTAAATGAGATTTATCTACATGCTGATTCACCAGTGAAGTTGATCTAGTGGGTCTACTCTAGTTACGATTATAAAACAGGATTCAGGATGTACCCTGTTTACATACAGTATTCAATTCTGTGTTCTACTATTAGCAGTAGTTGGAAGTGAAATATTTTAACTGAATGAGTTCCAAGACAAAAATCAGTGAAAGTAGACCACAGGTTCACTTCCAATGATTTAATGAAGGCCTGACCGAGCTGGTTAATACTTTGTATTTCAATGGCAGATATCCCTTGTGGGACGTGTAAACAGCAGCACACAATACTGTAAACAGCTTCTCTTCTGCTCAGTTGGTCCAAGTTTGTTGATTAGATGAAAATGAAGACAGCAACGCCATCTTATGTACTTCCCATTTCTCCCAGAAACCTTTTTCATTACGTATAAAATCCTGAGCAAAAAAACATGGTTTTGATCTGGAGAACCACTTGCATACCATAGACATATCCAAACGTCCACGCTCTGAAGTTCAGCAATGAAGTCAGTTACTGACAAAACTTTAGAAGATTGTAAAGTAACAGTACTTTGGCCCAAACCTATATTTTAGCATGATGTCCAGTCCGTGCACCTGATGCTGAATTTGGCAGGGAAGCTGATGCTGCAGCATCTTCTGCTTCTTCCAGTTCTTCTTGAAGCTCTTGGCTTACACTTGACTGAAGGGCTGCAGGTGTAAGCCACTCTTTCGGAAGGCAACTTTGGAGAAAGGGGATACAGGAACTGAAATAGGCAAGGCGATTCACCCAACGAGGAATCTCTTTTCCACAGAGAATCTAAATGAAAATTCACAGAATATTCAACTTTTTACTCAATATTCAAGGTAGAATAGCAATACAAAAACCTTTGCTCATGTCTGTCAGAGAGGAAGTGTCAACACTACTTGAATTAATTTTGGAAAAGTTAGTTTTCACTCAATAGTCAAAATGTAATTGTGGAAGTAATCCAAAATACATAACCCAAACTGTACTTTTTTATTCCCAACTAAAACTAGGTACGGTAAGTGATATATAATGACAAAAAACAGAAGAATACCCATCATATAGTAAGCTACTAATGTTACTTTTGCAATTCAAGCTAACTATTGTAAAACACAGGTTGATTATATGTATGATGTTCTATGTATTCACATGTATGGGTTTGCACTGGCAAAACCTCAGTCTCAGCTTTGCCCCTCCTGTCTAACATGCATACTTTAGCATCTCTTCCCTCAGACCTAGTTGACCTATACAATGGTAGAGAGCAAAAGATCACTAGATGTACCAACAAGGGGAGGAAGGGTGGGTTGTGTGAATGCAAAGAAGACCATTCAAAGTACCAAACAAGCAAACTGTCTTTCTTCTTTGTGGTCTCTGTACATCAATATATGGGTATCAATTACTAAGCAACTCACCTAGGACAGTGGGAAGCACATTATGAAATTATTGTGGAAAGGACTGTTCTCCCTAATACCACATCGCTCTGTGGTCTAGCAACCCAGTCTGAAAGGCTGAATGAATGTGGAGGACTGTTTCCAAGTTGCAGCCCTGATGAGCTCAACTAAGATATATCACTGAAACATGATCCAGAGATTATATGAGTGCATAGCACAGAATTCTATCCTGTAGCCATCCTTTATAATTCCAAGTATCCACTAATTGGCAATGGACCCTTGTCATTCTGCAATAATGCTGTCAGAATCCTTACAGCAACATTATTTGCTTTGAAGACTAAAACATAGTGTCCAATTTGATTGCTATACTAGGCATCAGATCCCTAAAAGCATATTTTTCAGCATGTTTGGCTGAAGTAATTTAGTCTCAAGCCATATGTTGCCCATCTCTGCAAACAAAAAACCAAAAACCTCTGATTACTTCTTTCTTGTCTTGAAACAGTGGAGTGGCAGCTTTGTTCCACATCTGATAAAAGCCCAGGTATGCTCGATAGATTGTTTATTCATGAAAATGGCTGCCAAGGCATAAGCCTTCAACCCTAGGCCATCCAGTTTCCTGCCTTTTCAAGCAGAGCCAATTAACTTCTTTTTCTTGTTGAAGAGTCTGCAATTATTGAATTGACCCCAGGGTGTCAAAGCAGAAAGTTTCAGGCATTATTCTGGATTCCATAGGTTTACCTGTCATCAAGACATCACTTGAAGGGAGGGTGGTTTTCCCCAAAAAGAGTTCACTACACTCATAATCAAACAGGAAGGGCAAAACACAGGCCAGAATCTTTGTCACTGAGAAGACCAAGTCATTACTAGGAGGAAGGTCTTGCTTACAGGTGTTCTAAGGACACGTGATCATCTGAGTCAGAAGATCAGAGTGTACCCAGTAATTCTCCATCAATGAAAATAATGTTTGGTCTTCAAGCAAGACATCTGGGTAGGAAGAGCAGATTTGTACTACAGTGGCAAAGGACGGATCAGCCTTGTAACCGGAGGAATCTGCTGACAAGGCTTTGATGTTCAAATAGGCAATGAGCAGGCATGGACACCATGTGGTTGGTACTATAACCTATTGGATTGCTATGGTGGAAAGAATCTATGTCAGGCAATATGTCATAGTTGATGTCAGATGCATGAAATGGAAATTGTAAATGTCACCCTAGGTTGGCCCTTAATTGATCCACTAAAAGATTTCAAAAATCCAAAGATTAGGCTAGGTGAGTTGAATCTCAAGCAGTGTGAATGTTTATACAGCCTTCTAGATGAGCCAGCTTCTGGAGTGATCCCATCACCAATGAGGGAAAGAGGACCCCTGCTTTAGGAGTGGTCTGTAATAGTATCAGCCATCAAACGAGGAGATCTAGTTTGTCTGTGTTCACTCTAGTCTTGATGCAGTCTAACAGCTGCAGTTCATCTCAGGAGAAAAGTGTGTGTGTGTGTGTGTATGTGTGTGTGTGTATATACACATGCACCAATATAATTTCATGCCATACAAATCATACTTGCCTCTGATAAAGCTGAAGAAAAGTGATTGCAGTTTTTGTGCATTAAGTGATAGGCATTTCCTTTAAATTCTTTTCCAAGTTCTTCTATAATTTTTTCTATATCCTCCTCCATGAAGTCAGTACTTCCAAGAACAACGGCTTCTCTGAAATTAAGCAGAAAAATTGAACCTGTTCTTGCTTTGCCTTTATTCTTACTTCACATGCCACTCATAGTTATTAAAATGCAGACATACAGTATCTCAGTTAATAAAATCACTGATAAAGAAGCCTATCTAATTTTAACTCCTCATCTTTCCAGCTGGAAGTCTTTTAGCAACATTGGCCCTGGGAGGAGAAACGCTTTTGGTGTCAGCTTGCAGCAATGTGTCTGCAGTAAACAATGCAATAAGCCTTGATCTGAGAAAGAACAGGGTTCTATTCTAGCCAATCCTACTATACCTGTGTGCATGTGTGTCTGCCTACAACAGTATGTATGAACAGCAAAACAGAAAGAAAAGCAGAGAGCAGATAAGTCATCACCATTTATAAGAATACTAAAAGCTGCTGGGGGAAGATATCATCCCTGGGTGCATGTTGGAAAGAGTTTTTACATGATATCTAAAAGATTCAAAATATTGTTATCTACTTATAGAAAGCTTACTTCATCTAATACAGGGCATATTGCTAGATTTAAATAAAATGTTTTCTCTTTTTTTGTGATACAGGAATCCTTTCCATGTTATTTCTGTCTCTGGTGCCAAATTTTCTGTTAAAGAAATAATGCCGTGCAATGCATCCACTTATACCTGTTGTTGTCTCTGATTCTTTATGAACTTTATTTACATTATACCCATTCCCTTCCACCATGTCTCCCTTGCTTTGAGCACGAAGCACAAAAACAAGGAGTGCTCATGGTGCAAACCGCAAACAGAAAAAAGGAAATGCACTTGTAATATACCAAAACAAAGCATTTATCACAAATTCATAATCTTCGACACAATATATATACATTATGCTTGCGACCCTTCTCTGTTGGTATATAATCCCCAATATAAGTCCTACGGTTGAATGAATTGATGTCCTGTTATTGTTTTGAAAGCAAATTATTTAGAAGATTTTTTTGGTATATTACAAGTGCATTTCCTTTTTTCTGTCCCTTGCTTTGATGACAAGTCTTTACAGAACATCCACCAGATTTGTGTGATTCCTCTCTCTGCCATAACTCACCCAACTGAATGTTTTTATAACATTTTCAAAAGACTGGAAGGTCTGCTGTGGCTTGAAGTTCCCCTTCACCAATCCAAGTTCCAAAGTGAAATCTTGATTTGACTTGGATCATTTACTTGACCCCAGTACTACAAACAACATTTGATCATTGTATATAGAGATTAGAGTGGCCAATTTCTTTTCTTTTTTTAAAGGAGGCTGGTGGATCAAAATATACAGGGACCGGTGACAGCCAACAGATGTCACTAAAAGTTGTATTATTCGGATTCAGAATTCGATAACAAAAAACTGCTTACTTAAATTTAAACGTTTCTCCCAATTCCGATGCATTTCCTGGAGAAATTTCAAATATTCCTGAAAAGGGGTATGGGTGGCCACCATAAGCAAATTCTGAAAGACAAAATAGTGGTGTTATGTGCAAAGTTTAAGATTACTTGGAAGTCAATTTTCCTATCTTCATAATTTTAACAGGCATGCTTAAAAGATTACTTTTTAGTCATAATTCCCAACATGTAAATTTACACCCCCTTAGTATTTCTCTTTCTCACACTCTCTCACTAATCACCCCACTATAAGCCTCAGACTGAAAATGTCCTTTTCAAACCAATCCACCTCTTTTCCTACTCCTTCACCCCCCCCCTAAATTCAAGGTGAGAACTGTGATAGGATGATAGGCAATTAAGTGTGTGAGGTACCTTGGTCGGCAGGAGAGGAGATGGAAGCAACAAGCACCTCCCCCAAAAGAAGTGAGAGATTAGTACTTTGCTTCTAATTGCTGCTGCTAACCTCAGATTCAGAGTAGGGAAAGATGGAACGATACTGCAAAGTTGGCAGAGGGGGACCTATTATTTATTTATTTATTTCGACTTGATTCGTCGCCCCTCCCGTCCGGCTCGGGACGACTTACACATGAGAAAAACACAGTAAAATGAAAGCACAGTAAAACAGCTTAAAACAGTTAACCATTAAAAACATCAGAATTTACACTAAAATTCACATCTCGGAAGGCATGGTACCCAGTGGATACTCCCATGCCTATGCAACAAGATGGCAGCAGTTAGCCGAATGCCTGACCAAATAGGAAGGTTTTACATGCCTTCCTAAAGGCTAGCAAGTTGGTAAATGTGCGGACCTCGGGGGGGGGGGGGAGCATTCCAAAGGGTTGGAGCTATTGCAATGAAGGCTCTCCTACGTGTCGAGGTCAGGTGGAGGGCTTTTGCGCTAGGAACTGCGAGGAGATTGAGGGACTGTGAGCGTAGTGGTCTTGCGGGACAATACAGGGAGAGGCGGTCCCTTAAGTACACTGGCCCCAGACCATTCAAGGCCTTAAAGGTTAGAACCAGCACCTTGAAGGTGATCCGGTGCTCAATCTGAAGCCAGTGCAGTTCGCGCAGGACAGGCGTCACATGGCAGGAAGATGGTAGGCCTGCCAGCAGCCGAGCTGCAGCGTTCTGCACCAACTTCAGTTTCCAGATCACTGACAAGGGAAGGCCAATGTAGGGAGCATTACAGTAGTCCAATCTTGAGATGACCGTGCCTTGGACCACTGTGGCTAGGTCATGGCGGGACAGGTAGGGGGCCAGCTTCCTCGCCTGCCGAAGATGGTAAAAAGCTACCCCACTGACGATGGAGATGTGCTTCTCCATCGTCAGCTGGGAGTCCAACGTAACTCCGAGACTTTGAACGGATGACAACGGACAAAGTGCCACGCCGTCCAGGGTTGGAAGCTGAATCCCACCCGTGCCCGGACAACCCAGCCACAGGATCTCCATCTTAGCCAGATACACCTTCAACCTACTGGCTCGCAGCCATCCAGTAATGGCTTCAAGGCAGCGATGGAAATTATCGGGTACGGAGTTGGGTCGGCCCTCCATCCCCAGAATGACCTGGGTGTCATCTGCATATTGGTGACACTCCAGCCCAAAGCTGCGCACCAACTGAGCAAGTGGTTGGACATAGATGTTAAATAATAAAGGGGAGAGGATTGCCCCCTGAGGCACCCCGCAAAGAAGGGGGGTGCCCCCTGAGACAACCTCGCCCTTTCTCACTCGCTGTGACCAGTTCTGGAGGAAGGAGGACAGCCATTTAAGAACTATCCCCCTCACTCCAGCCCCGGCAAGGAGGTGTGTCAAAAGATCATGATCGACAGTATCAAACGCTGCTGTGAGGTCCAATAACATGAGCAGCGCCGATCCGCCTTGATCAAGTTGGCAGCGCAGCTTATCTGTGATGGCGACCAACACTGTCTCCGTCCCATGCCCTGAATGGAAGCCGGACTGGAAGGGGTCTAACCAAGTTGCATCATCTAAGTAGGACTGCAACTGCTCCATTGCTGCCCTCTCAACTACCTTGCCCAGGAACGACAAATTCGATACCGGGCGGTAGTTGGAAAGGACCGATGGGTCTAAATTCGGCTTCTTCAGCAATGGAGTGACCACTGCCTCTTTCAATCCCCCTGGAAACACTCCTTGCTCAAGGGAGGTGTTGACTAATTTCAACAGGGGTTCACGTAACCCCTTCAGGCTAGCTTTCACCAGCCAGGAGGGGCACGGATCGAGGGAGCAAGTGGTCGGTCTAGCTGCAGTAACTATCCTATCAACAGCTTCTGCGTCCAGTGGCCGTAACCAGTCGAAGGTGGGCCCGGCAAGAGGCCACGGAGTCTCAAGTTGACTCACTGTATCAACCGTGGCAGAGAGGTCCCGGCGGAGAGTCGAAATCTTGTCCGCAAAATAGCTCTGAAAAGCCTCGGCGGATAGGGCCTGATTGTTTGGGATGGTAGGGACCATCGTCAAAGACCTAATTACTCTGAACAATTGTGCCGGGCGTGAGCTGGCGGACGCTATCAAGGTTGCATAGTAAGAATTTTTCACAGCCTTGGTAGTTTGCTCATAAGCCTCCATAAAGAGCTTATAAGCTGATTTTGAACCTTCGTCACGGAGTCTCCTCCACATGCTCTCTAGCAGTCTCTTCTCCCGCTTTATCGATCTCAGTTCCTTGGTAAACCAGGGTGATCGGTTACGGCGGGGTTGGAGAGGGCGTCTAGGGGCAATCTCATCAAGAGCATTGGATAGTCTAGCATTCCAGTTGTTAACTTGCTCATCAAGTGAGACGCTGGCAGACTCCAGATCCCTCAGAGCAGGGCTGTCCAACTGCCGGCCCTGCAGGTGTTTTGGACTTCAAATCCCAGAAATCCTAACAGCTGGTAAACTGGCTAGGATTTCTGGGAGTTGAAGTCCAAAACACCTGCAGGGCCGGCAGTTGGACAGCCCTGCCTCGGAGCATTCAGGAACTTGGTTGGTTCCATGAGTCTCTTCGGGCGAAACCAAATCTGTTCGGCGCCCTTGCAAGGTGGGGGAGCCTGCTCAATCTCTTTGCATAGTAGCAAAGAGAAATAAGAGGAAAGTTCTTGTCAGGACAGGAGGGGAGGGAGAGAAGGAGGGGGATAAACAGGACAGGAGGGAATTCAGTGCTTTGTCTGCTTCTACTAGCTGCTGCTAACATCAGATTCAGATTTCAAGGAAATTGGATATTCTTACAGCAGCTCTAGCTTTGGGAGTTGCGTGGCCATGGAGGCAGCCACCCCACCCCAGCTCTCTCATCATGGAGTAAGCTCCCAAAATCTGAGAGCTTAGTCCATGCTGGGAAATCCTGGAAGAAGCAACAGCAGAGTGTGGATGGGATGGTACTTTTTCAGGCTCTCTTGGCATGGAGTAAGCTCCCAGCTCCTGAAGCTGGGAAAAATTTAGTCACTCTTGGTATGGAGAGCCTGAGAGAGACAACCCCAGCTTCTGGAAGTGTGCAGCAACAATCACTTGTCCCCCAGTTCCTGAAGCTGGGCTGCTCTGTGAATGAGAATATGGTCCTGGGCAGTGTGTGTGTTTGTGTGCGTGTATTAATTAATTAATTATTAACTTTATTCATACCCCGCACCCATCTCTCCAAGGAACTCGTGGCGGCTTACATGAGGCCAAACCCAATAACACATAATAACAAAACAATAGCAATTATAAAAAAACAATACAATCAATAAAACTCAAACACAAGCAGTAACAGATAATTTAAAACGATTTCGGGCGGGCAAAATGTGAATGTTAAAATTTTAAAATAAATAAACACTGGGTGCAGATAGAGGTAGTTTGCATATAGCAGGAAGGCTTCAAGGACAATATGGGGCAGACACCCAACAGGTGATTAAAGTGCTTCTGAGGATTTTTGCAGAGATTGAACACAGCAGGGCGTCATTTACTTTATGCAGGGAAGGCACATTGGAACAGCCACATCTTCAGGCCCCTCCTAAAGACAGCCTAAGTGGGGGCTTGTCTGATATCCTTGGGGAGCGCGTTCCAGAGCAATGGAGCCACTACAGAGAAGGCCCTCTCCCTGGTCCCCACCAACCATGCCTGCGAGACCGGTGGGAGCGAGAGTAGGATCTCTCCAGATGATTGGTGAGATCGCCTGGGTTCATAAACAGAGATGCGGTCAAGTAGGTAGGCGGGTCCCAAACTGTTCAGGGCTTTGTAGGTAAGAACCTGCAACTTGAATTGGGACCGGAAGAGGAACGGCAGTCAATGGAGCTCCTTAAACAGGAGGGTTTACCACTCCCTGTACGTCACTCTGTTTAGCAATCTGGCTGCCACCCGTTGGACCAATTGAAACTTCTGGGCCGTCTTCAAGGGCAGCCCCAGGTAGAGTGCATTACAATAATCCAATCTGGAGGTGACTAAGGTGTGGACCACCGTGGCCAGATCAGACTTCACGAGGTACGGTCGCAGCTGGCGCACAAGTTTTAATTGTGTGAAGGCCCTCCCAGCCACCTCAGACGCCTGTGCTTCAAACGTTAGCTACGAGTCTAGGAGGACACCCAAGCTGTGGACGTCTGGCTTCAGGGGGAGTGCAACCCTATCAAGCACAGGTTGCCACCTTATACTCCGACCTGGCTTACGATCGACCAAGTGTGTGTATTTGGCAGCAGCAGTCTGCAGGCTTCATGTTTGCAGTATCTGGGAAACCTCCTCAGCCACCCACTGAGCAAGCCTGAGGATTGCTCTAGAGCAGTGGTACTCAACCTGATGTTTTTGCCTTCAACTCCCAGAAATCCTAACAGCTGGTAAACTGGCTGGGATTTCTGGGAGGGCTGACTAATTATCATATAAAGTTAAATTGTGTTACATACCTCTGCCATATATCTCTATTCCTGAATGAAAAACTCCAATCCCAAGAGAAGACGTGTATTCATTCATCCAGTACTGAAAAGAAAAGACAGAAAATGTACGTAGCTAATTAATTATGAGGCTAATTAATCAAGACCATCTTCCAGCAGCCCTCCACAGAAGCTTCACATTTACTACTGGATGCCTTTTGGGACAGCACAGGATACTATAGTGGGAAGGGTGAACTTAAGCCCACCCTCCTTCTGAGAAGAACTGAAACCAAGTCTAGGTGTGTTTGAAATCAAGCATGCTTTGCACAATCAGTGGTGCATTTTTCTTTATACCATCGGATAAACTTATAAATTTGATTTGCACTTAATGTATTTAAAGAACTATCAATCTGAACAATCAGTAAACAGCTGAAAAATACAGCTATTAAAATGAGCCTATTTCTGTATCAATGTAACATCTTTTTGTTTATGAAGGTTACACCTGGCTTGCACAGTAACTGCTCTAGTAACTAATTTACCCACTGAGAACCAATTCATATCGATTTCATAAATATTAAAAACAGTGTCTGAGCCAGCAATAGCTATAAAAATAACATATTTATATTGTTGAGGAAACCATGCTTTTATTTGCACAAAACAATATTGTACAAGATCTGTTCAAACTCTTTCCAATTATATTTGGCCACTGAGCAGAGAAGGAACAAATTTTACTCTGGGAATTGGAATTTTACTGTAAACTATCACACTCTTTAGGTGCCTGAATGAACACTGGTGAGCAAGAGCAAATAAATGTCCAATATCCTATTACAGGTCATGTGTTAAACATTTCATTTGAAAGAGTTCAACTACAGATGTCATTGAAAAGTTAATACAACTGTGGGAAACATAACAAACTTTTAAAATGTGAATTATTGGGCAAAACAGGAATGATTTCCCCCCTCATATGACAAGCATGATCGGTAGTGGTTTCAGTTCTTGTCCAATAATTTCTGCATGCAATGCATATTTCACATATGAATCCACAAACCTCACAGAAGAGGCAAGAAGTTTGGGTGGGGGTGGGAGAGTAAACAAAATCTGTTACAAAGCAATCAAGATAAGCCTGGTGAGTCCATGGTAACACCAAATCCAGACAGAGCAAACCTTGAAAGGATTAGATATTAGGAATGGTTATCACATTACTGCCTGACCTATAAGCTGATTATGTTCTATTACACTCTAAAGCAGGCTTGAGAACTATGTCTCCCTTCAAATGTTGTTGGGAATGCAACTCCCAGCATTCTTTATCACGGGCTTTACTGGCTAAGGATGATGGCCACTGCCTTCCAACACCCATTCTATCCCTATTCTACACAGAATGCTCACATTTTAACTTCACCTAGCACGTTATTTCATTGATTACACCATATAACATGATTTTTGTTCCTAGGCTATATATGTCACCTAGGACTTAGGTGCAACACATTATGCTATAGTTTTTCAATTAATATCTCATAGTCTCAATCAATTCAACATAACAGTAGTTTGTCGCAGCCACAAAAATGAAGTTTCTGGAGTATAACAACTCCTTTCAAAGTAGGTACTGCACAATTACACAGGAAATAACACTTTCAAACCAGGAACACATTTTTTTCTAATTTTGTTACATAGTGTCATTTTCATTTTCGCTGAGACATTTGCTGCTTTAAAAAGCCCACATATAACATGATACATATGTTACCTCTACCTTGAAAAAGTCTTATGTTTCTTACAGACGTAAAGTTCACAGACAGATATTTATGATAGAAAATTCAGTCAAACTGAATTCACCTCACCTTTTTTGAAGATAGCAGAAACATCCTTGCCAAACTAATTTGGAACTAATTTTTGATACCAAAGTTCAGGTTGAAAAGGAAGTCATGTGTTTTAGATTTGACCTTGATTGGGCCAAGTGATTCCCATGACTGTATCATCTCCCCTGTTTTGTATAAATTAAGTATAAGTCAAAAATCCTGACAATTATCACTTTGCAGCTTGAAGATAAGCTACTACAAAATATCTCCCAGTGGAATTCTATCTATCCACTAGGAGCATCTGTATTATTGGTTACTATAAAGTAACTGGTGGCAATGCACAAAATGACTTTTTCTGTGATGGGAGTCATTTAAAGCCAATACCATACATCTTGGCTAATGTTCACGAACCTTTATTCTATCCCTTGTGTTTTCTATCCCTTGTGCTATTTAACATATTACAGTGAACGCGGATGAAAAAACCTGTCTTGAGATTCAGTGTGAAATCACACTCAATTGTGTCACTCCATGGGCTGTGATAAAAACCATCAGAGGACATATTCTGTGTTTGTTTTCAGTTTTAACAGTTACAGGATTTCTGGATACTATTACTAGTAGTAATTATAGTATTACCACTACTAGACACAAAAAGAATGGGATATACATTTTGTAAACATACGCTCTCTACCAAGCAGGAAGGGTTTTTTAATTAAAAGGAAACAATCTTGCATGTGCATCATCTTTAATGCTATAGGAAAGGGTGAGACTATAATTTCAGGAGTAATTGCTTTCATATAAGTAGTATCACAGACTCATGAGAAAGCTCTTCTTGAGTACATAACAGAACAAAGCCTTAAGGATTTTTAAAATTTCTTCTGCAGTTTGCACCTGCCTGTTCATTTTCTCTCAAAACAGGTATTCTCCTTTTAGTATTTCAACACAGATTCATAGTTGCAATGAGTCAAGCTGAAGGGATATTTTTCAAATATATACATTTCAAAGCTGCCTAGACTTTGTTATTATGAAAACTAAAACAAAAAGTAATATTTTATAATGGAAGCTAGAGAGTCTGCTAACGTGAGTAATAATTCACAACAGGAATTATAAGCCTCCATACTTGTCTATACAAATACCACTGACTGATAAATAGCATTCTCTTGTAATACATGCACTTACTTGCAACATTATAAGAATAACATGATAATGAATACAACCATATTTACTGATGGCTCTTAGCATTCTTCTAGTAAGAAAGGATTACCATAGTCCCATTCCTCTAGCTTCTCCACCAACAGGTGGAGGAGTTACTAATAATGGCCTTCCTTGCCTAGAATCAAAATTATACTTACAGTGATGTTATGAAACAAAATACTTTAAGCTCCTTAACTTCTATAAAGCCCACATATTTGAAAGAAAATATTGCAAAAATATGTTCTAGTGTACTATATGCTGAAAAAGACAGCTGTCCAATTGTTTTAGAGCTGGGTGGAAAGCATATGGCCCTCCAGATGTTTTAAAACTGCAATTCCCAGCAGGCTTAGCTAGTATAGCCAATGTTGAGGAACTCTACAAGTTACAAGCAACTAAGGGCTGCATGCTTCCCGCCTAAGTTTCTAAAGCCCTTAAAATTGACAGAATGGCATATAGGCTTCTTTGTTTGTGGAAAGCATGACAACTTGGGCTACCATGTATAAAGCAAGATTAAAGCATTAAAAAGAGTTGCTAATCCAAACATATCCCACACCAGCTGTGTTCATCCAACCATGGGGTTCTTCAAAGAGCAGATTCTTAGCACACATCTCCACAAAACATTATTAAGGAATGTATTCAATGTGTATACATAGATTTTTATAAGGCCTATATTCTATAAAATATTGTATAATCCTAATTAAATTTTACTCTCTTTCTTGACTCTTCAGCCTGGTCAACCTGTATGGAAAGGCAGGGTTTAATTTGTCTAAACAAATCAAACTAGAATTTAGGCAGCCTTTCAAATTCACTGAGTTTAGGAGCACATGACTCCAGAACACCTCCAGCATAACTCTATAGCCAATTTCTACTGGAAATTGCAAATATGGAGGCCAGATTGTATTTAATTTCTTCTTTTCACCATCAGAATATTTGAGTATTTCAGAGCTATGTATGTTTAAAAGCCTATTCTATTTCTATGACCAATTAGCTGTATACACTCATATGTGGAACCTGGATAAAAGTGAATTATTACAGAACAGAAAGCAAAAAAGGTGGCACATGTTTTGGACATGTTAAACACACATGTATTAGGTGATCCCTAAAGCCTTGCAAACCTGTCATGCTACAAGTTGTCAACAAACAGGTTATGTATGCCAGAAGGTTATTTGGAAAGGAAATAACACACCCACTCTCACTGCAACTAGTAGGTATGCCTCAGTTCTATCCTAAAAGAAATTGCTGGGGAGGTACTGTTGATCCAGGAAGTGTTTGCCAAAACAAGGGGATACATTAGTTGTCGAGTCTAGAATATTCCGGTCACTTTCTAGAAAAAGGGATGCGTGTTTCTGATCAGAAAGCACTGCAATTGAGGTGTTGAACTTACTTTCACACACCATTTCCCTATATATACAGCCTCTGTGTGAAAGAGCTGGGATTCTCATAACATAAGCTCTGTCTACACTGCCATATAATGCAATTTCATAATGCAGTTTAACTGCACTGAACTGCATTATAAGGCAGTGTAGATGGATTCATTTACCAGCAACTCTTTCCCAGCAGCTAATTTTGTTGTCAACATGATACAAAGATCTTTTGTTTTTGTTCTCAAAATACTCCAGACTGATCCACACAGCAATCTAATTTAAATAATGAATTTACACACCAGACATTTGTGCCCTTCTGAGTAAAGTGCTAACTCAGGCATAGGAATAAAGCAGTTCACCAGATGCTGGACACCAGTTTTCAATAGCTCTAGTCAGCAAACTCGATGATGAAAAATGCTGGGAGGTGGAACCTAGAAACATCTGGAAAGCTGTATGATTTCCACCCTGCAATAAAAGTGGAATCTTTCCACAGAAAAAGCTAAATAGTTGGTAACCATGTGAACATTTACTACAGTTGTGTAAGCACAAGTCAATTTGTGAACAGTTATTTGACCCTGTTTCCAGCTTAACTAAATAGCACATTAGAGTAGATTTGTATGAAGCAATTATTTCCATTTGTCCATGATTGCCAGAAGAATTCTAGAATGTTAAACTATGTCTATTCCCTATAAAAGTGTATTTAGTGATACCACCTCAGTCTTGTTTGTTAGGTTTTCGTGAATCAGAAGCTATAAAAAACAAACCTTTACTTTTCTACTTCCCATTCTTTTCCCCCCTCAATAAAACCAACATTAAAAAACACTGCTCTTTCCCTGGCTCTGCTTTATACCATTATCCAAATGTTCAGCTTAAGAAGAAGTGCCATAATATAGGGCTTCTATATAGTTTGTGTTTTATCACAACATTTGAGTCATGCACAAAGAACGTAATGCTACAAGGCACTCCCTCTCCCAGAAGGATCTTTTATCATCCATCCCATCTTCCAAATATCCTACAGCAAACAGATAACCAGATATTGCCATGCTAATGAATCGGGAGGAAAGGTGTAACAAGTGGGAGACACTGTGCTTACCAATGCAATACCAGTTTAAAATATCAGGTTGCGATATTTGGTGTGCACTGTATGTCTTCTTTTTATGTTCAATAAAACCTTTATATAAAAAAAATAAAAAATAAAAATATCAGGTTGCAACCCTACAATGTTGGGAATGGATTTAGAGACAAAGAAAAGGAATAGTTATTTGCTTATTTATAACTCTAGACACTCATGTACAAGTCACTCTTGTGTATAAGTCGATAACATCTTTTGGGGTCAAAATTATGACTTTTGCTACAATCTGTAAGTAACATGAGTGGAAAACTTAAGTCATATAATAAACAAATATTTTGCTCCCCTTTTAAAAATGCATATTGATGGAACCTAATTAGCAACAGCTAAAGAGAAGTAGGGGATTGCTTTACTTGTTACAATTTGAGGAAAGAGGTGTAATTTCATTGCTGAGCTTTAAATGTTTACATCTGTACAAATAGGGAATTAAATATAAACAGTGAAAAAGAATTAAAACAAAGTCTGTAAAATTGGGGTGGGAAGAGAGCAAAAAGAGCAACCTACTGTGTGGTGTGACACATGGCAGCTGTGCAACCACCCCATTACCTTTGGATTGCCCAAACTACAGAAAGAGGGGCAGCCCTCTCCCTTTACTCATCTTTTCTGGCCGAAGCCATGTTGTACTGACCTCACAATACAAGACTATAAAGTAAAATATGGAAACAGATTATTCTACAATTAAGTGTCAACATTTTTTTTCAGAGAGAAGAAACAGACTAAACTTGGTCCTAAGCAGAGATTGCTATCTTACTCCAATCAGTAATCAGTATTTGTTTCTTGTGAGTTGCACCACAAAACTGAAAGGATAGCTGCCCATTAACTTGTCTTAAGTAGCAAGTTAACAAAACAATAACAAGTACAGACACTGCCACAAGGGTCAGGGTAAAGCAACCTTGTTATCTCATTTTAATCAATTTCAGACCATATTTGATGCTGAAAAGGATAATTTTCCTTGACCTCCCCACCTGACTGGAATCATCTATAAATCTTTGCTGGAACTTCTCTGTGGGTTGGTTCAAAAGAAAATGATTTACAATTGTTGGAGCCAGGAACCTTAAATCCCATTCCTTACTTTCCTCTTGTTTAGAGTTTTCCTATTGCAACTGAATCCAGTTGAGCATGTCTTATCCAGAAATACAAAATACTCCAAAATTCAAAACCATTTACATGAGTGGCTGAGATAGTGCCACCTTTGATTTCCGATGGTTCAATGTACCAAAACTTTGTTTCATGTACAAAATTATTTAAAACATTGTGTCGACAATTACCTTCAGGCTAGGTATATAAGACGTGTATGAAATGTACATTTCTGGTCCCAAGCATTTCACACGCACACACACACACATAGCATATTTGGGGAAAGGAAAGTTGACCATTCAGCAAATAAAGTAAAATCCATATTTCACAAAAGAGCAATACCTATATTGCCAAAGTGACATGCACAAAACATATCATGCAAGCTTTCAAAGCACCAATGGGTTCTTCACCATGCAATGTATCCACTCAATGAGGTTTCTACCAAAAGGTTAAGCTTTTTTACTTTTTGGCTGTAATTGGCTAGTTTTACCTATATAGCATCTAACACAGCAATACAGACATCTTGAGAAACATAATATCATCTTCCCAAGGAAGCGGTTTCAGAAGACAGAAATCCTGGATCACAAGAGGAGTTATGTTACTTTACTAGTGTTAAAAGGGTTTAAATTGTACTGTCCTTTGTCTCAGACCTCATGTGCTCAAAAAAGGAGAGTCCCTTTCCTGCCTTGAGATCCTTACAAAGCAAGTGAACTACAACAATGAATACTCCAGGGACTGACCTATGCTCTTTAACCCTAGGTGAAATCTTCAAGTGATTTCGGAGTTAAATCTTATGATGACACTCAGCTATATCTATCTAATTTAGATCTCGGATTTGATATTTGGCTACATAAAAGCTAAAATAAACTATCTGAGATTGGGGTTTGTGTTTCTCTGTGTGTCACCTATCAATTCATGGCAATTTCATGAATTTCATAGTATTTTCTTGGGCAACTGCAAACCTGTTTGTTTTTCCAGGCAATTTTAATGGATATGGGCACACTTAGTAGTGTCACTACCAATTTAATGGATTTTCGGGTCTTTTAAAAACTTTATTTACTTTAAGTAGGTTTTAACATTTATTCTATGGTTGTAAACTACTCTATTACCATAAGATAAATGGTCTTATAAAAGTATTTTCAAGAAATGTAATTCAGCCCACTTCTTTGTGTATATTCTTGCTGATACTTTATTGTCTTAAAAATACAACAAAGCAGATCCTGGTATATATCTTCTCAATAAAACATGCAACATCTGGCACCTTGTTTTTCCTGTTTATATTTTCATATACTGTATAATTGTTTTAGTTAATCCTTCTTTCAAAAAGTTCAAGATGGAGCAGGGTACCTTGTGAGCTAGTGTACCTTATGCAGAGACAGAGATTGAGAAAAGGAGAGTGGAAAAGCAACTTCCCATGTATCACCCAGTGAACTTCATGGCTGACTGGGCTTTTACACCTGGTCTCCCTACTCCTATAGTCTGACTGTCTTCGGACCCTTCCAGACAGACCCTATATCTCAAGATCTGATTCCAGGTTTTCTGCTTTAAACTGAATTATATGACTCTGCACTGCCAGATAATCTGGGATAAACAGATAACCTGGGACTAGATCCTGGGATATAGGGCCTGCCTCGGGGTGGGGGTGATCATCTCAATTTCTAAGTCAAACAACCGGCATTGTCTGTAGACTCCTCCTGGGTCACGTGGCTAGCATGAGTGCATGGAGCACCATTACCTTCCTGCAGAAGCAGTACCTATTGATCTACTCACTTTTACGTGTTTTCGAACTGCTAGGTTGGCAGAAGCTGGGCCTAACAGCGAGAGCTTACCCCGCTCCTCGATTCGAACCGCCAACCTTTCGGTCAGCAAGTTCTGCAGTTCAGTGGCTAATTAGTATACCACTATACACACACACACACATACACAAAATCAGTATATTACACTATTAGTATTATATAATACATTGTACTATATAAGTTGTAGTATATATATTACAACTCTCTCTCTCTCTCTCTCTCTCTATATATATATATATATATATATATATACACATATATATAATTATATTACAATGTTATTATCTTGTGGTTTAATTTACTATGTTTATTCTTTATGATTGCCATGTTTTCATTGACACATGGTTCGCCACTTAAGAGGGCCCTTCCAGACAGGACTACTACCCCAGGATCTGATTTCAGGTTTTCTGTTTATCTCAGATTATCTGGCATTATCGATTCATATAATCCAGTTTAAAGCAGAAAACCTGGGATCAGATCTTGGGATATAGGGTCTGTTTGGAAGGGCCCTGAGTCCCGATCTGGGAGAAAAGTGGGAAAGAAATATTTATTCATTATTATTTCTTTATTTACTTCACTTGTATACCACTTTTCTCACCCCAGTGGGGGACTCAAAGCGGTTCCCAACACAATTTATGACAATATATTGCATATTACGCCTCACATAAAGAAACCTAACCTAATGATAACACACAATTATCAATTAAATCATAAAACAAGACCTCATTTTACATTAAAATGTGGAATTAAAACATATCAATATAAGCAATTAAAATCACATAATCCAACAATAGTAGATAGGTAATAACAACAATAATAACAATAGTGATGTAGCCTTTGTTATGATTTGAAGGCTGTCAAGAGTAAAAGGTTGGTAAAATTTTAGGCTGAAGGCTCAAAATCTGAAATGCCTCAAGAACTTTGAACACATGAGAAATAGGATTTGGGTTTGTGATCCACAAGCTGTTGCTATGTGCCTTCAAGACACTCAGGTGACCCTAAGGCAGTATTTCTCAACCTGGGGCTGCCCCCCCGGGGGGGTCATAAGGGGGGTTTCAGAGGGGTCACCAAAGACCATCAGAAAACACATATTTCTGATTGTCTTAGGAAATCCTTTGGCAGAGAAGGCTGAAGATATCTCCACCTGTCCTTCTCTTCCTTTTTGAAAACAGACAATGAATCCTCTCACCAAAAGCCCTTCTCCGGTGTGATTGGCTGGCCTCTCGGCCAAGGGGAGGCCTCCTTCTGAGACCCCAGGAGGGGGGAGCAGGCGTGCTCCCTGCATGACAGTATGGTGAGCATGTGTGGGGAGAGGGAGAGCACATGAGGCTAGAGAGGGAGGCTCACAGCAGCAAATCCCTTCAAGGCATGGGGGTTCTGTGTGGGAAGTTTGGCCCGATTCTATCACTGGTAGAGTTCAGAATGCTTTTTGATTGTAGATGATCTATAAATCCCAACAACAACAACTCCCAAATGTTAAGGTCTATTTTCCCCAAACTCTACCAGTGTTCACATTTGGGCATATTGAATATTTGTGCCAAGCTTGGTCCAGATCTATCATTGTTCGAGTCTACAGTGCTCTCTGGATGTAGGTGAACTACAACTCCAAAACTCAAGATCAATGCCCTCCAAACGCTTCCAGTATTTTCTGTTGGTCATGGGAGTTCTGTGTGCCAAGTTTGGTTCAATTCTATCATTGGTGGAGTTCGGAATACTCTGATTGTAGGTGAACTATAAATAATAATAACAATAATAATAATAATCACCGCCTCGAGTCGCCTTCGGGCTGAGAGAGGCAGTATAGAAGCATGGCAAATAAATAAATAATAATAAAAACTTTATTTATACCCCGCCACCATCTCCCCAAGGAGACCCGGGGTGGCTTACATGAGGTCAAGCCCAACAAAGACACATCATTAAAAACAAAAAACCAAGCAAGTAAAACATAATACAAATATTATAAATAACATATAAGCAGTAACACACAAGAGATTTAAAACACTGTGAGCAGGGCCAGATGTAGATTAAAAAAAATTTAAAACACTGGGTGTGAACAGGAGTATGTCTAAACATGGGGGTTTTAGAGGATAATATGTAGGGAGATCAATCCAACGGGCTGATAAAAGTGCTTCAGAGGACATATTGCAGAAAATTGGTCAAATCCCAGAAACTACAACTCCCAAATGGATGTAGTTGAACTACAACTCCAAAACGCAAGGCCAATAACCACCAAACCCTCCCAGTGTGTTCTGTTGGTCATGGGAGTTCTGTTTACCAACATACAAAAGGGGGGAGTTGCAATGTAACAATATTTGTGTGCGTGTATTAGTTCTGTTTACCAAGCTTGGTTCAATCCCATCATTGATGGGAGTCCAGAATGATCTTTGATTGTAGGCGAACTATCAATCCCAGCAACTACAACTCCCAAATGACAAAATCAATCCCTCAGTCAACCCCACCAGTATTCAAATTTGAACATAATTCTATTCTATTCTATTTAAAATTTATAGGCCGCCACTCCCTGGAGGCTCGGAGCGGCTTACATCAGACATGAGTGACACAATAAAACAGTAAAAAAAAACATACAACTGATTAGCCAAGTGGGAAGTCCTCCCTAAAGAGATAAGTCTTGCACGCTCTCCGAAAAGCTAGTAAGTCTTGGAGCGTACGGACTTCAAGCGGGAGAGAAAGAGATGGGGCCACAGCAGAAAAGGCCCTGCGCCTGGTCTTTGTAGATCGTGTGATCTTGATACTGGGAACTACAAGCAGTATTTGATCTTCAGATCGAAGTGGTCTCTGGGGTTGATGTGGTCCAATGAATGAAAATACATCCTGCTCGTCAAGATATTTACAATACTATTCATAACAGTCGACAAATGACAAGTTAGGAAGTAGGAACAAAAATAATTTTATGGTTGGAGGGAGGGGGTGTCGGGGTCCCCACTACCTTACGAACCATCAAGGACATTAAGATCCTCCAGAGAGGCCTTGCTCTCAGTCCCGCCATCTTCGCAAGCGCGACCGGTAGGGGACGAGACAGGGCCTTCTCTGTGGTGGCCCCTCGGTCTATGGAACTCTCTCCCAAGTAAAGTTAGATCTGCCCCCCCTCTCTGTTGTCCTTTAGTGCAGTGTTTCCCAACCAGTGTGCCGTGAGCAATCATCAGGTGTGCCGTGGGAAATTGGCACTCTCCCCCCTCCTAGCAACCCCCTCACAGGTTTCCAAGAAACAAATTGAGCCTCTGCTTGGAAATGTGTGTGGGGTTTTTTGCTATTTTACTGGATTTTTTGAGAGTTGCCTCCCACCCCCAAGGAACTGTTTATAACAGCTTCATGACATCCATAGTTAACTGGAAGCAAGTTTCACTCAGGGTGAAATTTCACAAAAGTCTGGAGAACAAGCTCTATGAGGAGTGGCTTGAAGAGCTGGGCATGTTTAGCCTGAAGAAGAGAAGGCTGAGATAGCAATGTATAAATATGTGAGAGGAAGTCATATATATATATATATATATATATATATATTCATCGAAACAGGCCCAGGATTCACACTGAGTGTATAAATACATTTAAAAACATATTAACTATATGTATTTTATTTATTTCAGGATTTTACCCTGCTCTTCTCAACCCCCGAGGGGGGAATCAGAGCGGCTTACAGTAAGGCGCAATTCGATGCCCACACAGCAACAATATAAGACCCCAGAACCCTTCAACAATTAAAATACATTAAAATACAATTACCTAAACATCATGCGCATTCATTCCAGATTAAAACAATGTTCTGTCCATAAAAGCATTGGCCCTATTCATCCACTTTCCATTACAATCCCATCTAAAGTGCTGCCTTGTGCTGGTGTGCAAACGCCTGGTCCCACAGCCCAGGATTTTACTTTTTTCCCTGAATGCCAGGAGGGATGAGGTGGATCGATCGTACATCAATAGGGAGCGCATTCCACAGGCGGGGAGCCAGCACCGAGAAGGCCCCCACCAAGCCACATTTGAGAAGTAGGCGCGTGTATTACTGTGTTAAGAGTGTCATTTTTGGCTGGTGGTGTGCCCCAGGATTTTGGAAATGTAAAAAAATTTGTGCCACGGCTCAAAAAAGGTTGAAAAAACACTGCTTTAGTGAACTTATAATAGGCTCCCCGGCAAGTCTCAATGGGAGTTGTCTAAGGTCAAGTAGTGGCCTCCTTGGAGTCTGGATCCCAATTCTCAAGCATCCTACTTGAGTGGCGACTGTGGTGGGGCCTAAGGCCGGAGCCCACCTCGACCTCCCTGCCCAGGGCCGTAGCCAGGATTTTGGTTCGGGGGGGCTGAGTTTGGTTCGGGGGGGGGGCTGAGACTGGGTGGAAGAGGGTCTACCCTAGCAAACCTTTTGTATTGTTATCCCAATAACCCCATGAATGTGGGATATAATGAGCATGGTGATCAGATCATGATATGAATAAACATAACAGTTTAAATAATGTACCAGTAAGGCCTCCTCGCGGACCACTCTGAGAATTTGGGGGGGGCCCCTTAGGCGCAATTAGATGGGCGCATTCGAGCCCACACAGCAACAATGTAAGACCCCAGAACCCTTCAACAATTAAAATACATTAAAATACAATTACCTAAACATCAGCATTCATTCCAGATTAAAACAATGCCTGTCCCTGCCTCAGGAGGAGCCACCACCAACCTATCTTCCCCCCCACCAAGTTGGCGGGAGCGAGAGCAGGGCCTCCCCCGGGTGATCTTAAATTACAAGGTGGGACGTAGCGGCAGATGCGTTCGGACAAGTAAGCTGGGCCAAGGACATTTAAGATCCTCCGGAGAGGCTTCTCTTCGCAAGCGCGACTGGTGGGGGATGAGAGACAGGGCCTTTTCTGTGGTGACCGCTCGGGCTATGGCACTCTCTCTCCCAAGTGAGGTTAGATCTGCCCCCCCCCCCTTCTCTGTTTGTCCTTTAAGGAGGCTGGTGGAGACCTGGATGTGGAAGGAAACTTTCCTAGAATAGGCTGAGATGGCTAAAGACCACCAAAGACTCAGAAGGCAACACACTCTCGTCTCTGAAAGTGAACTTATAATAGGCTTTTTTTCCTAGCAAGTCTCAATGGGAGTTGTCTAAAGTCAAGCAGTGGCCTCCTTGGAGTCTGGATCCCAATTCTCAAGCATCCCACTTGCGTGGCGACTGTGGTGGGGCCTAAGGCCGGAGCCCACCTCGACCTCCCTGCCCAGGGCCGTAGCCAGGATTTTGGTTCGGGGGGGGGGGGGGGCTGAGACTGGGTGGAAGAGGGTCTACCCTAGCAAACCTTTTGTATTGTTATCCCAATAACCCCATTAATGTGGGATATAATGAGCATGGTGATCAGATCATGATATGAATAAACATAACAGTTTAAACAATGTACCAGTAAGGCCTTTTCGCGGACCACTCTGAGAATTTGGGGGGTGGGGTTAAGCCCCCTTAGGCGCAATTCGATGGCGCAATTCGATGCCCACACAGCAACAATATAAGACCCCAGAACCCTTCAACAATTAAAATACATTAAAATACAATTACCTAAACATCATGCGCATTCATTCCAGATTAAAACAATGCCTGTCCCTGCCTCAGGAGGGGCCACCACCGAGAAGGCCCTATCTCTCGTCCCCACCAAGTTGGCGGGAGCGAGAGCAGGGCCTCCCCCGGGTGATCTTAAATTACGAGGTGGGACGTAGCGGCAGATGCGTTCGGACAAGTAAGCTGGGCCAAGGACATTAAAGATCCTCCGGAGAGGCTTCTCTTCGCAAGCGCGACTGGTGGGGGATGAGAGACAGGGCCTTCTCTGTGGTGGCCCCCTCGGGCTATGGCACTCTCTCTCTCCCAAGTGAGGTTAGATCTGCCCCCCCTCTCTGTTTGTCCTTTAAGGAGGCTGGTGGAGACCTGGATGTGGAAGGAAACTTTCCTAGAATAGGCCGAGATTGCTAAAGACCACCAAAGACTCAGAAGGCAACACACTCTTGTCTCTAAAAGTGAACTTATAATAGGCCCCCGGGCACGTCTCAATGGGAGTTGTCTAAAGTCAAGCAGTGGCCTCCTTGGAGTCTGGATCCCAATTCTCAAGCATCCCACTTGCGTGGCGACTGTGGTGGGGCCTAAGGCCGGAGCCCACCTCGACCTCCCCGCCTCAGGCCCTTTCCTTTTCCCCCTCAGCCGCTTAAGCGGCTGAGGGGGGGGAAAGGAAAGGGCCTGAGGCGGGGAGGTCGAGGTGGGCTCCGGCCTTAGGCCCCAACGGTCACAAAAGCAGCCTAAGTCCCCTTCCCTCAGAGCCTCACCATGTCGTAGACGTTGAGCACCACCAGTTGGCTCGCCATCCTCCTCCTCCTCCTCCTCCTCCTCCTCCTCCTCTTCTGGCCTGGGCTCCCTCAGTGCCGCTGAGGGGCCGGCTCGCCCTCTCTGCGATGGGGGCGGGGCTTAGCCCTGGCCCCGCCCCCTCTCCTCCGCGAGGCCACTCCCTCTTTCCCTCCCTCTTTCCCTCCCTCCCTGGGAAAAACCGTTCCAAAGGGTTCCAAACCTTCTCCTTTAACTACAAGCCCCGGCATGCACCGCGCGGGCTTGCCAAGGCGGAGCGCGCGCCCCCCCCCCCCTGGCACTCACAACGAATATCCCCCCGTCCCCCATTCTCTTTTGTCCTTTAAAATCCCCCCCCCCCCAAACAACTTGGAGCTTTCTCCTCCAATCTCTGAGGATGCCTGCCCTAGCCTAGGTCATGGGTTCCACAAACATGATCTCCCTGAATTAGCATCCCAACAAAGGATTATATCCCCCCACCCCACCCCACAAAGCAGGAGGCAGCCAGGCTTTGAAGCTGCATAGCCTGCTAAATCCTCCCAACAAAGGATTTCTCTCCCCCCCCCACAAAGCAGGAAGCAGCCAGGCTTTGAAGCTGCATAGCCTGCTAAATCCTCCCAACTAAGGATTTCTCTCTCCCCCACCCCACAAAGCAGGAAGCAGCCAGGCTTTGAAGCTGCATAGCCTGCTAAATCCTCCCAACAAAGGATTTCTCTCTCCCCCACCCCACAAAGCAGGAAGCAGCCAGGCATTGAAGCTGCATAGCCTGCTAAATCCTCCCAACAAAGGATTCTCTCTCCCCCACCCCACAAAGCAGGAAGCAGCCAGGCCTTGCAGCTGCATAGCCTGCTTCCTCCTCCCAACCCCGGATTCTCTCTCCCCACCCCACAAAGCAGGAAGCAGCCAGGTTTTGAAGCTGCATAGCTTGCTAAATCCTCCCAACAAAGGATTCCCCCCCAAAGGAGGAAGCAGCCAGGCTTTGAAGCTGCATAGCCTGCTAAACCCTCCCAACAAAGGATTCCCCCACAAAGCAGGAAGCAGCCAGGCTTTGAAGCTGCATAGCCTGCTAAATCCTCCCAACAAAGGATTTTTCCCCCACAAAGCAGGAAGCAGCCAGGCGTTGAAGCTGCATAGCCTGCTAAATCCTCCCAACAAAGGATTCCCCCCCACAAGCTGCATAGCCTGCTAAATCCTCCCAGGAAGCAGCCAGGTTTTGAAGCTGCATAGCCTGCTAAATCCTCCCAACAAAGGATTCCCCCAAAGCAGGAAGCAGCCAGGCTTTGAAGCTGCATAGCCTGCTAAATCCTCCCAACAAAGGATTTCCTCCCCCCACACAAAGCAGGAAGCAGCCAGGCTTTGAAGCTGCATAGCCTGCTAAATCCTCCCAACCTCCCCCACCCAAAACAAGGCTTTGAGCTTAGCCTCCCCCCCACAAAGGATTTCCTCCCCCACAAAGCAGCCAGGCTTTGAAGCTGCATAGCCTGCTAAACCCTCCCAACAAAGGATTTCCTCCCCCCACAAAGCAGGAAGCAGCCAGGCTTTGAAGCTGCATAGCCTGCTAAATCCTCCCAACAAAGGATTTCCTCCCCCCACAAAGCAGGAAGCAGCCAGGCTTTGAAGCTGCCATAGCCTGCAACAAAGGATTTCCCCCCACAAAGCAGGAAAGTCAGGCTTTGAAGCTGCATAGCCTGCTAAATCCTCCCAACAAAGGATTCTCTCCCCCACAAAGCAGGAAGCAGCCAGGCTTTGAAGCTGCATAGCCTGCTAAATCCTCCCCAACAAACAAGGGAAGCAGCCAGGCTTTCTCCCCCCCAACAAAGATTTCCTCCCCCACAGCAGGAAGCAGCCAGGCTTTGAAGCTGCATAGCCTGCTAAACCCTCCCAACAAAGGATTTCCTCCCCCACAAAGCAGGAAGAAGCAGTCAGGCTTTGAAGCTGCATAGCCTGCTAAATCCTCCCAACAAAGGATTCTCTCCCCCCAAAAAAGCAGGAAGCAGCCAGGCTTTGAAGCTGCATAGCCTGCTAAATCCTCCCAACAAAGGATTCCCCCAAGCAGGAAGCAGCCAGGCTTTGAAGCTGCATAGCCTGCTAAACCCTCCCAACAAAGGATTTCCTCCCCCCACAAAGCCAGGAAGCAGCCAAAGGCTTTGAAGCTGCTTTAGCCTGCCTAAATCCTCCCAACAAAGGATTCTCTCCCCCAAAAAGCAGGAAGCAGCCAGGCTTTGAAGCTGCATAGCCTGCTAAATCCCAACTCCCCCCAACAAAGGCTTCTCTCCCCCACAAAGCAGGAAGCAGCCAGGCTTTGAAGCTGCATAGCCTGCTCCCAACAAAACCCCCCCAACAAAGCAGCCAGGCTTTTTAGCCCTCCCCCCATTCCCCACAAAGCAGGAAGCAGCCAGGCTTTGAAGCTGCATAGCCTGCTAAATCCTCCCAACAAAGGATTCTCCCCCCCAAGCAGGAAGCAGCCAGGCTTTGATAGCTGCATAGCCTGCTAAATCCTCCCAACAAAGGATTCTCTCCCCCAAAAAGCAGGAAGCAGCCAGGCTTTGAAGCTGCATAGCCTGCTAAATCCTCCCTACATAGGATTCTCTCCCCCAAAAAGCAGGAAGCAGCCAGGCTTTGAAGCTGCATAGCCTGCTAAACCCTCCCAACAAAGGATCCCCCACAAAGCAGGAAGCAGTCAGGCTTTGAAGCTGCATAGCCTGCTAAATCCTCCCAACAAAGGATCCCCCACAAAGCAGGAAGCAGCCAGGCTTTAAAGCTGCATAGCCTGCTAAATCCTCCCAACAACGGATTCCCCCCCAAGCAGGAAGCAGCCAGGTTTTGAAGCTGCATAGCCTGCTAAATCCTCCCAACAAAGGATTTCCTCCCCCCCACAAAGCAGGAAGCAGCCAGGCTTTGAAGCTGCATAGCCTGCTAAATCCTCCCAACAAAGGATTTCCTCCCCCCCCCCCACACAACGCAGGAAGCAGCCAGGTTTTGAAGCTGCATAGCCTGCTAAATCCTCCCAACAAAGATTTCCTCCCCCACACAAAGCAGGAAGCAGCCAGGCTTTGAAGCTGCATAGCCTGCTAAATCCTCCCAACAAAGGATTTCCTCCCCCACAAAGCAGGAAGCAGCCAGGCTTTGAAGCTGCATAGCCTGCTAAACCCTCCCAACAAAGGATTTCCTCCCCCACCAAGCAGGAAGCAGCCAGGCTTTGAAGCTGCATAGCCTGCTAAATCCTCCCAACAAAGGATTCTCTCCCCCCACAAAGCAGGAAGCAGCCAGGCTTTGAAGCTGCATAGCCTGCTAAACCCTCCCAACAAAGGATTTCCTCCCCCACAAAGCAGGAAGCAGTCAGGCTTTGAAGCTGCATAGCCTGCTAAATCCTCCCAACAAAGGATTCTCTCCCCCACAAAGCAGGAAGCAGCCAGGCTTTGAAGCTGCATAGCCTGCTAAATCCACCCAACAAAGGATTCCCCCAAGCAGGAAGCAGCCAGGCTTTGAAGCTGCATAGCCTGCTAAACCCTCCCAACAAAGGATTTCCTCCCCCCACAAAGCAGGAAGCAGCCAGGCTTTGAAGCTGCATAGCCTGCTAAATCCTCCCAACAAAGGATTCTCTCCCCCCCACAAAGCAGGAAGCAGTCAGGCTTTGAAGCTGCATAGCCTGCTAAATCCTCCCAACAAAGGATTCTCTCCCCCCCAAAAGCAGGAAGCAGCCAGGCTTTGAAGCTGCATAGCCTGCTAAATCCTCCCAACAAAGGATTCCCCAAAAGCAGGAAGCAGCCAGGCTTTGAAGCTGCATAGCCTGCTAATCCCTCCCAACAACGGATTTCCTCCCCCCCCCCCCCCCACAAAGCAGGAAGCAGCCAGGCTTTGAAGCTGCATAGCCTGCTAAATCCTCCCAACAAAGGATTCCCCCCCCCAAGCAGGAAGCAGCCAGGCTTTGAAGCTGCATAGCCTGCTAAATCCTAAGGATTCTCTCCCAAGCAGGAAGCAGCCAGGCTTTGAAGCTGCATAGCCTGCTAAACCCTCCCAACAAAGTATTTCCCCCTCCCCCCACAAAGCAGGAAGCAGCCAGGCTTTGAAGCTGCATAGCCTGCTAAATCCTCCCAACAAAGGACTCCCCCCCCCACACACAACAAGCAGGAAGCAGCCAGGCTTTGAAGCTGCATAGCCTGCTAAATCCTCCCAACAAAGGATTATTCCCCCCCAAAGCAGGAAGCAGCCAGGCTTTGAAGCTGCATAGCCTGCTAAATCCTCCCAACAAAGGACTCCCCCAAGCAGGAAGCAGCCAGGCTTTGAAGCTGCATAGCCTGCTAAATCCTCCCAACAAAGGTCCCCCCCCAAAAGCAGGAAGCAGCCAGGCTTTGAAGCTGCATAGCCTGCTAAATCCTCCCAACAAAGGATCCCCCAAAAGCAGGAAGCAGCCAGGCTTTGAAGCTGCATAGCCTGCTAAATCCTCCCAACAAAGGATTCCCCCCTCCAAAAGCAGGAAGCAGCCAGGCTTTGAAGCTGCATAGCCGGCTCAATCCTCCCACCAAAGGGATGCATGCCAAGTTTGGTCCAGATCTATCAGTGTTTCGGTTCACATTACTCTTCGGATGTAGGTGAACTACAACTCCTATAAATCCCTCCAAAAACTTCCAGAATTTTTTGTTGGTCATGGGGGTTTTGTGTGCCAAGTTATCTCCAGGTCCATCGTTGGGGGGGGGGGGGGTCCAGAGTGCTCTTAGACTGCAGGTGAACTATACATTCCAGGACTACAACTACTATGAATCATGGTGAATTCTCCCCAGTTGCTGATCAATTCCTCCATTTGCTGTGTGCCATAAAAATAATAGGAAAGGGTTATGGGAGAGGCAGTGGGCGGGGTCATGCAAATTCCGTATCAATGGAGAGAGGAAGAAACCCTGGGATGTATGTGGTCGAGGAAACACCAAAAATCTAGGATGAACTGTCCCCGTATGAAAGCCTTCACATGGGTGGTGGGCAGTATGGCCTTTGTGGAGGACATTGGCAGGGGTTGTACACGTTCACGGTGCTCGCTATAACCCTCACGGCCAATGGAGGGAGGGCCTTTGGTGGGTCCTGATATGTTGGAGCCTGTCTATGGAAGTGGGCACCCCAGCCACACACACACATACATATTTTCACTTTTGTTATGAATATAGGTTATTACATTAAGCCACTTTGAGTCTTCTGCAGGAGAGATAAAGTGCAATATAAATAAATATAATTATAATAGAAATACTTTTTCATATGTGTATAGTGGTTCTTGAGCCACAAGGAGAGATAGGTAAGAAATAAAATCATTATTTTTATTACTACTAATAATAATATGCTTTTAATTGATATTAACTGAATTTTTAAAAATACCAATGATAATTTTGAAATACTTGTTTTATTGTTGTTTATGTAATGTGTTTGATTGACTTTTATGATGATTTATTTTATGACCGAATGTTTATTGTTTATTGGCTTTGTATATTATTTCATGTTGTAAGCCACTTTGAGTCTCCTTGTGGAGAGTAAAAGAAGGGTATAAACAAACATGGTAATAATAATGTTTTGAATTTAAATACTCCATGTTTAAAGGAACATCTACATTGTGGAAGTGAATGTACTTTGGCACCACTTTGACTACTATTGCTCAGTGCTGTATGGCAGTGTTTCCCAACCTTTTTTGAGCCGCGGCACATTTTTTACATTTACAAAATCCTGGGGCACACCACCAACCAAAATGACACAAAATGACACTCTAACACAGTAATACATATACTTAATATGTTTTCAAATGTATTTATACACTCAGTGTGAAACCTGGGCCTGTTTCGATGAACACAACATAGATATCCTGGCAGGAATGGCAGAAAGACACAAACTTCCCACACAGAAGTCCCATAACCAAGAGAAAATACTATAAGGGTTTGGTGGGCATTGACCTTGGGTTTTGGAGTTGTAGTTCACCTATATCCAGAGAGCACTGTGGACTGAAGCAATGTTGGATCACGACCAAACTTGGCATGAATACTCCAATGCCCAAATGTGAACACAGATGGAGTTTGGGGAAAATAGACCTTGACATTTGGGAGTTACAGTTTCTGGGATTTATAGTTAACACACAATCAAAGAGCATCCTGAACTCTTGCAACAATGGAATTGAACCAAACTTGGCATATTGAACTCTCATTACCAACAGAAAGTACTGAAAGGGTTTGCTTGGGAATTGACCTTGAGTTTGGAAGTTGTAGTTCACCTACACCCAGAGAGCACTGTGGACCCAAACAATGTTATGTTATGTTGTTGTTTGTTTTCTATCCTGAATCACAATGTTGGAAGGAGGCTCACTACTTTAAGGTCTCTAAAACAGGCATGGGAAAACTTCGGCCCTCTGGGTGCTTTGGACTTCAATTCCCACCATTCCTAACAGCCTGAGGCCCTTTCCTGCTTAAGTGGCTGAGGGGGGGGGGGGGGAGGAAAAGGACCTGAGGCTTCTAGGAACGGTGGGAGTTGGAGTCCAAAACATCTGGAAGGTCCAAGTTTGCCCATGCCAGCTTTCGACAGAGACCTCTTCCTCCCCCTTCCCCTTTGCGCCCTTTCTTCCCCCTGCTGCCGAACACATCCTTTTTTCTTCTACACTGCCGCTTCTGCCGCCATTTTGATCCGAGGGGGCAGCGTGAGCGTGTTCAGGAGTGGAGGGGGGAGGGAGGAAGACGTGACCCTTGCGGGCGCTACTGCACAGACTCGCCCCAGAGCAAAGCGAGGCAAAGCGAGCAGAGTGAGGCTGGTGAGAAGGGAGCCCGAGTAGGGAAGAAAAAGTGTTCGGCAGGAGGGGGAAGATAGGGTACTGGAGGTTCCAATTTCCCACGGCACACCTGATGATCACTCACGGCACACTAGTGTGCCACGGCACATTGGTTGGGAAACACTGCTGTTGGGGATCATGGGAGTTGTAGTTTTTCAAAGTCTTCAGCTTCTCCTTCAAAGTGTGCTGGAGGCTCTCCAAACCATTAATTCCCAGGTTATCATAGCATGGAGCCATTAACCAATAGAAGAAACCAATATTAACCAATTCTACATTTTCATAGCATCCTAGAGTTGGAGTGGACTCCCAGTGGCCATCTAGTCCAGCTCCCTTCTTCCAGGAAGAAGGTCACCATCAAAACTGTTAATAGCATAACTAAAATATTAAGGCTAATAGAACAATGACAGAGGTCAGCTCTGCAAGATTAATAATAACCAGGACTGTGGCGCAGCTGGCTGGGTGTCAGCTGCATTAAGATCACTACTGACCGAATGGTCATAAGTTAGAAGCCAGCCCGTGTCGGAGTGAGCTTCCGGCCAATTTTGTGTAGCTTGTTGTCGACCTTTGCAACTCGAAAGTAGGAATTTTAGGTACCACTTATGTGTGGGTAGGCTAACCTAACAAATTTACGAGGCTATAAAAAATCTCCAGCAAAAAGCAAGCGGGGAATGCGGAAAGTATTTCATCAGTGTCGCAGATGGACGGTGAAGTGACAGCTCCCCTGGTGGCCAGAAAAAGTTAAGTAGCCTCTGACTGTCTGTGTATATGTGTTGTGTATCTATGGTATTGAATGTTTGCCATAGATGTGTACATTGTAATCCGCCATGAGTCCCCTGCGGGGTGAGAAGGGCGGAATATAAATACTCGTGTGTGTGTGTGTGTGTATCTCGCAACAGAAGCAACTTACAGTTTCCTCAAATTAGTCCTGAGCCTGACATGAAAATAACAACAACAATGCTTGGGAAGTGTTTGACTTGTGATTTTGTGATACAAAATCCAGCAGATATATCCCATCTGCTGTGACATACTGTGTTTTTGTGTCAGTAAAATAATAATGGGCAGTTAAAGTGGTATCAAACTGCATTCATTCTACAGTGTGGATTCCCTACTCGCACCATGGAATCCCACTAGGTGACTTCCAGCAAGCCCCACTCTTTCAGCCTCAGATGAAAGCAAGGAAAGCCCCCACTAAAGAAATCTTATGGGGAAAAGGTTGGAGGCAGAACCTAAAAGACATGCCAGATCAGAGGAATCAAGGAGCCCAGCTTTCCATTCAGCGAGGGGCCTAAAGGAAGCCTGCAGAAATTGCAGCCCTGGCCAATTAGAGCAGAAATAGGAGGCGACAACTCTGGGATACAAAAGATGACAGCTGTGCCTAAATGGCCCTATTTTGAGGAAGCCTTGACAAGGAATCCCTGTAATAGGAGGTTTGTCTTAGGTTGGCTGTAAGTCAGGCACGAAGGCACACCACAGGAAGAGCAAAATGCCTTGCTCAAAGTAATGTCACCAAGTTTCTGGCAAAGAAGAGCAGTCATTAAATACAAGTGTGAATCTGACCTCACAAACATTAGCATTACTTTGTGTGGATGTTGCAAATTCCCTCAAATTAAAATGATTAGGGATGATGACAGTCTAAACTTAATGGACGAGCCACATTTTCAGTTCAGCCAGGGGGCTTCAGGTAATCCAGGCAGCAGGACGTGAATAGGCAGCCCATTTGGCGAGATCACGATGGGAAGGTGACTCCAGTTCAGAAGATGTGCCTCAGTCATACTGCTCTGAACAAACCTTGACAAGAAAAAACCATGATAGGTTCCCCGTTGGAAGACACAAAACAACAATTGAAGTTGAAGGCTTTAATGGCGGGAATCACTGGGTTGCTGTGAGTTTTCTGGGCTGTATGGCCATGTTCCAGAAGCTTTCTCTAGTGATGTTTCACCCACATCTATGGCAGGCACCCTCAGAGGTTGTGAAGTCTGTTGAAATATGTTGTGAGTTTTTCGGGCTGTATGGCCATGTTCCAGAAGCATTCACTCCTGACATTTCGCCCACATTTATGACAGGCATATTTGGAGGTTGTGAAGTATGTTAGAAACTAGGCAAGAATGTTCAGGGTGGGAGAACTCTTGTCTGCAATGGGCAAGTGTGAATGCTGCAATTGGCCACCTGGATTAGCATTGAATGGCCTTGTAGCTTCAAAGCCTGGCTGTGTCCTGCCTGTTAAAACGTGTTAGCTGGCCCTGGTTTATTGTTTGGAATTCCCTCTTTTCTTTAGTGTTGCTCTTTATTTACTCTGAGGATGCCTGCCATAGATATGGGTGAAATGTCAGGATAGAATGCTTCTGGAACTTGGCCATACAGCCCAGAAAATTCAAAGCAACCCAACAATGGAAGTCTTCGTCTTCAGTTTCAGGTTGCCGATTCTTGCAAAGCGAAATTAAACAAAACAAAACTTGTATTTGTGCAGAAACAGCACACAGGGCAGTGTTGTTTCCAAAGGCATACAAGCTCATTGACTGTGCACACTAGTCTCCTGCTGCCTGAGGATCTGGACAAAACATGCTAACCTAACACAACAAATACAACGTAAGGAACTGGAAATAATTCAGGAAAGTAGATGCCCAGTCTCTAGATCAAGCCAGATATATAGGCCATATATCACATACTTGATATATAAGCAAGGGGTCTTTCCAGAGAGTTTAAAAGAGCAAGGAGTCTTTCCAGAGAGTTTAAAAGAGGCGATGGTAAGTCCACTGCTGAAGAAACCGGGTCTAGATGGCTCGGTTCCCTCCAATTACTGCCCAGTCTCAAATTTACCGTTTCTGGGCAAGGTGATTGAGAGGGCAGCAGTGGGGCAGCTGCAGCAGTTCCTGTACGGTACAGACGGATTAGATCCCTTCCAGTCTGGCTTCCCTACTGGGCACGGGACAGAGACCATGCTGGTCTCCATCACAGACCAGCTTCGCTGCCAGTTGGACCAAGGTGGGTCAGCGTTGCTTGTGTTATTGGACCTCACGGCAGCATTTGATACAGTAGATCATGCATTATTGATCCACCGTTTAGCCATGACGGGAGTTAGGGGGACAGCCCTTAAATGGGTGGCCTCCTTCCTTCAAAATTGGGGACAACGGGTGGAGCGGGAAGGGGTGGTCTTGGAAAGGGTCCCCCTTGAGTGTGGGGTCCCCCAAGGGGCTATCCTCTCCCCGCTGTTATTTGACATCTATATTCGTCCACTGGCCCAGTTGGTGCGTAGGTTTGGTCTGGAGTGCCATCAGTATGCTGATGATACCCAACTGGTGCTGAGGATGGAAGGCTGGCCGGACTCTGTACCTGATTATTTCCATCAGTGCCTTGAAGCTGTAGCCGGGTGGCTACGCGCCAGCAGGTTGAAGGTGAACCCGTCAAAAATGGAGATTCTTTGGCTGAGTCGTCTGGGTGGGGTGGGGGATGGGAGGGAACTGCAGCTGCCTGTTATGGATGGCGAAGCAGTTTGCCCGTCGTCCCTTGTAAAAAGTCTGGGAGTCCAATTGGACCCTCTGCTGACAATGGAAGCCCAGGTCTCTGCTGTGAGCAGAGTGGCATTTTTCCACCTGTGCCAGGCAAGGCGGCTGGCACCATACCTCTCCGGAACCAACCTAGCTACGGTGATCCAGGCCATGGTCATCTCGAGATTAGACTTCTGTAATGCCCTCTACATTGACCTCCCTTTGTCAGTGATCCGGAAACTCAAGTTAGTGCAAAACGCTGCTGCTTGACTGCTGTCTGGAGTGCCCCTGAGGTGTCACATCACACCAGTCTTACAGAGTTTGCATTGGCTTCCCATCGAGTACCGGATTGCTTTCAAAGTGTTGGTGTTAACCTTTAAGGCCTTGTATGGGCTGGGGCCAGCGTACTTGAAGGCCCGCCTTTCCCTGCATATTCCCCAGAGATTGCTACGGTCTGAGGACCAAAACCTATTGGAAGTCCCGTCGATCAGAACTTGTCGCCTGTCATCTACGAGACAGCGGGCTTTCTCGGTGGCAGCACCTAACTTATGGAATGCCTTGCTGGAGGAGGTCCGAGCAGTAACAGACTTGTCCTCTTTCCGGAGGGCTTGTAAGACTAACCTCTTCCGACAGGTGTTCAACCTTTAGGCTCCACCAAATCCATATGCTCTGCTCTTAGTTTAAATTACTTGGCTGTGTTTTAAATTGTGTTTTTAAATGCTGGTTGTAAATGTTTTATGTTTGTGTTGTTAACCACCCTGAGCCTATTGGGAAGGGTGGCATACAAGTTGAAATAATAAATAAATAAGTAAATACTATGTGAAAGGAATATGTTTTTGGAATGATACAAATTCAAAATTCCCTGGTTTTAGACTACATGCTACCATTCAACTTGACCAACTGAGGGAGTGTTTCATGAAATCTCAAGTCCTTATAGATGTCCAAGCCTTTAAAAGGGATACTTAGGGCGCATCTACGTTGTAGAAATAGTGCAATGTGGACACTACTTTAACCTCCTTGGCTGCAGCATCGTGGGAATTGTTATTTTACAAAATCTTTAGCTTTCTGTGCCAAAGAGTGCAGGTGTCTCATAACTACAACTTCCAGGACTCCATGGTAATGAGGCATGACAGTTAAAGTGCTACTGCATTCATTCCACAGAGTAGATGAAGGCATTTAAATGGAGGTATTTAAACTCAATTTTGAATTAAATGGCAGAAAATGAAAATAATTTAGATGATACTTGTACAAAAAAATCACCTCCAGGTGAGGCACCCCAATCTCCCCTAAATTATATGTGTGTGTTTGTGATGACATGAGCAGTAAGACATGACCAGGTATATCAACAGCATTGTCATTCTGGCACTGTATTCCACTGTTACAAGTGTTCTCAAACTTTTTCAGCTGCAGAGCCCTTTTTGAAACAAAAGTTTCTCATAGAGACCCAAGCAATGCTTATATATTATATTAACCCCAGGGACCATCAGTTGAACTCCTTTCTGCCATGCAGGAAACGCACAATCCAAGCACCCCCTGAGTGGTAAGAGAAAAAAAAGGGTTTTGGAAGTAAGGAAGGCGAGGGGGGGGGGGGAGGATCTGGGTTGTGAGGAATGGGAGGAAAAAAGGATTTGAAGGTGAAGGAAAAGGGCTTTGGGTGGGAAGGGGGCCGAGTGAGAAAGACTTTTGGGGGCAAGGGAGGTAGGGGAAGTGGGAGGAACAGAAGAGTGAGAAGGAGAGAGGAGGAAGAAGAAACTGTGGAGCCCCTCAGTATGCTTCATGCAGCCCCAAGGACTCCATGAAGCACACTTTAAGAATCACAGCACTACAGACTAGAGTAGGAGAGGGGGAGGAGGGAAGCTCAAAAGCCCCTCGGTTTGCTTTGTGGAGCCCCAAGGGTTTAGTGGAGCACAATATGAGACCAACTGCACTATGCTATGATTCCACTTTAACTGCTATGGCATCAGCATTTACACAACTTGCTAAACAGGCAAATTATCCTTTTTATGAAATACAGTTGAAGCATCTTCTGCTGACTCCACTGTAACATTGCACAACAGATTTGTGCAAATGTCTAAAACAGTTCAGAAATATTTTACTGTTGCCAAATTTAGCATGACCCCAACTTTGAGCTAAGGCAACCCCATTTGGGGTCAGGGAAACTGTGTCTAAATGAGTGTAAGTGATTTTTTAAAACATGAAACAACTGTAGTAATTTTTTTTCATGTCAGGAGTGACTTGAGAAACTGCAAGTTACTTCTGGTGTGAGAGAATTGGCTGTCTGCAAAGACATTGCTCAGAGATTGCCCAGATATTTTGATGTTTTACAATCCGTTGTGGGAGGCTTTTCTCATATCCCTGCATGGGGAGTTGGAACTGACAGTGGGAGCTCATCCGCTCTCTACAGATTAAAGCCTGTGACGTGTCAATCTTCAGTCCTGCCGGCACAAGGGTTTAACCCACTCCGCCACCGGGGTTCCATAACTGTTGTGTGATATGAAATGAATACTACTGCAATTTACTCATACATTCACAAGTGAAGGAAATCCTAGATTTCAGAGGTCAGAGAAAATAAAGATAAGTGGACTCACAGACTCCCTGAAATCTCTCAATGAACCTGATCTGCACTGTAGAAATAATGTAATTTGGTGCAGCTTAATGTTATGGAATCATGAAAAAGTAGTTTTGCAATGCCTTTAGCCTTCTTTTCCAAAAGTATTAGTGAATCATCAAACTACAAATCGAAGGACTACATAGCATTGCGCCATGTCAGTTAAAAAGGTGTCAAACTATATTATTTCTACAGTGTAGATGCACTGTAGGGCACTGTAGGGCAGGGGTGCTCATTAGGTAGCTCGGGAGCTACTAGTAGATCTTCGGCTCTCTTCCAGGTGATCTTCGGGCCTCAGCAGCCGGATGGGGCGCTCCTGCCATGCGTGCGCACACCCTGCGCAAACATGCACTCCTGCTGCTGGCTTCCGCTCTCACGGTGCTTCTTTCGCCTGTGGGGCATTGCAGGAAGAAGGAAGCACAAGGCGGGGCCTCTGGAGGGAGCGCCCTGCCTCTCTCTCGTCCAGAAGCAGCTGTGCAGCCTCCGTTGCCGGCGAGACAGGCAGGGCGGAGCGCTCCCTCTGGATGCCCCGCCTCATGCTTTCTCCTTCCTGCAATGCCCCGCAGGCGGAAGAAGCGCTGGGCGGGCGGAAAACAGCAGCAGGGGCACGCGCAATGGCAAGAGCGCGGTGGCAGGAGCGCACAGAGGCGGGGGCAGGTAAATCTTTTGGACTGGGTTGCTTTAAGAGTAGCTCGCATGCTGAAAAAGTGTGAGCACCACTGCTGTAGGGAATAGATCCATGTTAATATTGTGACAAAAACCAGAAGTTTGTGGCTTTTCACAGACCAACAGCTTTTCTTTATTATCAATGTTGTGGATTTAAACTGATTTCTTCAGACTGCATGAAATATAGACTCATTGTTAAATGTTCGCACCCACTTGGAGGGTAGGGCTGAGGAGCAGATATCAGTAAATACTTTTGTTAAAGTGACCATTGAGCAATATTTGCAAACTGAAAAGATCACCCAGTACCAATAGACAAATTAACACATGAATGGTGACAGAAAAGCCTTGTTCAATTTAAGAGAAATTAACTTCAGCCCCAGGATGAACAGTAGTGGATGTGAAAAATTGTTGGGCAATTTAAACACACAAAATATAATGTACACACTTTTGAAACTTCACTGGTTTTAAAAATCAAGTAAAGATTGTAAAAATCTTACAGGAAAACGTTACAATGTTAGAATCACCAGTCTACGTTTTGTCTTAGATCACTGGTTCTCATCCTTCCTCATGTTGCGACCCCTTAATACAGTTCCTAATGTTGTCATGACCCCCAACCATAAAATAATTTTCGTTGCTACTTCAGAACTATAATTTTGCTATATGAATCGTACTGGAAATATGCAAGGTGTATTTTCATTCATTGGGCCAAAATTTGGCACAAATACCTGATACGCCCAAATTTGAATACTGGTGGGGTTTGGGGGGGGTGTGTCATTCGGGAGTTGTAGTTGCTGGGATTTATAGTTCACCTACAATCAAAGAGCACTCTGAACCCAGCCCACAATGGGTCTGCACCAAACTTGGCATACTACCTACATGGCCAACATTGAATACTGGTGGGGTTGGGGGGCTGTTTGTGAATTCCAGGAGTTGTAGTTCACCAAAACCAAAAGGAAAGAGGACAGGTGGAGAGATCTTCAGCCTTCTTTGCCAAAAGGGCTCCTAAGACCATCAGAAATATGTTTTCTGTATTTAGTAAAAATAGCATTCTGTCCTGGTTTTTGCTTAAATTAGGTACAGTGAAGCCAAGTAAGTAAGTTTGTGGGTCTAGTTTATATTTAGCTTTAATAATTTTTGTGTTTCCTGTGGATTGCCTGCCAAAACTTTTTGATTTTTTTGCACTCCCACCATTGGTGCAAGAATGTTCCAGGTTCCTTGTTGCATTTCCAACACTTGTTTGAAATGCTTTTATTGAATCTGGATAACTTATCTGGGCATAAGTGCCATCTGTATTGTAGTTTCAGCCAATTTTCCCTGATGTCTGTTGCTGCGGTGTACTTTAGTTTTTCCCCCCATACTTCTTCCCACTGTCGTAAGTGTATTGTGTGTTTCAGATCTTTTGCCCACTTTATATGGCATTCCTTCACCTGCTCTTCTTCTGTAGACCATTTCAACAATTGTTTGTATATTAAACTGATGTTTTTTTCTTTCTTTTCTATAATTCTATCCCAGTAATCTTTCACGTCCGCGAACCCTAGTACCCGAGCTTTTTGATATATTTGATGTATTTGGTGATAGTTGAACCAGGATGTTTTTTGGTTTATTTGTCTCAGGTCCTCTATTGTTTTAATGCTCAATTCGTCTTTACTTGTCTTTTCTAGTATTTGTTTATATGTTAGCCACATTTCAGCTGCCAGTTCCTTCTTGTGGAAGGCCTCAATGGGGGATACCCACATCGGGGTCTTCCTGAAGGTTCTTTGTTTGTACTTCTCCCAAGTTTTTATCAGGGAGGCTCGGATTATATGGTGGCTGAAATTTTTTTCCACTGATTTTTTATCGTACCATAGGTACCCGTGCCAGCCAAAACGTAGGTTGTGGCCTTCTAGTTTAAGCAAGTTTTGGTTCTTTAAAGTTATCCATTCTTTTACCCCCCTCCCTACCCCACTCTACGTCGTGGACAGATATTCTATCTTCTGTCACCGCACAAAACTCAATAAAGATATTACAAAAAAAAGAAATATGTGTTTTCTGATGGTCTTTGGCAACACCTCTGAACCCCCTGCAATCCCCCCAAGGGGTCCCGATCCCCAGGTTGAGAAACACTGTCTTAGATGTAACTTCTGTTGTCAGTTAAGATGGTCTGGGAGGGATCACAATGCAGGCAGAGCCCACTCCCCTCCTTTACCATATGGAACAAGGATAAAGGACAGTAAAACAGGCAATACAATTTAAAACCCTTAGCAGCAGGGGCCACATAACCTCCATTGAGGTACAGATAATCTGTAGTGGATATGTGATGGAAATTAGATGGCCAGAAGGGATGGAAATGTGGAAAGCTGGATGAGTGCTACAAATGACTTTTCAGAGAGCCCTCTTTGTGAATCTGTAATTGGGAAAAGAGACTATGAAAACGGCTTAGACTGGTTCTGCAAGTTTTCTTGGCATATTCTAGAAAACACTTTATCTGTTTTATATGGGGAGAGGGAATCCGATACAGTGATAATACAAAGAAAATAATACTATGCAAAGCAAATCCCTCCAAGTAGTGATGCATTTTATTCAGGGGCTAAAATATGCACAGATAAGGATTAAGTATCTGGGTGTGTTGTGTGCCTTCAAGTGGTTTCCATTTTATGGTGATCCTACAGATTTGTTGAGAGAGGATTTGCCATTGCCTTCTCTCCTGAGGCCGATTGGGATTTGCCCAAGGTCACCCAGTGAGTTTCCATGACTGAGTGGGTCCTAGTCTAGTATTCAAAGCACTCTATCGCACCAGCTCTCTAGGAAACATTTATTCTCATCCCTATTAATTCCATTCTTTTCATATTGCTGATGTTAGCTCCAATTGTTGAAATATCCTGAATGACACTACTTCCACTTCCATCTCCTTGTTCAAAATGTGATACACATGAAAGCAAGCAATGTGTGTTCTGTTCCCATTTATTCTGCTGAGCAGCCAGAATGAAATGGCAGAGGATGGAGACAAGGCACTGCTATGCATTTTGTTGTTTTGTGCCTTCATGCCATTTCAAGGCTATGATGATCCTAAGGCAATCCTATTACATAGTTTTCTTGACAAGATTAGTCCAGATTTGCCTTGTAACAAGGAGGCATTGACCACCACCTTCACCCACTCAGTCCCCCTCTGGCCTATTTGATCAGCTAGGAAAGGCAAGGATCTAAAATACATGTGGTAGTTCTCACCTCTTCAAGAATCCTGTCCACGTCCTTAGGATCTGCAAATTGAAAAGTAAATCAACACTGAACAAGAAGGAAACAGTTATATCCATTGGAACTGTATCAACAACAGCATCCAAGTTAGATCTGAGCAACTTCAACTGCAAAGTGCCATGCAAATTCTTCACTGTGGGCTGTTGAATGGCCAGTATATTTTCCTTGAGGACTAGTATGTAATAAACATTTTTGCTTTGGATGTACAGTAGTTGATTCAAATTTCAAAATATAGGTTTTGATTTTTTAAAATCCAAAAAATATAGTTAAGCAACTATGTAGTTTCACCCATAGGGAAGTTTCAGTGAGAAATTTAGTCTTAAAATCAGTGTTCCCAATCAAAACAAATGTTTGCCAGTGTTGTAAATGACCAGATAGGGTAATTTCCAACCACAGAATGCAGGGGCCCTTACATTTGTTGCCTTTGTTCTGATTCTTCTTACCAGTTTTTAAAATGGAGGTCCCATGTTCATTGCCGTATCATGCGGTTTTATACCACTTCCACTGCCTAGGCCACCACTTCTCAACATCGACGCCAAAATACAACACCACCTGAGCTCTGCGAGTGCAGCATTTTTTTGAATGAAACCGAGAGTGTTTGAGGATTGGGGCATTCATAGAGATACCAAGATGCTTGTTTATAAAGCTACTGTCCTTCCAACTCTGTTGTATGCCTGCGAAACATTGACCGTCCACAAATGTCACTCTCAATTTCTTGAACGATTTCATCAGTGTTGTCTTCAAAAAATCTTGCAAATGTCAGTGTTCTAGATTAGAAGAAGCAAAAACCACCAGCACTGAAGCAATGATTCTCCGCCATCAACTTCACTAGACTGGCCACGTTATTTGAATGCTCGATCACTGTCTCCCAAAGCAGTTATTTTATTCTCAAGAACAAAAACAGAATATCAGGTAAAAGCAAAAGAGATTTAAAGGTGGGCTTGAAGCTAACCTAAAAAAATGTGGAATAAACCAGAGAACTGGGAAGCCCTGGCCCTTGAGTGTTATAACTGGAGGTCAGCTGTGACCAAGAGTGCTACAGATTTTGAAGAGGCATGAGTAGAGGGCGACAGGAGAAATGTGTCAAGAGGAAGCAGTAACAATTTAAAACCATTTCAGCTGGGCCAAATGTGAATATTAAAATTGTAAAATAAATAAACACTAGGTGCGGACAGAGATAGAATGTGTATAGCTGGAAGGTTCAAAAGGCAATGTAGGACAGACCACCTAACAGGTAATTAAAGTGCTTCTGAGGACATTTGCAGAGATTGACTATACAGTAAACATTCAATGCCAGGACAAGAATTCATATACGCATGCATAAACATTTAAAACAAATTTTCTCAATAATTAAAAGACACCATTTAAAACCGCCTTGGTCATCTGTGTCTAATTGGCCTGGTAATCTTTCCTATTGCTGCTTTATTGCCCTGTCCCGAAAGCTTGGTCCCACAGTCAAGTTTTTATCATCCTTCTGAAGGACAGGAATGAGGGGGCCGATCTGATCCCACCAGGAAGGGAGTTCCTTAGCTGGGGGGCAATCATCGAGAAGGCCCTTCTCTCATCCCCACCAATCATGCCTGTGACAATGGCGGGACAGAGAGCAGAGCCTCCCCAGAGGATCTTAATCTCCGCGATGGTTCATAGGGGGAGATGCGTTTGGACAGGTAAATTGGCCAAGACCGTTTCGGGCTTTACAGGCCAAAGCCAGTACTTTGAATTGTTCCCGGTAGCAACCTGCAGCCAGTGGAGCTGGCGTAACATGGGAGTTGTATGCTCCCTGTATGCCGCCCCAGTTATTAACCTGGCTGCGTCTCGTTGGACTATTTGAAGCTTCTGAACAGTCTTCAAAGGCAACCCCACATAGAAAGTGTTGCAGTAGTATATCCTGGATGTAACGAGAGTGTGGACCACCTTCCCAAGGTACGGGCGCAGCTGGTGCACAAGTTTTAGTTATGCAAAAGCTCCTCTGGCCACCGCTGTAACCTGGGATTCCAGGTTCAGTGATGAGTCCAGGAGGATGAGGCTAGCTGAATCTAAATTGTACTGGAGTAGCAAAAGAGATCCTTATCTACTGCTTCCTAGTCAGAAATTAAAATAAAGCAAGCCACATGGCTGTGACAAAACTTAACTGAAAAGTATTACAGATGAAGTGATACCCAAAGGAAAGAGGGATGTGCGTTTGACCAACTAGTAATTGCAACAGCCAGGCTTAAGAACATAAGAACATAAGAAGAGCCATGCTGAATCGGACCTCAGCCCATCTAGTCCAGCATTCTGTATCACACAGTGGCCCACCAGTTGTACACGGGGATCTCGAGCAGAAGGGAGGGCAAAACCCTGACCTGCTCCCGACCCCCACAACCAGTACCCGGGGAAATCCTGCCTACCTCAACCAACTCCGAGGTGGCACTTGAATGTCCTTTTCAGTAACTACCGATACACTTGGTATCCATGAATCTGTCTAATCCTGCCTTGAAGTTGTCCAGGCTGACAGCTGTCACAACCTCTTCTGGAAGTGAGTTCCATAACCCAATGACCCTCTGGGTGAAGAAATATTTCCCTTTGTTAGTCCTAATTTTCCTACCTTGGAGCTTCAGGGAGTGCCCTCTAGTCCTAGTGTTTTGTGACAAAGAAAACAGTTTTTCTTTATTCACCTTTTCTATCCCATGCATGATTTTATACACTTCGATCAAGTCACCTCTTAAACGCCGTCTTTCAAGGCTGAAAAGACCAAGGCGTTGCAACCTGGTTTCATAAGGGAGCCGCTCCATCCCTTGGATCATTCTTGTTGCCCTTTTCTGTACCTTTTCCAGTTCCGTTATATCCTTCTTAAGGTGCGGAGACCAGAATTGTACACAGTACTCCAAATGTGGCCTTACCATCGATTTGTAGAGAGGTAATACAACATTTGCTGACCTATTTTCGATTCCCTTTCTGATCATGCCTAGCATAGAATTTGCTTTTTCACTGCTGCTGCGCACTGGGTTGACATCTTCATTGAGCTGTCCACCAAGACCCCAAGATCCCTTTCCTGGTTTGTCTCGGAAAGCTTTGACCCCATCAATTGGTAGGTGTAGTTGGGGTTCTTTGCCCCGATGTGCATGACTTTACACTTGTTTAGGTTAAAATGCATTTGCCACTTTGTTGCCCATTCACTCAATTTCGAGAGATCTTTCTGGAGCTCTTTACAATCAGTTTCATTTTTAACTACCCTGAACAATTTAGTGTCGTCTGCAAACTTTGCTACCTCAGAATTCACTCCTACATCCAGATCATTAATGAATAAATTAAAAAGTAACGGACCCAAAACTGAACCTTGGGGTACGCCACTTCTCACCTCTTTCCACCCAGAGAAATGTCCGTTTATTACCACCCTTTGTTTCCTACAGTTTAGCCAGGTTCCAATCCAGGACAAGACCTGTCCCCTGATTCCATGGCTGAAGAGCTTGTTTAGGAGCCTTTGGTGAGGGACTTTGTCAAAAGCCTTTTGAAAGTCAAGGTAAACAATATCAATTGGGTCCCCTTTATCTATGTGTTTATTTACACCCTCAAAGAATTCTAACAAGTTAGTAAGACATGATTTGCCTTTGCAGAAACCATGTTGATTTTCCTTCAGCAATGCCTGTTCTTCTATGTGCTTAGTAATTTTTTCTTTAATAATGGTTTCCATCACTTTGCCTGGAACTGAGGTTAGACTAACTGGCCCATAATTTCCTGGATCACCCCTGGATCCTTTCTTGAAGATCGGAGTTACATTTGCCTCCCTCCAGTCCTCGGGTACAGTGCCTGATCTTAGAGAAAGGTTATATATTTTGGCTAGAATTTCAGCAATTTCACACTTGAGTTCCTTAAGAACTCTGGGGTGGATGCCATCTGGCCCTGGTGATTTGTTGACATTTAGTTTAGTAAGGCATGTGAGAACATCTTCCTTGTTTATCTCTATCTGGTTTAATTCATTTAATTCCCTCCCTGAAAAAACTGACTCAGCTGCAGGCATATGTTGTCTGTCCTCCTGTGTGAAAACGGAGGCAAAGAAGTCATTTAGCCGCTCAGCAATCTCCTTGTCTTCGCTTCTGTGGCTTGGCCTGTGACCCAAAATAAAATAGGGCTGAAGGAATTCTCTCTTATACTGTCAGCTCAGTGCAGAGTATACCACTGAACTTGTGGTTTAACTATGTGTCATGGAGACCACAAGGATACAGGAGCCTATGGATGAAGGTATGGCTCCATATAACCCACTCTGTTATCTGAGAGATGGCTTGCCTATGCGGGGATGTAAGCATCAGTGATAACATCATGTGACTTGGTACTGATTTGCACCATAGTTTAATGTGAATTGTGTGTTCACATATTTGTGTATCTGTGTGTAAGCCAGGAGTGGGAAACTAGGTGGTCCATTAGCCTCCCAGAATCCCTTGGTGAGCTATGCTCCACCCTCCATTGCAACCTCTCCCTATAGAGGGTATGGGGAGAATTTGATCGTGTGTTTAGGTTTTTCTAATGACAGGAAGTCAAAATAGTTTCCTGTTCACTTCTTTTTTGTAAAGAAAAGGAGGAGCCTAAATTGACCCAAACAGACATAGCTTCAAAATCTCTGATCAGTCTTCATGGATCTCAAAATCTGCATATCCTTTAAAACCAGAAGTTAAACATATATTTACTTTGACTTTTTCTTCCCAATTCCTGCAAAAAAAATTTGTTAATCCTCTTTTCATAGGTCCTAAACTTTTTCTAGTCCTGAGGCACTGTATCTAAAGTACCAACTGGATAAGGCATCCGTCCATCATAGATCCCATCTACACTGCAGTTTCAGAATGCAGATTAACTGCACTGAACTAGATTATATGGCAGTGTAGACTCATATAATTCAGTTCAATGCAGTTCAATCTGCATCATATGAGTCTACACTGACCCTTATATTGCAGTTCAAATCGCATTACATGGCAATGTAGATGAGGCCCTACTGAGCCATTTAGTCCAAATGGTTTTATTTATTATTTATTTACATCCAATATTTCTATCCTGCCTTTCTTGAACCAAAAATGCCTACAGGTGGCTTACAACCAGGCAGCCATTTGATGTACTGTATACACTTAAAACCACATTTAAAACAGAATTAAAAAGTACATACAAGACAACCTTTAAAACAACATATAAAACCAATATATAAAACCAATACCTTCACTGTTAGCCTTGTTGTCCAAAATCATTGTCTAAGCTGTTCCAATATTCAATTTCACATAATTCTGTGTTTGTCTATTGCACTAGATTTCAAAGACTTGTTCAAATAGTCATGGTTTCACATTTTTAAGGAAGGTCAAGAGGGAGAGGGCTAATTTAATATCCCTAGGGAGGGAGTTCCACTACTGAGAAAGCCCTGTCTCTTGTCCCCACCAGTTGTGCCTATGAAGAAGGTGCGACCGAGAGCAGCCCCCCCCCCCCTCGATGATCTTAAGCTCCTAGCTGGTTCATAGAGAGAGATACGTTCGGACATGTATGCTGGGCCGGAATGTTTTAGGGCTTTATAGGCTAAAGCCAGTACTTTGAATTGTGCTTGGTAGCAAACCGGCGGCCAGTGGAGCTGGCGTAACAGGGGAGTTGTATGCTCCCTGAATGTTGCTCTGGTGAGCAATCTGGCTGCTGCCTGTTGAACCATTTGAAGTTTTCAAACAGTCTTCAAAGGCAACCCCACGTAAAGAGTGTTGCAGTAGTCTATACAGGATGTAACTAGAGCATGGTTCTTAGCTGGCATATCTTAAATTAACGGCTTCCACATTAAAGCTTTTGTCATTTCATTTGACCAGCGCGTGCAATAAATGGTGACCGTATAGCTATCCCAGGGGTGAGAGAGGCCCGGCTGACAGAGACCCGACGGAGAGCCTTCTCTGTGGTGGCCCCTGTGATCTGGAATACACTTCCGCCTGCTCTCAGGGCCACATCGGCCCCAGCCAGATTCCTGTCCGACTTGAAAACTTGGCTCTTCTGCCAGGCGTTTGGGGATTGACTAGATAACCTGGAGGCTGGGCCCTTTATGGTTCTCTGTACCTGTGTTTTTAATTGATGTACCTGTGTTTTTTAAATGATGTAAGTCGCCCGGAGCACCAGCGGTGGAGGGCGACTCACAAGAAATAAAGTTATTATTATTATTATTATTTCTCAAGTACATTATTTAATCTCTTAAAATTAACAAAAAGGCAAGTATATATATTGTATGTTAAATGCTGAAAGGAAACATTGTTGAAATGGTGTTTAGTTATGTAGGCAACTGGATTGTCTTTTGGAGTTTTTACAGGAAAATATTTATTTTCAGAATCAGTAAAATGCCTTAGATTTAAACAATATCACAGTACATATAGACTTAGATTACACAGTAGATTAGATAAAAATCTGACATGAATTGCAAAAATTATGACCCCCCCCCCCAAAAAAAGATTTCTACATGGCAGACTTGCCACCCAATCCTATGCAGACTTAAATGAGCCAAATAGCAATGAGTGCTGTTTGATGCATTGTACTGGGTTTTTTTATTTCCAGACAGCACCGTTCATCTTGACAGCATTCTATGTAGAAACTTTGTAAAGGTGTATAGAAGTTAATTCTCTATCTGTCATTAGAGTCCTATCCCTTGTTTTAGCTCATCTGCCAAATTTTGGAGGAACCAAATGTATAATACAGTAAAAAAGCTTGAAAGAAGATTCTGTAGTTAGGAAATGTAAGCCAAAAGTACAATTTAAAACACAGAGCCACAAACAGGGGACATCAAGACTGAACTGTGTAGTATCTCATGGAAAAAATAATTGATTGGGCTGCAAGAATTTCATGGAAAAGCATTTTAGGCTTGCATTTAAAGAAGAACACTAATGTCCAATGAAAAATATTACAGTATTGCATAAAATGTTAGTAAGAGAAATGAATCAATGTTTTTCCTCAGCATGTGATATGTCTTGATCAAATGGCTTCATAGGGTCAACACTGAGTGCCCGAAATGATTTTACATATGTGAAGTAAGTGAAGAGCAGGGCACCCAAAACGAGAATCATTATTATGGTTACCCAGGCAGCAACTGGAAACCAGCGTGGTCTGAAAAACAATCCAAACACAATATAATAATTACGGTAACAATAGCAACAACTGCAACAATAATCTTATTAAATCAATTATTAAAAATGGCACTAGCTTATAATACACACATCTCATTAGTAAATGCATAAAACAAGCAAAAATACTGAAAGAGAGGAATGGTGATTTTGGGTAGATCTATATTATTTATATATTTTTCCAGAAAGATGTCTGTGTTAGTTTATAGTACAAAATTAATAGCCTGGTGAGCCCTTCAAAGGCTAGTAAATTTAGTCTATGTCTTTACTAATTATACTGTAGTTGTCTTCAGTAGCTAGTAGAAGGTATCTGGGAAGAAAATCATTAGATGGTGCAGTCAGATGGGGAGGAGGCAGGAGGAGAAGTCCAGATAGCGAGGAACCTTTCACTCTGGACTCCTTCAGCATAGATTTCATCCTTATCTGACAACGCCATTGACATTTTAAAACGTATATACAATAAGCAGTGCATTGCACACTCGTGTGGATCCTGGGAGTTATAACATTTTTGTGGGTAGCTTAGAACCACTTTTCCTCAGCTCCTGCCCCTGGAAATATCTCCTCTATGAAAGATGCAGCGATTCCATCTTTACTATGAGAGATGACAAATCCCACCAGTACAGGAACAACCATCACTACAAACATGTCCACTTTTTAGACTATACAACAGAACTTTCCAAACATTTAATGTTGGAGACACACTTTTTAGCCATGCATGATTTCACAACACAATAATTCAATTTTACTAGCAATCTGAAGGTTAAATCAACCCCTTAGAAGAGATACAAACACATACATAAATTGTAATAACAAAATGTTATGGGGACACAACATATCTCTTGAAAACCTTTCATTTATATTTTTAAAAAATATGTGAGTTGTGGCTTGTTTTACATAGACTCAGGAGTTTCTAGTTACGTGGGCGTGGCACACTGACACCTTGCAACTGGCACAGTTACATGTCCCAATACACAGTTGGAAAGCTCTGCTATATAACAATACAATGCATAGACAGAGACCAACTAATATCAGAAGCTACATGTCTATATGCAATTGTCTTCTACCCAGAATATTCTGCAAGATCAATGCATAAGCAAACTCTTAACATGGCAAATGCATTTGCTTTGATTTAACAGAACAACACAGAACTCAGAGATTTACCTAAGGCATTTTTAATCTACCCAATAACCGTAAAATACTCCCTACCTCCCAGTCAAAGATAAACAAAACAAGACTAGTCCTTAAAAACGATCTACTACTATAGGAAAAACTTAGCAGAATAAATTATAGAACACAATTTGTTACCTGCAACTCCCGATTAATCCACTCTAATGTTTTACCACTGATTTAGAGCCCACCTTGGAGAATTATTGGTTGCTTACCTGTAACTGTAGTTCCCTGAGTGGTCACCTGTGAATTCGCACATATGGTATTTCCTGCGCCTGCGCAGACTGTTTGGAATCTTTTAGAAAATTATTATCACTTTAAATGGTAGCCCCGCCCACACTCCCCTCGAGCATATATAGCTAGTGGGAGGGGCTGCCACCTCAGACCCTTTACTCCGCCGCAAAAAGCAGCTTGAAGGATTGAGGCATGACATCAGCGGGGAGGATGGGCGGGGCTGTGTGAATTCACAGGTGACCACTCAAGGAACTATGGTTACAGGTAAGCAACCAATAATTCCCTGTCGTGGTCCCTGTGAATCGCACATATGGTAGACTAGCGAGCTAATATCGTGGCTAGTGGGCGTCATGCCACCGTAGAGCAAGAGGACTGCTCTGCCACAGAATGCCCCTTATGACAGCAGGTATCAATCCTGTTGTGCATGATGAAGGTGAGCAGGGTAGACCATACATCTGTCCAGCAGAAGTCTCGGTCTTCCAAAGAAAGCCCCTCAGCAAAGTGGTAGGGGTTACCACAGATCAAATGGAGTGATCCTTAACCTGCTCAGGTAAAGTGCAACCAGTCAAATGGTAAGCCAGACAAGCCACTGGGACAACCCAGAAAGGCAATAGTTGCAGAAACACTGGAAGGCCACTGGCATCCTCCCAGTACTTAAGGTATAAACCATGATATGCCTGACTAAGGTGAAGAGAGTAGACAAAGCCACTGACAGAGGTCTTCTACTGCCATCCTTTCTGTACTCCATGAGCAATCCTGGCATTTTTGTATCCCCGCAGCCCTGTCAACCTAAAAGCTAGGGAGACTCTGTTCTAGAGGCGTGGAGGTTGTTGCAAGAAGGATTGGGCACTACCAGGACCATGCTTGTTCACTGTAGCAAGACGGTTAACGTGTACGTGGAGGCCCTGTGGTCCAGAAATAATTAGGCAATCCTAGCTATTACCCAGGGCTTCCACAACATCTAAAGAACTGATGAACTGAGCATCTAGGGTGCTTCAACGAACCAAGTGTGCTGGCAAAGGTAGAGATAGGAATTTCCCTTGGCAACTAATAGGCACAACGTCTGGAAAAGACATAGCGGGAGAATTGTCTGGATGAAACTAAGGCATAGACACTGATACGAAACCCATTATATTATTATTCTCAGCAAAATCCTATTGCTGATATGAGGTTGAACAAATATGTTATCAAGTATAAAGTTGGCTGTAATTGAGGCCATGTAGTTTATAGAAACCAGTGGGACCGTTGTCAAGCCAAAGTAAGTATATCAACTCAGAAGACGTTGTGTCCTACTATGGTGGTAGAAACTTACGGTACAGTGTACTACCAGGCCTGCTATGGTGGTAGAAACTTATGGCACAAGGTACTACCAGGCCCTCCCCTGAGCAGAGGGACAGACGATGGAGGGAGTGGCCATTGCAGTGCTGGATGTGTCAACTTTACCTCCTTGACATCTGTTGTGGGCAAAGCTCTTGAGGACAGTAATAATGGGAGGAAACATTCTATTCAGCTGTCAAGAGAATTCAATAACACATACATCCTCAGTGATGTTCCAACATTCGTAGTGACGGTTCGCCAAGTAGCGATTAGGTCCGTAAACACCTTCTGAATGAGAGTTAATTAAAAGTTATTGAACTCTTCCAAGAGGAAATGTAAGAAGAAAGTTCTGACTCCCTGATGAGAGTGCGTTCACTTATGAGGTAGGCCAGGGCAGTCCAACTTCTGCCGGCTCAAGGGCCGGACTTCTGGTGAGTGATCACCTGGGGGCGGCCATGCCCCGGCCACGCCCCCAGCCACGTGGCTCCGCCCCCTCTCCCAAAGCATCAGAACAGCTGTTCTGACGCTTTGGGAGAGGGGGCAGAGCCACGGAAGGCTCCCTGCGGCGTCTCCCTCTCTCCCAAAGCATCAGAACAGCTGTTCTGACGCTTTGGGAGAGAGGGAGGCGCCACGAGGGACCCCCCTCCCTTCCAAAGCGTCACGGCAGCCTGGATGGCTCACGGGGGAAGCGAGTGCCCGGTTCTTGCTTCCCCCGCGAGCCATCCAGGCCTGCGGGAGAGGTTTCGCCCGGCTCTCGCGTCCCCCCGGCCGCCATTAAAAATTTTTTTTTAAAAAAATAAATTAATTCAGGAGGGCCGTGTCCAACAGGCAGGGGGGGGCGTATATGGCCCCCGGGCCGCCTGTTGGACAGCCCTGAGGTAGGCTGTTGGTTAGTGTGTTGCAGGCCTGCGAGAGAATACAGGTGAATAATAATATCCTATCCTGCTAGCTATTCTTAACATGAATTGCATGCTTTCCAACTGGTTTCCTACCTTGAAGTTTCTTGTGGCATCCCGGGCACTAGCTTCCTTGGGGCTAAAGAATTTTATCCTTGTGTTACACAACTGTAACACTGTTAAATAGAGACAGCACAAATAATTTTAGATCAAAGTGAACAAAGCGACTGCACTGTCTGTAGCTTTCACCATTTTGACCTCTGTACATGAGGCCAGGCATTTTGGTGGTGCTATAATGCAGAAAACGCTGAATGGCCCCACTTGGCAATGGCAAGACTAATTGTTTACAGAAACAAATTATTATGTTTACAGAAATTCGTAAGGCGCTAAAGATAGAGTGCTGAAGATATGACATAAGGCATTAATGCTTATCCATTCTCTCTTGAGTGCTTATAGTATGTCGTTGTAGCATTCTGATGCTCTTACAGTTTTATTGTTAATGTTTCAGCGTCATTTCATCGACTGTTATGTCAACATGTTATAAACCACCCTGAGCCTGTTGGAAAGGTGGTATATAGATTAAATAATAAATATATAACTAATTTGAGAAATAACAATAATAAAGATTATCAAACATTATGTGACAACATTGCCTGGTTAGGGGTGAGATTTGTCTGGTTGAGACTGATGTGGCATGGGTAATCAACTGCCTGGGAACATTGTCATTTGACATTCCTCGAAGGGTAGGTGCTGTCAATATCATTAAGAATAATACATTCAATAGCAATAGCATTTAAACATGCACCCTTTTCTCTCTCTCTCTCCTTTTAAAAAAAAGCAAAATATATAGATATATAAATATAAATATATAGAGAGAGATTGTGTCACAAGCATACATTTGAGGATAATCCTCTGGCTCCCAGATTAGGATCGGTGGTCCTTAATGGCCCATACTGATTTCTCTATATATCTACTCGACATAGAAGGGTAGATCATTGGGCTAACCCCAACTGCTAGCCGTAACTAGAGTGAGGCGCACAACACACTTTCTTATTTTGTTTAAGTTTCAGAGGACTAAACAACCTTTCCTCATGTTTTGGAAAGTCCTCTTCTAATGATTGTCCCTTTCCAAACACCTTAGAAGGGCAAAGAAGGGTCACCTTCCACAGGGTATTCCACAGTCATTCTGGCCATGAGTAAAACAAACTTATTCTGGCCATCCTCCTTCGCGCCCAGGTGTGTTCCCTGAAGGAACAGCGTAATTCAGGTGAATAATCTTAATTTTCAGGGAGTGGGGGGTGGGGGGTTACATTCACTTATTAAGGTCCCAAGAAGCCTGCTGAAGTTGCTGAGTCAGTTGTGACCAGTCTATGTAACATCTCAACATATAGTAGAGGGCGCTAGTGTTAACGAGCAATATATGCCATTCACTGGCTAAGGTCACACGAAGTCTGTCAGGTTCTAATACTCAGTATTTCGCAAATACATTGTTTTGCTCTTGATACAAGAAATATATGATAATTTAGCAAAAAAGAGTCCAAGTGGGAGGCTACATTTCAAGCACCTCAATCTATGGCTGTTATCAACTACATAAGGCCACCATAACTCCAGCGCCATCAAGAACAAGTAAGCACATCATTAAGGCCCAAGTAAAGGTTTTCCTTTTGTGACTGGGACTTTGGTGCTTGCCTCCATTTTTACTTGAGAGCCAGTGTCGTCCGTAGACACCTTAAGGTCATATGGCTGGCATGACTGCATGGAGCGCTGTAACCTTCCCACCAGAGTAGTGCTTATTGATTTACTCACATTTACATGTTTCAGAACTGCCAGGTTGGCAAGTGCTAGGGCAACCTCTCGGGCACCGATGCTGCCCTTCAGGAGATAGCGCCATGCCAGGTGGTCAGACTTCCCAGAGCTCCTAGCGCACCACCGACTGTGGCACACTATATCACCATTGATACCGCTGCAGAACTGAACTCCTCTCTCATCTGGGCCATTCGAAAGGGCCGAGTGCCATCTTGAAGAGGATGAAAGGTGCCGTCATTGAAGTCCCTCGACGTCGAGGACATCTACAAGCTCAAGTAACGGGATGCTTTCTGAATCAGCGGTGGAGGGTCCGGTTGCACTTGCTGCGCATGCGTAAGGGCCAACGGATACCGAGCTCTTTCTCCTCTCGACGATGCCACAAAGGAGATTGGGAGCGCATACATGCGTGCTCTCGAGCTCGTGAGCGCCATCTAGGGGCAAGAAGCGTAGAGGCCCACCAGCTCCTCCTCAAGCTCCTCCTCCAGCGTGCCACTCAAGGGGAGTGGAGGAGGATCAGAAGTGCCCTCTCGACGCTGATCGGTATCGGCGGAGACAGGGACAGGGTCCAGAAGCCTACCCCATGGAGGAGAGTAAGCATCAGGCGTGCCCTCTCGATGCCGAGCAGATTCAGCGGAGGCGGGTGCTCTCCTCCTCTCAGGAGCGACTCTGCATAGGTCCTAAGTTCAGCACAGGGCCACCATTGCCCGCATCGGCATGGGCCGTATAGGGAGGCGCCCGTATGGAAGGCGCTCCCTGCCCCTCATGGGGTGACACCAAAATGGGCACGGTTTCTGCGCCTTGCAGTGCATGTGCCAAGTGTCCAGCGCAGGGCCGCCGTTGTCCGCATCGGCATGGGCCGTATAGGGAGGCGCCCATATGGAAGGCGCTACCTGCACCAAGATCGGCACTGTTTCTGCGCCTTCTCAGTGCGCGCTCGAGGCTGGTAGGCGGAGCCCAGGAACACCTCCCAAGGAGGGAGAAGAATGAGCGGTAGCATTGGTTCTTGTCCTTTTGTAGGGCTTAGAGATTGAAGATTAGGCTGGCTGATATTTCTGTCATGCTTACCCATTTGGCAGCCTGCATAGAGCTTCCTGAAAGAGAGCCATCATGGGGGCGTAGTCTGCCCTTCCTGTCCCAAATGTAAGGAAACTCATACTCCTGACAATGAGCTGCCCCACAGTGGCCAGCAGGCGGAGCACAGCTCTTCCATGGAGGAGGAAGGCTGTGAAATGGCAGAAGAGTGAGGTGGGACGTTTCCCTCTTTGTAAGGCCAACTTCCTGAGGAGGTTTGTGGCCATTTTGGCAGTCTTGTCCTTAGCCTTTTCCTTCCCCAGCGGAGCCGCCATCTTGGAGACCAACGCTAAGTACAAAAAGTTGTTGGGGATAATTTTTTTAAAGAACTCACTAATTAAACCAGCTTGAGTCCCCAAACCTTGCTCTTAACGGTATTCTGACTAAAGAAGTCAGTTAAGCAAGGTTATCAAGGTACAAAGCATCAAGTGGTAACAATCACCACCAACATGAAGAATATTAAAATTAATAATTAATAAGTGGTGGTAACAAATCATCACCAATATGAAGAATATTAAAAATTAATAATAAGTGGTGGTAACAAATCGCCACCAAGGTGAAGAATATTAATAAATAATAAGTTAATAGTAAAAATATTTGTAGTCCTTATACGCTAGTCAAAGAATATGAGATAAGATTCCTAGCTGTCGCAATAGCGGCAGATAAAAGGATCTGAGGTGGCTGCCCCTCCCAGTGGCTATATATGCTCGAGGGGAGTGTGGGCGGGGCTACCATTTAAAGTGATAATACATTTCTAAAAGATTCCGAACTGTCTGCGCAGGCGCAGGAAATACCATATGTGCGATTCACAGGGACCACAAAAGGGAACAGTATTTTCCTTGGAAAGTAGGTCTGCTTGCAAACAGGTGTCCTATACATACGGTAACCAGCAAGAAGCTACCCAGATATATAATTATTTGTGTCTGAAGCAATTTTATACTGAAAAAAATCTATCTCATCCAAACATACTATCAGCATGAGAAGTACACTGCAAAGAAGAGCATCTTCCCAATCTAAGCATGTTCACTGCTATTGAAATGTACAATATTTAACTGAAGCCAAAGTCAATTACCTTTCAATTATACCATGGGTACGGACAGCAAAGAATGTATTCAGCTTGCAAAAACTGTAACAAACAGAGGAAATCTTATTACTACTTTGGTATCTATATTCAAAATGAAGGAAATTGAACAACACATTCCTGGTACTTGCTTCAAATTAAATAATAATGAAGCTAGGCCCCAAATCAGTTTTCTCCAACATGGCCCTTTCTGCCATCACTTTTGGACTTCAACAACCAATTAGTTAGCATGCGAAGTGGTCGGGAATTCTGGGAGCTGTAATTTAAATTTATAGAGGGCAACAGGTCAGAAGAGGCTGTTCCCCACTAAAATATATCTAACAGTTTATAATTTAGTTCACTACGGCATGATTCTGGGTCTTCAAGATTTTGGCTTACAGATCAGTTAAATATGTAACTATTATAAATAATTTAGCAGTTTTTCAACAGAACAACCAATTGCTTTAACATATAATTGAACAGCAATCTTTGTATACCTCCAGATTAGAGATAGTTGATGAATTGATAATGTCTTGTACAAATTATGATCTATACTTCCTGGACTAACCTGCAGACTGAACCATAGTTACTGAAATAATGCTTCAACTGTAATGCAAGGAAAAAACTGAAATGTGGTTCGTATTGAGAGAAAATCTGTCCAGAAATACATATGCCAATATATTTTTTTGTGAGGATTTCAATTTACTTATTTATTTAGATTCATTTAGCAGAATAATAGTAGCCCCTGGTAGCGCAATGGCTTAAACCCATGTGCCGGCAGGACTGAAGACTGACAGGTCGAAGGTTCAAATCTGGGGAGAATGCAAATGAGCTCCCTCTGTCAGCTCCAGCTCCCTATGCGGGGACATGAGAGAAGCCTCCCACAAGGATGGTAAAACATCAAAACATTAAGGCGTCCCCTGGGCAACGTCCTTGTAGATGACCAATTCTCTTACAACAGAAGCGACTTGCAGTTTCTCAAGTCGCTCTTGACATGAAAAAAGCAGAATGCAGAACTTGGAAGGGAAAGAGTGGGAGATGAACACATGTGAACATGTTGATATCGAGGTGACCCCCCTCTTTCCCTGGGTTCTGTGAAAGATAGTTTTTAAAAAAACCCCAAGGGCCCTTTCTTATGATCTATACATTCCAAAGTCCTGCGCCCTGAGAGGGGGGGGGGGTCGCCTTGTGCAAATCCCAAGGAACCCCACAATGCCTGACCCAATGACAGTTCTGAGATCTATAGTTTTCCAAGTACAAAGGGCTCTCCTGAGGCAACAGAACATTGAACTTTTTCCTGCAACTATGTTGGACCCATATGGACTCTGTTTTATGAATTTTCCCTTCCTGGACTTTATCTCAAGACTTCTGCCTATATGAATTGAACCCCTGAAGCCCCCCCCCCCCCCCGTCTCCTCTCAAGGGACGTTTTCATGGATTTTAAAGCTCAGATCTCCCCAATCCTCCCTAGACTCCCCTTCAGTGAAAAATAAAGAAAAATGAAATAATCTAAATGATGGACAGGATATAAAATGATGCTTTTCACCCTAAAAATCATTGTATTTTTCCATGCATTTTCCTTTCTCCCCATGTATGTATTTTAAAAAGCTAAGACCTGCATTTTCCAGGGATTAGTAGCCCCTTTGCTGATCTTGCTGTATGACTCAACTTGGAAAATATCAGAATACTTTTTGCATGGCTGTAGGTGATAATCCGCCTTTTTTCCTGGGCTATCCCAGGGCAAGCTGATAATCACTAAGGACTATCAGCTTGCCCTTGACTTCTGAGTTTTCGCCTATCACGGATCTATAGACCGTCTGGCAGACTTTGTTATTTCTCACAAAAAAGCCATCTCCCGAGATTCGAACCCTCAAGGACTGACTACAATACAAACTATGTATCCTTCACACATTTAAATGTAACGCCCATAGATCTGTCATACCTGTGATATACCTCCCATAGGTCATACCCAGGGGCGGTCTTTCCATTCGGCCGAGTAAGCGGCCGCGTAGGGCGATTCCTCCTGGGAGGGGCGCCGCCGGGCCGGCCGCCCCACCCTGCACTGCCCCGCCGCTGCACCTCGCCGTGCCGCCAGGTGGAGACGTGCTCGGGAGCCAGTGCTGCCCACGCCGCGCCTCCGCAGCCGGCGCTGCGGCCGCGTGGGATGCACCCACGCGCACGCCGGCATGCATGCGCGCAGCCGCACGGGGCGCCAGCGCGCATGTGCAAACTGGGACGCGCGGCGCGCATGCGCGGCAGCGCCCAGAGGCCACCGGGGGGAGGGGCAAAATAATCTTCGCTTACCATGATGGGAGAGGTAAGACCGCCCCTGGTTATACCTGTGGGAAATGACAGATCTTGAACTCTCTGTTGGCACAGAAAAAAATAAATGTTTGTTGCAAACTTGAGACAATAGCCAGGGAGGTTTGTAGGATGCCTGGAGTTCTCACCTCAAAACTTTATTAACACATCTAATCTTCAAAACCCTGACTTCATTATTCCATTCATTTCCCCTTCTCTCTTCCCATTGGCTCAGATCCACCGCCAATTGAGGCAAGCGGGGGGGGGGGGCGAGGTTTGAATCTGACTGTTTTGGAAATGTATTAAAATGCTTGGAAAATTGAAATAAAACATGTCCGCATGGTGAATGATTGCTGCTGTCATCCTTTCTCAGCTGGGATAGAACTCTCTCGGTGCGCACACTTCCGGATCTTGGTGAGATACTCTCTTGGGGACTTAGGGGATTTTCTTAGCGCTTTGGATCGCTCACCAAGGTTTTCCATCAAAGAATCCTCACTTTAGGGGAACTTAGGGCCTCAACCCTCCAGGGCAAGGCCACTCTAAATTCATATCCTCTATCAATGTCACAGACTGGAAATAGACTACTTTGTCTCGTGCAGTACTGACATGCCATGTGTAAAGATCCGAAGCACGTCGGGTCACTGTGGCAGGGTAGGGCTTTGGTGAAATCCCACCGCTGCCACCAAATGTAATGACCCAGACACCAATTGTAAAGACCTAGGTCCAATGGCAATAACTTGGTCCACCCTAATTAACCAAAATGCCACCACCAACCTAAAACTATTAGGATTTTAAAATCAAATATGATCACCAGCAAGGCTCCTAAAGAAATCATTAACTGAGAGGATTCTAAAGAGAGGAAGAAGTACGATGGAGGCTTTCTTCAAAATGAACAGGAAAGAATTTATTAAACTAAGCAGGCTTTTAAACAAGGCACAGATCTTGATGGTTTACTTCTAGTGAGGCAACGAGCGTACGGTTACAGATAAAATGTGCTGGAGCGTATGGTTACAGAAAAGGTTTTACTAAAGCTTAGATTTTCAACAATTCTAGTCAGTGCTAAAACTTGGCTAAGAATGTTACTGTCACCCTAATACTAAAACTAGCGGCGAACAGGTGTTTCCAACCAGGAACTTTTCTACACTAAAAGTCCCCCTGAGTCTTGTCTGACGGAGTTAGCTAACTACTGCTAACTCCCCAGTCCCAGAGCCCACCTGCCTCTCTAACCCAGAGACTGCAAGGTGTTTTGTCTGACTATTCCAAGTCAGCCTTACTGGCTCTAAACTATAAGTGTCACCCCAAGCTCTCTGGATGTGTCACTATAGAAATAGACACTATCAGAACAACAGCTGAGGCTTGGATGTACTGTAGCTGCTCCAAAACCTCGCTCAAGACTAAAACTTTCCTGTCAGGATTTCTCCCTCCTAGACAGCTTAACTCCTCCCCCTTGGTTCTCAGCCAATCTCCTGGGAGACTATGTAACTAGCCAGAGAAACTCTAAAGCCACGCCCCCTGTCTCTGGCAACTACCTTCTCCTAATGGCTGCTGTGTGGATCTCCCTTCCTAAGATGGATGCCAGCTATTCTAACCAGGGAGCCAAACTGCCACACAGGCTTCGGCCTACTCAGAATGGGTGAGTCCTTACACCATGCTCTTGGTATAGAACCACTGATATTACACTAACATCATGTAATCTGAGCCATTTCACTGGTAAGATTTTGATAGAGGTACTTATTGGCATTGATGACTACATTGACCAACACATATTTTGGTGCCTCAAATGTTACTCCTGTTTCTGGGTATATTTGACCTGCTGATTCCAGAATATATCCCATCTTCCAGTCTCCATCTCCTCACCCACAGAAAACCATGATAATCATATCTAAGGACATCTTCACAGGGCCCTTTCAGGTCATGTCATGGCGCTGTCAATCGCTGGTGAAAGGGAAGCCATGCCAGGCAGCTTGTGGTGCCCCACATGCCCTCCTTCCTCTCCTTGGCACCCTTACCCTCCCCCTATCAGATGGCACAAAAGGTGTTAATGCCCGTTGCCCCGCCACCCTTTCTACTGTCACACGACAAAAAAAAGGAGGAAATGCACTTTCCTCCCCATAGTCATGGAGTGCCTTTCAGTGCTTCCTCCAACTTTGGGAGGAAAGTGGGCACGGCCTGGCATGTATTGTTTGATGATGCATAGCAGGCCCTGTCCTTGCCATGAAGCAAGGTGGCAAAATGGGGCAAAAATACCCCGTGTGAAAAAGTGGTAGGATACTAGAACTGATGCACTCTATCCAATGCAGTTTTCTTAATTAACACCTCAGATAATTCCAGGAAACGGTCTAAAAAACAAGACACCAAGGATTGTTTTTTGCTGGGTTGTGCTATCCTTTGAAAATTCACAGACAGTATAGGGCAGTTTGTATGATAAAAACACTGTTAGTATGAAAATATCCCATATAAAATACATTAGAATAGCTTAGACTTGACAACGCAGAAAGAACCGCAACTTGGAAAAAACATCACCCAAGGAGACTTTCTGCTGCGCTTTCTGCAACCAAACTTACCTATCTCAGATTGGCCTTTTAGTCATCAACGCGCTTGATGTTAAAATTGTATTGACCAAGTTCAAATAAAAAAATAATGTATTAACATTAACCTGTAGTTTGGGTCCACTATCCTCAGCCTGAACATATAGATTCCATTGTAGAGCTGAGGCCAAACAATCGAGTTGATCCCAGAAAAGTTTAAGATCTCATATGGTGTATCTAAGTTTGCAAATTCTCCAACATGTGAATCAAAGCAGGACCTGTAATTCTGAAAAGAAAGATAAGGTTTTTCATTCCAAGTGAAAACACATGCGTTCTTAAACAACTAGCCTATATTAAATAAACTGCTGATCCTTATTAAAGCATTAAGAATTAAAAGCATGATGTGCAAAAACTATACACCCAGAAATAGTGCTAGAGCACTGCAGAGATGCTTTGTATGAGTCATCTGTTTTGGAGCGCAATTCAAAAGTGTTGTGTGCAATTTAAATTGAAGGTAGCTGATATATTATATGTTCCCTCCTGGGCTTTAAGGAGACCCCTTTTTAAAGCCTCCAACCTTTGGAGGCAGATATAATACTGACTCAAAAGAGACTGTGGAGTTGCATTCCAGAGAAAAATAACGTGGGGCCCTCCTTGCTGCCTTTCAATCAAAATACAAAGAACTCTCTCATGTAGTCTTTGTCAACTGATTGACTATAAAAGAGTGTTGATTTTTTTATATCTCTTGATTTTTCTATTCCTGGAGTACTATTATTTAAATGGATGTGCTTTTGAAAAGTTTGATTTAATTTCATTTTAGTATTATAACTTGCTTATATTTTAATAATATAACTTACTGTGTTTTATCTATCTATTTTTTAATTCATGTGATATGTTCTATGTTCAAGAAAGGTGGAATACAAATGGAATAAGTATGTAAATAAATAAATAAGTCTATTGTTGATTGAGGCAAATCACGACTCTCGTAACTATGTAACCACAACTGGTAAACAGAAGACTTCTTTGACAGTCATTTAATTTGAGGATTTAAGATTTAGTGTGGTTTGAAATCCAGATTGCCTGCAACATCTTTAAAACTGGGATGGACGAATCTGATAATTCCAATCTGATACTCATGTAAATTCAAACTATATTTTTGTTCAATTTGATCATTCCACATGGTTAGTTCAATCAAATGAGATGAACTAACAGACATTTCTCTTCCCAAGTTGAAGCTTGTAGAAGACATTAGTACACACCTCTATTAAAGCAGCTCCACTGGCTGCTGACAAGTTTCCGGTCCCAATTTAAAGTGCAGGTTATTACCTACAAAGCCCAACATGGTTCAGCTCCAACCTATCTTCATCACCACATCTCCCCCTATGAATCGGCACAGGCTCTAAGATGTGTCGGGAGGCCCTCCTCTCAGTCACACTTCTATCGTAAGCCCAGTTGGTGAGAATGAGGGAAAGGGCCTTCTTGGTGGGGGCCACTCGGCTTTGGAATGCCCTCCCTAGAGAAATTAGGCTAGCCTCCACACTCCAATGTTTTTGGAAAAACTTGAAAACCTGGCTCTTTAAGCAGGCCTTCAAACATGGTTAAAACATCAGTTAAAACTTGAGGAGCAAGCAAATTGTTTGACTTCAGTGTCAGGACTGGGAGACCTGAGCTTAGGAGAAGTTCAGGCTCCCAACCTGCCATGAGATTGCACCGACCTTTGCCCCAGTTCTTTGGTGACCTTGGCTCCAGTTGCATAGAGACTGTACTGAGTCAAGTGGGAGTGACGTAACTTCCAGATGTGTGTGGGGCTGCGGAGGGAAGTGAGGCAAACTCCTCCGAGCCTGGACATTGGACAATTGGACTCATAACGCTGACTCATGGACCCATGAGGTCACATCCCTTCGGACTATGGGATATGCTGAATCACCCGGATATGGTGCAATCCTGCTTGGACATTGCATGGGCAATGGGGAGGGGCTCAGGGTATATAAGGTGTGTTTGGGTGGCGGGCCGGTGCTTTTGCTTCACATGTGTCGTACCTACAATAAAATCGTGTTGGACCGTGCTTCAATCTACGCGTGATCCTTACCGAGTGTTGGAGAGTCGTTACAGAAGCAAAAGCCCCTTTTCAACTATCCCAGCAATGGAGAGGTTGGCTTGGAAAGAAGAAGAATATATTGATAGATGGGATTCGGCTCCTGAGGAAGTTCGGCGAACTATGGAGTGGGATTGGACCACCCTCGACCAAGTGGGGTGCCCGGATGAGCACCGAGAGATGATGGAAGGTGCGGTTGCCCAGGAGGATGAGCTTGGGAGAAGCGGAGCGACTGTGGGAAGCTCAGGTGAGCTTGGAAGTGGCCGGCGAAGGAGAGAGCGATATGACTCCAGACAGGCGGAGGTCTGGAGGGCCGGAGGGATCGGAGGAGCTGTTCGAAGGACTGGTCAGCTCAGGCGGATCCAGAAGTGTGCGGGACCAGGGAGACTGTGCCGAAGGATAGGCCAGCTCAGATGGAGGTCCGGGGCCGGAGGGATCGGAGAAGCTGTTCCGAAGGACTGGTCAGCTCAGGCGGATCCAGAAGTGCGTGGGCCCCAGGAGGGCCAAACAATCGAGTTGATCCCAGAAAAGTTTAAGATCTCATATGGTGTATCTAAGTTTGCAAATTCTCCAACATGTGAATCAAAGCAGGACCTGTAATTCTGAAAAGAAAGATAAGGTTTTTCATTCCAAGTGAAAACATGCGTTCTTAAACAACTAGCCTATATTAAATAAACTGCTGATCCTTATTAAAGCATTAAGAATTAAAAGCATGATGTGCAAAAACTATACACCCAGAAATAGTGCTAGAGCACTGCAGAGATGCTTTGTATGAGTCATCTGTTTTGGAGCGCAATTCAAAAGTGTTGTGTGCAATTTAAATTGAAGGTAGCTGATATATTATATGTTCCCTCCTGGGCTTTAAGGAGACCCCTTTTTAAAGCCTCCAACCTTTGGAGGCAGATATAATACTGACTCAAAAGAGACTGTGGAGTTGCATTCCAGAAAAATAACGTGGGGCCCTCCTTGCTGCCTTTCAATCAAAATACAAAGAACTCTCTCATGTAGTCTTTGTCAACTGATTGACTATAAAGAGTGTTGATTTTTTATATCTCTTGATTTTTCTATTCCTGGAGTACTATTATTTAAATGGATGTGCTTTTGAAAAGTTTGATTTAATTTCATTTTAGTATTATAACTTGCTTATATTTTAATAATATAACTTACTGTGTTTTATCTATCTATTTTTTAATTCATGTGATATGTTCTATGTTCAAGAAAGGTGGAATACAAATGGAATAAGTATGTAAATAAATAAATAAGTCTATTGTTGATTGAGGCAAATCACGACTCTCGTAACTATGTAACCACAACTGGTAAACAGAAGACTTCTTTGACAGTCATTTAATTTGAGGATTTAAGATTTAGTGTGGTTTGAAATCCAGATTGCCTGCAACATCTTTAAAACTGGGATGGGCCGAATCTGATAATTCCAATCTGATACTCATGTAAATTCAAACTATATTTTTGTTCAATTTGATCATTCCACATGGTTAGTTCAATCAAATGAGATGAACTAACAGACATTTCTCTTCCCAAGTTGAAGCTTGTAGAAGACATTAGTACACACCTCTATTAAAGCAGCTCCACTGGCTGCTGACAAGGTTCCGGTCCCAATTTAAAGTGCAGGTTATTACCTACAAAGCCCAACATGGTTCAGCTCAACCTATCTTCATCACCACATCTCCCCCTATGAATCGGCACAGGCTCTAAGATGTGTCGGGAGGCCCTCCTCTCAGTCACACTTCTATCGTAAGCCCAGTTGGTGAGAATGAGGAAAGGGCCCTTCAGTGTCAGGACTGGGAGACCTGAGCTTAGGAGAAGTTCAGGCTCCCAACCTGCCATGAGATTGCACCGACCTTTGCCCCAGTTCTTTGGTGACCTTGGCTCCAGTTGCATAGAGACTGTGCTGAGTCAAGTGGGAGTGACGTAACTTCCAGATGTGTGTGGGGCTGCGGAGGAAGTGAGGCAAACTCCTCCGAGCCTGGACATTGGACAATTGGACTCATAACGCTGACTCATGGACCCATGAGGTCACATCCCTTCGGACTATGGGATATGCTGAATCACCCGGATATGGTGCAACCCTGCTTGGACATTGCATGGGCAATGGGGAGGGGCTCAGGGTATATAAGGTGTGTTTGGGTGGCGGGCTGGTGCTTTTGCTTCACATGTGTCGTACCTACAATAAAATCGTGTTGGACCGTGCTTCAATCTCTACGCATGATCCTTACCGAGTGTTGGAGAGTCGTTACAGAAGCAAAAGCCCCTTTTCAACTATCCCAGCAATGGAGAGGTTGGCTTGGAAAGAAGAAGAATATATTGATAGATGGGATTCGGCTCCTGAGGAAGTTCGGCGAACTATGGAGTGGGATTGGACCACCCTCGACCAAGTGGGGTGCCCGGATGAGCACCGAGAGATGATGGAAGGTGCGGTTGCCCAGGAGGATGAGCTTGGAGAAGCGGAGCGACTGTGGGAAGCTCAGGTGAGCTTGGAAGTGGCCCGGCGAAGGAGAGAGCGATATGACTCCAGACAGGCGGAGGTCTGGAGGGCCGGAGGGATCGGAGGAGCTGTTCCGAAGGACTGGTCAGCTCAGGCGGATCCAGAAGTGTGTGGGACCAGGAGACTGTGCCGAAGGACAGGCCAGTTCAGATGGAGGTCCGGAGGGCCGGAGGGATCGGAGAAGCTGTTCCGAAGGACTGGTCAGCTCAGGCGGATCCAGAAGTGCGTGGGCCCAGGGAGACTGTGCCGAAGGACAGGCCAGTTCGGATGAACCTGATGGAGTGTGGTAGTGAGACCACGGAACCTGCATCACTCTCGGAATTGGAAGTGATGAAATGTAAGTTGGAGGCTATGGAACAGACCATGAGGAGGATGTCTCGAGCCATGTCCCGAAGAGAGCCGATAGAGTCAGTTTGGAGTGCCCGGGAGGAGGAGACTTCACTTATTATTCATGGATGGATGGCGGAATATCAGCTGAGCGTCCTAGATCTCCTTTGGGAGTGAGGACCGTTGGTGGCCATCCAGGAGGAAGTCCGGCTCAGATGAGGCGCCCTGTGCAACAGGCTGGAATGGGAAGAGGTGTTACCAGGCTCGAGGTCCCTCCAGGGAGGAAGTGCTGTCCCAGGAGTTTGGGGCCCGTATGAAGAAGCAACCATTTCGGTTTGAGTTTGAAGGGTAAGCCTGCTTTGTTGCCTTTTTTGCCGCTGCGGTGCAAGACCATATGGAGGACTACGGTCACCTTTATCCCAGCGACAACAGCCCAGTGCGGGCCATCGGAGCGGTGTTCAAAGGAAGGGCAGCTGAATGGTATGTCCAATGCCATGACCGCCGAGACCCGTGTTTGCGATCCGTGAGAGATTTTCTGCAGGCGATTAGGAATCGGTTTCGGGATCCGCTGGAGAGGATTAAGGCAAAGGAAGCGCTGCGCTGCCTGACCCAGGGATCCCGGTCCGTCACCGAGTATGCAGAAGAGTTTATGGGATTGGCTGGAAAAGATTGCGAAAGGTCCCCAGCTACCCTACTCGAGTTGTTTAAGGGCGGCCTGCGGAAGGAGATCCTTGAGTGGTGTCTGCATCGAGATGATCCTGGCGGCGTCGATGGTTGGATCCAGCTGGCCGGCAGTGTAGTAGAAGGGATTCTCGCCCAGGTACAGCGGCGACGTTTCCAGCCTGCGAGGTCCAGGGGATCCAGTCGTGGTGCAGTTGAGGGGCGATTCCGAGGGGGAGAGCCTAGACGTGGCGGTGACAACCGATCCAGTGTTACAAGAAGGCCAACGATGGGACGAGGCCTTTGTTTTATTTGTTCCCAACCCGGTCATTTTGCGTCCCAGTGCCGGCAGAGGCAGGTGCTGGAGCCAGTGAAAGTGGCCTCCGCTAAAGCAGCAAGTGGGGACATTGATGATAAAAAGTGTTGGGGTGAGCTCTAATATACAATGTACCTTGGGATTGTTTAAAGGGGATGAGATTGTGGAAAGGAAAGCTCTAGTGGACTGCGGGTGTTCGGAGAACATTATGTCCCCAAAGTTGATAGGGGATTTGGGTGGGGGGACAAAGCCCTTGGAAACGCCCATAACCTTTACACAATTGGATGGGTCTTTTATTGAGGGTGGCCCGTTCTCTGTGGGGACTAAAGATTTGAAGGGTCGGGTGGGACCCTGGGAGGGGACATTGACTTTGTGGTGGCCCCCATTAAAGGACATGAGGTGGTGTTGGGGTTGCCATGGCTAGAGCAGGCAAACCCCAAGATCGATTGGAAAACAGGAGTTGTACAGTGTGCTCCTAGTAAAGGGGGGGTTAAAAGTGAAGTACAAGGGGTGCCTGTCGAGTATTGGGATTATGCAGGTGTGTTTAATCCGGTTCTGGCTCAGAGTCTTCCCCCTCGCAATGTACAGTGTAGTATAGAGGTCAAGGAGGGGGCTGTTTTGCCTAAACCCAAGATCTATGCCATGACCGTGAAGGAGAAGGAAGCTTTGAGGGAGCAAATAGACGGGTATTTGAGCAAGGGGTTTATTAGGAGGTCCGAGTCTCCCATTGCGGCGCCAGTTTTGTTTCGTGAGAAGAAGGATGGTAGGTTGCGGTTGTGTATTGATTATAGAGGTTTGAATGCTGTTAGTACTACCAACTGTTACCCTTTACCATTAATCAAGGATTTGTTGGGTCAATTAGGAGGTGGTAAGTTTTTTACCAAGTTGGATTTGATTGACGCGTTTCATATGGTGAGGGTGAAGAGGAGCGATCAATGGAAGACTGCTTTCTCCTGCCCCCTCGGGCTATACGAATGGGTCGTAATGCCATTCGGATTAGCGGGAGCTCCAGGCATTTTCATGCAATTAATTAATGAGGTGTTGCACCCCCTTTTGTATAAAGGGGTGTTTGTATACTTGGATGATATTGTGATTGTGACGCATACTAGAGATGAGCATGTTCGTTTGGTGAGGGAGGTGTTAGAGAGACTGCGACAAGCGAGTCTGTATGTAAAGTTGAGTAAGTGCGAATTTGGCAAGGCTCAGATTGATTTCTTGGGATATAGGATTAGTGGGAATGGAGTCGCAATGGATCCGGCTAAGGTAGATGACGTGTTGAATTGGGAGGCTCCGCAGACTCGTAGACAGCTGCAGGCTTTCTTAGGGTTAGCCAATTTTTATCGCACTTTTATATCGGAGTTTTCAGCGATAACCCTCCCGCTTACTGAGTTATTGAAGACCAAGGGTAAGGGTGAGTCGAAGAGGACTAAGTCTCCAGGTGCTAAGCTGGATTGGACGAAGGATTGTCAGGAGGCTTTTGTGAAATTAAAAAAAGCTTTTACCAATGGACCCCTATTAATGCATCCGAATGTGGATAAGCCTTTTGTGGTGCAGTGCGATGCTTCTGCTTGGGCATATGGCGGAGTGTTGTTGCAGGAGGATGATCGAGGTAGATTGAGGCCGTGTGCTTATTTTTCTAAGAAATTTGGAGAGCATGAGCGGAAGTGGCCAGTCTGGGAAAAGGAGGCGTTTGCTGTGCGGAACGCTTTGCAGACGTGGTGGCAGTTTTTAGAGGGTGCTGCTTTCCCTTTTGTGGTGATGACTGATCATCAGAACCTCCAGTATCTGAGAAACCCTCAGAAGTTGTCTCCCAAGTTGGTGAGGTGGGCTCAGTTTTTCGCTCGGTTTGATTTCCGGCTGCAGCATATAAGAGGCAAAGAGAATGTGGTGGCTGATGCATTGTCCCGGTATCAGAGTGTAGGAGAGAATGACTTGCATAAGTCAGGAGTGGTGTTTGCTAGAGAGCATTGGGGTCTGGCAGTGCAGACAAGGTCCCAAACGGCGAGTGAGGTTAAGAAGGAGGGAGGAGTGGTAGATGAATGGAGTTTGGAATTGCAGAAAGGTTATGTAGGGGATGTGTGGTTACAGAGTCATGAGAAAGAAAGAAAGAAAGAGTGTAAGCCATTGAATGGTTTGTGGATTATGGGCGGCAAGGTGTATGTCCCTCAGAGTATGAGAGAGAAAGTGCTGAGGTTGAATCACGATCATAGATCTGCTGGTCATTGGGGGGTCACGAAGACTCTTTTGGCCCTTAAGAAGAGGTATTGGTGGCCGGCCATGAGGGCTGAGGTGAAGAGATATGTAGAATGTTGTGAGACGTGTGCTAGAAATAAGGTTCCCTCTGCTAAGCCGCAGGGGTTGATTCAAGTGGTGGTTACTCCTGTGAGGCCGTGGACGCATATCAGCACTGATTTTGTGGGGGGAGCTGCCCTCGAGTCGGGGTTATAGGTATATTTGGACCGTGCTAGATATGTTTTCTAAGCAGGCCCATTTTATTCCGTTAAAGGGATTGCCTTCTGCAGAGAGATTGGCTGAGTTGTATGCGAGGCATGTGTACCGTTTGCATGGGTGCCCGGAGCAAGTTTTAAGTGATCGTGGAGTTCAATTTACTGCTCAATTTTGGGAGCGATTTTTGGAGATGTTGGGGGCTCAGAGGCGTCTTACGACCTCTTATCATCCTTGCTGCAATGGGGGCGTGGAGAGAGCTCAGAAATCGTTAGGGTCTTATCTACGTATTTTCAGCAACAAGGAGCAAAATAATTGGTCTGATCTATTGCCCTATGCTGAGATGGCTTATAACAGCTCGGTGCATTCTTCCACCGGGAAGTCTCCCTTTGAGGTAGTCTATGGTCAGGAGGTGGCTCCTTTGCCCCAGCTATTGGAGTTGGGAGGGGAGGAGAGGGTGGAATGGAAGATACGAGCCAGGGAGGACTGGAAGGAAGTGGCGGATGCTTTGGGAAAGGCACAACGTTCTTACAAGTTGTTTGGAGACCGGAAGAGGCAAGAAGGGGAGGAGTACAGTGAAGGGGATTTGGTGTGGCTATCCATGCAGAATTTGAAATTGGGGTATCCATCCAAAAAGTTAAGTCCGAAATATATTGGGCCTTTTAGAATTGAGAAAGCGGTGAATAAGGTCTCATATACCCTTCTGTTGCCCAAGAGTTTAGGGAAGGTTCATCCCACGTTTCACTGTAGTCTGTTGAAGAAGTATGTGGGGCCCTTTCCTCCTCGGATTGAATGATGTTTTGTTTTCGGGGGAGGACGTGGTGGAGGAGACCGTTATGTCAGGACTGGGAGACCTGAGCTTAGGAGAAGTTCAGGCTCCCAACCTGCCATGAGATTGCACCGACCTTTGCCCCAGTTCTTTGGTGACCTTGGCTCCAGTTGCATAGAGACTGTACTGAGTCAAGTGGGAGTGACGTAACTTCCAGATGTGTGTGGGGCTGCGGAGGGAAGTGAGGCAAACTCCTCCGAGCCTGGACATTGGACAATTGGACTCATAACGCTGACTCATGGACCCATGAGGTCACATCCCTTCGGACTATGGGATATGCTGAATCACCCGGATATGGTGCAACCCTGCTTGGACATTGCATGGGCAATGGGGAGGGGCTCAGGGTATATAAGGTGTGTTTGGGTGGCGGGCCGGTGCTTTTGCTTCACATGTGTCGTACCTACAATAAAATCGTGTTGGACCGTGCTTCAATCTACGCGTGATCCTTAGCGAGTGTTGGAGAGTCGTTACACTTCAGTACTTTAATGTGACTGAAATGGATATGCCCATTTTAATCCACAGATATTGCTGCATTTTATTAAGTATTTTATTTAAATTAGTAGGGATATTATATGCTGTTTTATCAATATTTGTTTTTTTAATTGACATTGTTATTATTTTATAAATGTTTATGTATTTTACTGTATTTTGTATATTCTGCTGCACTACTACGTGCTTTGTAAGCCACCCTGAGTCCATTTTTGGGAGATGGTGATGAGATATAAAGTTGTTGTTATCATTATCATCATCACTTAGCTGCGGAATAAAGTGCAGAGGAAGTTCACTGTGGTAACTGTCTGAGAAAATATACGGTTTAATTCATGTGTCAAATAGGAATCCGCTTCAGATGAAGCACCCTAGGCTGCATTCATTTATGATTATACTAGCTTGGGGACCCGGCCCTGCCCGGGTTATTTGAGAAGCGCAGCAGGATGTAGAGTGGGTCATGGGGACTCTGTGTGCCAAGTTTAGTCTTGATCCATCATTATTGGGAGTTGCAGTGGTATCATGAAATTACTGATGGTAGTGCAAGTCCCATCATCTCTGTGTGTCCCCTCCCCCCCCAAAGTGTAGTAGATTGTAGATTGGGTCATGGGGGCTCTGTGTGCTAAGTTTGGTCTGTATTGGTGAATGGATGAGGGATGCATTGTTTTTCGGAAGTGAGTGAAGGTACTTCAAGTCCCATCATCCGTGGTCCGTCTCACAGTAAACTGCACCAGGCTGTAGAGTGGGTCATGAGGGCTCTGTGTGCCAGATTTGGTGTTGATCAGTCATTGGATTAGGTTTGTAGCAGGATTGGGAAGTGAAGGAAGGTACTGCAAGTCCCATCATCCATGTTCTGTCCCCCTCCAAACTTCAGTAGGATGTAGAGTGGGTCACTGGGGCTCTGTGTGCCAAGTGTGGACTTCCTCGGTGTTTGTTGGGGGTCACAGTGGTCTGTGGGAACAGAGGGGTGTAAAAGTACTACAAATCCCATCATCCATTGTCAGTCCTCCCCAAACCTCACCAGGACGTGAAGGCAGTCATGGGGGTTATGTATGGCAAGTTTGGTCTCGATCAGTGATTGGATGAGGGTTGCAGCGGACTTGGGAAGTGAGTAGAGGCACTTCAAGTCCCATCATCCATGGCCCACCCTCCTCCGAACTGCACCAGGACGTAGAGTGGGTCATGGGGGCTGTGTGTGCTGAGTGTGGTCTGTATTGGTCCTTCTTGGTGGCCTCAGTGGTCTGTGGGAACCAAAGTCTTGGAAAGTACTATAAATCCCATAATACGTGGGTCATGTCATAGGGGGGTTATGTGTACCAAGTTTGGTGCAGGTCCATCACCCGCGCTGGTCGCTGTGGCCTGTGAAAGTGGCTGCCACATATCCGCCCTGGCCTGTGAAAGTGGCTGCCACATATCCGCCCTGGCCTGTGAAAGTATACCGGTGTAAAACAGAAAGGAGTAAAAAAATGGAAAAGGCCTGCATGGAATTAGCAGTAAGGTCCAATGAGGCTGGGTGAGGGGCTTTGGGCCAGAATTATTTATATAAGCATTAAAAGGCATTAGAGAAAGGTATTTATTGTTTTCTCTTGTGTCTTTTGAGTGAAGTAGGGCCTTACCTTGTAGAGTGACAGTGCCTGTTCTAAAGATCCTGTCAGAAGCTGCCTTTCTCTGACACTGTGTTGAAGAGGGAAGATGGATGCCTCTTTTGGGCTTATCTGGGAGAAGGGATTTGTAGGGGCTACAATGTTTTCTGGGAAGTGAATTGGGATGCAAATCCCATCATTTGTCGGCCATCCTGCCTAAACTCTATTTTGGGGCCTGTAATGTTATGGCCTGCTATTGGTAACTTTAAAAGGGTGCATGGCAGGCAGCCGTTTTCTAAAAGCTGAGGGGAGGAGAATACAGGAATCCATTTTGTTTTCACAGAGCCAAGTGGGGAGGAATGTTGATTGTGCATTTTTCCCTCAGTGGGAAGAAATCCTGTTGTTTGAATGTAGAGGCCTGGATTCTGGGATGCTGGCTTGTTCCCCTCAGTGGGAAGAAATCCTGTTGTTTGAATGTAGAGGCCTGGTTTCTGGGTTGCTGGCTTTTTCCCCTCAGTGGGAAGAAATCCTGTTGTTTGAATGTAGAGGCCTGGATTCTGGGTTGCTGGCTTTTTTCCCTCAGTGGGAAGAAATCCTGTTGTTTGACTGTAGAGGCCTGGTTTCTGGGTTGCTGGCTTTTTTCCCCTCAGTGGGAAGAAATCCTGTTGTTTGAATGTAGAGGCCTGGATTCTGGGTTGCTGGCTTTTTTCCCCTCAGTGGGAAGAAATCCTGTTGTTTGAATGTAGAGGCCTGGATTCTGGGTTGCTGGCTTTTTTCCCCTCAGTGGGAAGAAATCCTGTTGTTTGAATGTAGAGGCCTGGTTTCTGGGATGCTGGCTTTTTCCCCTCAGTGGGAAGAAATCCTGTTGTTTGAATGTAGAGGCCTGGATTCTGGGTTGCTGGCTTTTTTCCCCTCAGTGGGAAGAAATCCTGTTGTTTGAATGTAGAGGCCTGGTTTCTGGGTTGCTGGCTTTTTCCCCCTCAGTGGGAAGAAATCCTGTTGTTTGAATGTAGAGGCCTGGATTCTGGGTTGCTGGCTTTTTTCCCCTCAGTGGGAAGAAATCCTGTTGTTTGAATGTAGAGGCCTGGTTTCTGGGATGCTGGCTTTTTTCCCCTCAGTGGGAAGAAATCCTGTTGTTTGAATGTAGAGGCCTGGATTCTGGGTTACTGGCTTTTTTCCCCTCAGTGGGAAGAAATCCTGTTGTTTGAATGTAGAGGCCTGGACTCTGGGTTGCTGGCTTTTTCCCCTCAGTGGGAAGAAATCCTGTTGTTTGAATGTAGAGGCCTGGATTCTGGGTTGCTGGCTTTTTTCCCCTCAGTGGGAAGAAATCCTGTTGTTTGAATGTAGAGGCCTGGTTTCTGGGTTGCTGGCTTTTTTCCCCTCAGTGGGAAGAAATCCTGTTGTTTGAATGTAGAGGCCTGGATTCTGGGATGCTGGCTTTTCCCCGCTCAGTGGGAAGAAATCCTGTTGTTTGAATGTAGAGGCCTGGTTTCTGGCATGCTGGCTTTTTTCCCCTCAGTGGGAAGAAATCCTGTTGTTTGAATGTAGAGGCCTGGATTCTGGGTTGCTGGCTAATCAGTGGCTATCAATGCCCTCTGTCTGGTGCCTTAGAATTTTGGAGTGGCGAGGCTGTCCAATCAAAGGACTTTATGCAAATAGCTGCCACATATCCGCCCTTCCGCCCTCCGCATACACACATACACACATACATACACACATACACACATACAAACATTCCGTTTTATAAAGGTATACAGATACACAGATGAGCAACAATGGTTGATCATTACATTATGCTGGGTGGTTGATTCCACCTAAATATGAGGAATAACCTCCTGATTGGGAGAGCCATTAAAGAGTGGAACTCTCTGCCTCAGAATGAGTTGGAAGCTCCTTCCGTAGAGCAGTGTTTTTCAACCTTTTTTGAGCCGCGGCACATTTTTTAAATTTACAAAATCCTGGGGCACACCACCAACCAAAATGACACAAAATGACACTCTAACACAGTAATAAATATAGTTATTATGTTTTAAAATGTATTTATACACTCAGTGTGAATCCTGGGCCTGTTTCGATGAACACAACATATATATGACTTCCTCTCACATACTTATACATGGCTATCATGTCTTCTTTCAGCCTTCTCCAGGCTAAACACGCCCAGCTCTTCAAGTCTCTCCTCATAGGGCTTGTTCTCCAGACCCTTGTGAAATTTCACCCTGAGTGAAACTTGCTTCCAGTTAACTATGGATGTCATGAATCTGTTATAAACAGTTCCTGGGGGTGGGGGACTTTAGAAAATCCAGTAAAATAGTTTTTAAAAAAACATTTCCAAGCGGAGAGGCTCAATTTGTTTCTTGGAAACCTGTGAATACTTCAGCCTCCCGATGCTCCCGGGTTTGCTCACAGACCAATTCACCGACGTGGAGCTTCCGGCTTTGTTCTCGCGAGAAATACAAGCCAATGCGAAAACGCCGTCTCAATCACTTCCACCCAGTGCTCTGCTTTTGTAGAGGGAGGAGGGAGGCAGCGAAAAAGACCACACAGATCTATAAAACGTATTGGGAGGCTGAAGCAGCCCTGAGCGGGAGCTGGAACCATCCTGAGTCGAACCTCCTGAAGGCTTCCTCAAGGAGGGCCTGGCCCTGGCATTCGGCGGAGCCTTTCCTTTGCCTCAGGGAGGATCTTTGGGGAGGGAAATAGGGAGAAAGAGCTGCTAGGAGGGGGAAGAGTGCCAATTTCCCACGGCACACCTGATGATCTCTCACGGCTCACTAGTGTGCCACGGCACACTGGTTGGGAAACACTGCTGTAGAGGCTTTTAAATAGAGGCTGGATGGCCATCTGTTGGGAGTACATACATTGGTTGTGCTTTTCCTGCATAGCAGGGGTATTATTATTATTATTATTATTATTATGTTTATTTATACACAGCTTTATTTCTCCCAAAAGAGACTCAAGGTGGCTTACAATTAAAAGTATGACAACATAATTTAAAATATACAAATATGCAAACATTAAAACAGAATTAACCATAACAGTATTAAAATTCAGTTAAAATCAATTAAAGCTAAAAAAATCATACAACACGACTTGTTCTTAAAAACCTTCTTTTAAAGCCTGTCTGAATAAGAAGGTTTTATTGTGCTGCTGGAAAGACAGCAGGGAGGAAACCATCCTTGCTTTCTTGGGCTGAGAGTTCCAGGGTCAAGGGGCAGCCACTGAGAAGGAAGGCCCACTCTCTCATACTCACCAACTGAGCTTGGAATGGAGGTGGGACCGAGTGAAGGGCTTCGCCTGAAGATCTCAGGGCCTGGGTAGGTTTCTTTGAGGATGTGGTCAGCCAAATAGCCTGGACCTGAACCATCTTGGATCCCCAAACTAAGGCCTGCAGACCAGGTGTGGCCCTCCAAGGTCATTTATCCAACTTTCAGCCTAAACTTCTTACAGAAGCTAGCTACATGATGGCAATCTTTATCTGTAGGTACTGATTGACCTGCCACACCTTTTCAAAGAACATGCTAGTTCAGAGTTCTGTGTAAACAATAAGTAGGCTGCTATCAGTAGCCTCACTAAAGTTGGTGTCACCTTATGCGATAGCTTATGGTGTCACTGTCATGAACCTCCTCCTGTACCAGATCATACCACAATATTGTACCTTAAATGTCAGAAGATTTGATAAAACAGGTACTATAGAAAAATAGGAATGAAAATAACAATGAGTGCTGACGAAATCATGCTATTCAAAGCATGGCCAAAGTGTATGCGCATTAGAAGATTTAAAAAGAGATTGAGCATAGAATTTTAATCTTGTAAGCATATTGATACAGTAAAGGTGAGCTTACTTATATATAACTAGCTGTACCCGGCATGCGTTGCTGTGCCCTATTTAGGAGATGCGAGAAAGTCTGAGTATGTAAGGGTTGGAATTGTTGTTAGTTATGGTGTTGTTGGGGCCCTGGCTGTGTCGTTGTGGGTTGTTCTGGTGGGTGGGATGTTGAAGTTCTAGGGAGTTGTTGGTGTGTGGTGTTGCTGGTGTTCTGCATAGCTTGTGGATATACAATGTTTTTTGTCTTTCCGTCTGCTGTGTTGATGTAGAGGTTGATGCTTGGAAGTTAACTTTGGAAGTGAGTGGAAGTACTTGAAATCCCATTATCCATGGTGTGTCCTCCTCTGAACTGCAGTCGGATGGAGTGTGGGTCATGGGGGGCATTGTGTGCCAAGTTTGGTCTTTATTGGTCTTGGTTCTGGGCCACAGTGGTCTGTGGGGAATGATGGGTTTTGAAGTAGTACAAATCCCATTATCGCATTGGCTTGGATTTCTCGCGAAGTTAACTTTGGAAGTGAGTGGAGGTACTTCAAGTCCCATAATCCATGGTCCACCCTCCTCCAAACTGTAGTAGAATGTAGCGTGGGTCATAGGGGCTCTGTGTGCCAAGGTAGGTTACTGTAAATTCAGGCCATACACAATGTCCCATGAGCTGAGGCCTAGTCAGGAACAGCAAGTTAATGAAGCCTTACTGTCAATTCAGGCCATACACAATGTCCCATGAGCTGAGGCGTAGTCGGGAGAATCAAGTTAATGAAGCCTTACTGTCAATTCAGAGCGTAAACAGCATTCCATTAAGTGAGGCCTAGTCAGGGAAATTAAGTTAATGAAGCCTTACTGTCAATTTTGGGCGTGGTCTGTGATTTGTAGGGGTGTAAATTTTCTGTGGGAAGTGAATTGGGTGTTTGTGCCTCAGCCCTTTGCCTTATCCTCCTCTGACAGTTTATTATGGGTTGGAATGTTCATGTTGGCTGGCCAGTACAGGAGTTATGCAAATCCGCTCGTATTGGCAGCCAATCATGTTGTCAGAATGTAGAGGCTGGGAGAGTCGTTGGCAGCCCCGGAGGATGCTGGGAAATGTAGGTTTTTTTACTCGTTGTTTTGGGGGGGAAAGTTTCTTTGCTGCAAACATACCTTGCTTGAGGCCTATTTCTGTTGGCAAGTTTGGTGTTTCTGCGTTGTAAGGTTTCTCTGTTTGGGACTGTCGTTCCATGACGGGAACCCCTTTATATAATAGATTACAGGGATTTTTTTAAAAAATAGAAAGCAATTTTGCTAAAACGTTGCACAAAAATGTAATGGATTCTAATGTTGGTCTCATCTCCTTAGATGGTGTCACCTAATGCAGTTTGTGACCCAGTGATTCCACTGGATCTTATAGAGACATGTCACTTGAATAAAGATCCAATGCATGATCAGTTCTACAATCTCAATTTGTACAAGAATGGGGAGAAATGTAGTTGCGGAAATGATAAGAGAAGGAGACTCCTAGATCTAAACCACGTATTCTTTGAATTCCACACTTGTGTAGAAAGTGGGGATCAGACTCAAAGTAGTATGGGGAAATGGATTAAACAATTTCTTACTCTATGCTCTCCTCCACTGTCTCAGGTAAATGGACCCATTTGCTCTGAAACCAGTTATTTCAGAGAGGAATAGAGGTTTGGAGCTGATAGCCTTCTTTTCCTATCTTCACTGCCCCTATGTGACTCAGTGCATAGAAGAGTCACATCATAAAGAGACTTTTCTGGGATTAAGTCAATGAAGTGACAAGTTCAATTTAATAATGACTGTTGAGGCATAAAGGGGGAGGAAAGATACTGCCTAAAGCCAAGGTAAATAGATAACCACATGAATGGTGAAGAGAGTTATTGGAATGTAGTGTGATGTTGGTTAGAAGCCAGAATGGAGATTTATTGCATCAGGAAACCAGTTTATTAACTCACTGACTGCTGGACTGAAATTCATGGATATATTTCAATTATGTTGCTTCTCTTTCCGATCTTCCTTTGTAATGTTTTTGTTCAAGAATTGCTATTTTGAGATCTGATATGGAACGACTCAGAAGATTGAAAGGTTTTGCAACTGGTTTTTGTGTATTATCATTCCTAGTGTCTGATTTATGTCCATTTATCCTTAGGCGCAGAGACACCTTATTCAGTGTAGAGTGCTGAAGAGCACTGCTGACAGAGAGGATCAGTAAGCGAGCTTACCCTAATAGTGTGGGTGATGTAGTTAGGTCCTGAGTAGATGGGTGGGTAGTTGGCATTTGGATTTGTGTGAAGATCTTGTACACATCTCCCATTAATGTTGCAGATATAAACAATGCATCAGGAACAAAAATCAGTTTGAGAACACAAAACTCCAATAACCCCCTCCATCAGTCATATAGGACCCTTCCAGACAGGCCCTATATCCTAGGATCTGATCCCAGGTTTTATGTTTATTTCATTTCCTTTTGTCTCTTCTTTAAGTACATCAGAAGTAGAAACCCAACTAGAAAAGCAGTTGGGCCACTTGACGAAAATGGTAAGAAAGGGACAATAAGTGAAGACAAGGAGATTGCTGAGCGGCTAAACGACTTCTTTGCCTCCGTTTTCACACAGGAGGACAGACAACATATGCCTGTAGCTGAGTCAGTTTTTTCAGGGAGGGAATTAAATGAATTAAACCAGATAGAGATAAACAAGGAAGATGTTCTCACATGCCTTACTAAACTAAATGTCAATAAATCACCAGGGCCAGATGGCATCCACCCCAGAGTTCTTAAGGAACTCAAGTGTGAAATTGCTGAAATTCTGGCCAAAATATATAACCTTTCTCTAAGATCAGGCACTGTACCCGAGGACTGGAGGGAGGCAAATGTAACTCCGATCTTCAAGAAAGGATCCAGGGGTGATCCAGGAAATTATAGGCCAGTTAGTCTAACCTCAGTTCCAGGCAAAGTGATGGAAACCATTATTAAGAAAAAAATTACGAAGCACATAGAAGAACAGGCATTGCTGAAGGAAAATCAACATGGTTTCTGCAAAGGCAAATCATGTCTTACTAACTTGATAGAATTCTTTGAGGGTGTAAATAAACACATAGATAAAGGGGACCCAGTCGATATTGTTTACCTTGACTTTCAAAAGGCTTTTGACAAAGTCCCTCACCAAAGGCTCCTAAATAAGCTCTTCAGCCATGGAATCAGAGGACAGGTCTTGTCCTGATTGGAACCTGGCTAAACTGTAGGAAACAAAGGGTGGTAATAAACGGACATTTCTCTGGGTGGAAAGAGGTGAGAAGTGGCGTACCCCAAGGTTCAGTTTTGGGTCCGTTACTTTTTAATTTATTCATTAATGACCTGGATGTAGGAGTGAATTCTGAGGTAGCAAAGTTTGCAGACGACACTAAATTGTTCAGGGTAGTTAAAAATGAATCTGATTGTAAAGAGCTCCAGAAAGATCTCTCGAAATTGAGTGAATGGGCAACAAAGTGGCAAATGCATTTTAACCTAAACAAGTGTAAAGTCATGCACATCGGGGCAAAGAACCCCAACTACACCTACCAATTGATGGGGTCAAAGCTTTCCGAGACAAACCAGGAAAGGGATCTTGGGGTTTTGGTGGACAGCTCAATGAAGATGTCAACCCAGTGCGCAGCAGCAGCGAAAAAGCAAATTCTATGCTTGGCATGATCAGGAAGGGAATCGAAAATAGGTCGGCAAATGTTGTATTGCCTCTACAAATCTATGGTAAGGCCACATTTGGAGTACTGTGTACAATTCTGGTCTCCGCACCTTAAGAAGGATATAACGGAACTGGAAAAGGTACAAAGAAGGGCAACAAAAATGATCCAAGGGATGGAGCAGCTCCCTTATGAAATCAGGTTGCAACGCCTTGGTCTTTTCAGCCTTGAAAGACGGCGTTTAAGAGGTGACTTGATCGAAGTGTATAAAATCATGCATGGGATAGAAAAGGTAAATAAAGAAAAATATTTTCTCTGTCACCCAACACTAGGACTAGGGGGCACTCCTGAAGCTCCAAGGTAGGAAAGTTAGGACTAATAAAGGGAAATATTTCTTCACCCAGAGGGTCATTGGGTTATGGAACTCACTTCCAGAGGAGGTTGTGACAGCTGTCAGCCTGGACAGCTTCAAGGCAGGATTAGACAGATTCATGGATACCAAGGGAATCAGTAGTTACTGAAATGGACATCCAAGTGCCACCTCTGTGTTGATGGAGGCAGGCAGGATTTTCCCCGGGTACTGGTTGTGGGGGTCAGGAGCAGGTGAGGGTTTTGCCCTCCTTTCTGCTAGAGATCCCTGTGTACAACTAGTGGGCCACTGTGTGACACAGAATGCTGGACTAGATGGGCTGAGGCCCGATTCAGCATGGCTCTTCTTATGTTCTTATGTTCTTATGTTCTTATGTCCACATTCTTGCGTACATAATCCTCGCTGCCCCTGCCGCCAGATGATAAAATATTTTATCTTTGTTGATGTCACAGTCTATATTAATCATGCCTAGTAGAAAATGTTCTGGTTTGAATTGAATTTTTGTCTTTAGGAGTTTTTTGGAAGCTTCGTGAATCTCTTTCCAATAGCACTTCGCCCTTTCACAGTACCACCACATTTGTAAAAAAAATTCCTCTCCTGCTTCCCACATTTCCAACAATTATTACTCACGTGTTTATTAAATTTAGATTTTTTTATGTACCATTGGTACATCATTTTCAGCCAATTTTCTTGAATATCGTACAAATGTGTGTATTTTAATTTTTTGGTCTAAATTTTCTCCCATTCCTTCATCATTATTGTTCTCCCAATGTTTTGGCCCATTTACTCATACAGTCCCTGACAGTGCTTCACAATAGAAGAATTTTGTAAGTCATTGTAATTGTCTTCTTTTCGCTCCTTAGCACTCTATTCCAGGCCAACTCTTTCTCTGAGAAACCAACCTATCAGGATTGTCCCTATTATATTGCTCCCTTAACTGATAGTAAAGGAGCCAGGAAATGTTGCTAAATTGCCTACTTATTTCTTCCTGTGACCTTGATAACAAATTTCCCTTCTCTTTCTTTAAAATGTCCCCGTACGTACGGCATTTTGTCCAGCCTATTTCTCTTCTTTGGTTCGCTTCCAAAATTGAAATCTACATGGGTGTTTTTACAATATAGTCTATTCTTATGTTTTCCCCATATTTTCAGTAGAGCTGAACGGATGAAATGATTGCCGAAATTCTTTTCAACTTTTTTTCTTTTGTACCACCGGTATGCGTGCCACCAAGCTCTCAGGTCATGGCCTTCTAAAGTTAAGATTTTCGTTTTCTTTAGCATTATCCAATCCTTTATCCAGACTAGACCACTGGCTTCAAAATGCAATTCCAAGTGTGGTACACCTAATCCTCCCCTTTTCCTTTAGTTGGCTAAATTGGTAAAGTTTATTCTTTCTTTTTATTGTTCCAAATGAATTTTGTTATTTCCTTATTCCAGACCTTATTCCATACTTGCATATTCCTTATAATCGGTAAATTTTGGAAAAGATGCATTAGTTGTGGTAGGATGTTCATCTTTACAACAGATATTCTACCTAGGAGTGACAGATTTAGACATTTCGATTTGTCAAGGTTTTTCCATACCTCTTTCCACTTTGATTCATAATTGTTTTTAATTAATTGTGAGTTTTTTGCCGATGATTCACCCAATCATTTAATTTTCTTTGCTACTTGTATTCCTGTAATGTCGTTTAATAATTCTTGTTGTTTTTTTGAGATTTTTTTGTTAGGGTCATTGTTTTCTTCTTATTTATTTTAAATCCTGATACTAGCCCAAACATTTTGATTTTGTCCAACCATTTCTTATCTACCGGGTCTTCTATTGTGCACATTAAGTCATCAGTGAATACTCTTATTTTGTAGTTTTCTTTGTTAATTTTGGCACCCCATAAGTTCTTATCTTCCCTTATGCTGTTCAGCAAGACTTCCAATGTTAATATAAAAATAAGTGGGGAGAGTGGGCAACCTTATCGCGTTCCTTTTTCCACTCTTATCTTGTCTGTTTCTTGTCCATTTTCCAATAATTTCGCATATTGCCCTTCATAAATTGCATGAACTGCATTCAGAAAACTATAGCTGATGTCCATTTCTTTCATTATTGTTTTGAAAAAGTCTCAATTTAACAAGTCAAACACTTTTTCTGCATCTAACGCTAATACAACTAATTTTTTTTCATTGTCTCTCATAATATTCTAATGTATTAATTATGATCCTGACATCTCTCATATATCTGTTGGGTAAGAAACTGGTTTGGTCTTTTGTAATCGTGTTCATTAATAAAGATTTTAGTCATTCCGCAATTATGTTGGTAAAAGTCTTGTAATCTGTGTTGAGCAAAGAGATGGGCCTGTAATTTGTTACATCTGTGGGATCTGTATTATCCTTGTGAATCATAATTATGCTTGCTGATTTCCATGTGCCTGTGATTTTCCCTTTGATAAAAATTTTGTTCATTATGTCACGCCACAAGCCTCAGTTTCCCTTATTTCCCCTGAACCAAAGTGCAGCCATGATGGTAACAAGAAATCCTCCAGGCCTGTCTGTGTTTCCCAAGTGAACTCTGTACATTGCAGCCTGGGTGAAACACTCAAGGCCGCAGTAGTTACTCCCAGCAATAAGTGGAGCCAGTGGAGACCAGCATTGGGATAAACTCCCTTCCACAGATGTGGGCACGAATTGGCTTACATACTTTGTCTCTGAGGTTTACCTAAACAGCAGCTGCAGTCCATCATGGGAACCATGAAGTGCGACGCAAGTACGTCAAATAGATCAAAGGGTTTGGACCCTATAACCGTTTGCTCTGAGCTAGGCTAGCCATCTCGAGCCAACGATCGCATTCCCTGACCATGGATTCCTGAACGGGCCTTGCGGCCTGCAGCTCAAGACTTTACCTGCCAGCACGCTAGTTGCTTTGGATCTAGCCCACTTGGGCCTCCGTTTGCTTTGCTGCTTTGTTCCTGTTTGCTCCTGAAAAGACTTTGCCATTGTATCCTGCTTGATCCCTGGATTGCCACGGGACCATATTCAACTGCCGCTGCTATTGAACATTGCTGCTATTTCCTAGTGCCACTTTATAGGCACTTAGCTGACTTCTAGTCTCTTTCCTATAATCTATATTCTAAATAAACCTGTTGTACCTCAGCTGAATGTGTGGTTTATCAAGGGAGGTTTGCCAGGTGTACCAGGAGGGCGACAATTAAAGTTTTAAGATGTCCCAATAATTCTTCTTGTAAAGTTTTAAAATAAACTGCTGTCAGCTCATATGGGCCGGGAGCCTTGCTTGGATCCAACTTTTTAATTGCACTCTTAATTTCCTCTTCTGATATTTCTGTATTTAATATTTTTCTCTGTTCCTCTGAGATCCTTTGTATCTTTTGGTTACACAGGTATTGTGTTATATCTTCTTTTTAAATCTGATCTCACTTATATAATTTCCCATAATACTTTTTTAATTGATTGGTAATTTTTTTGTTCTATTGTGTAGCTTATGGATCCATTTACAATCTGGGTAATATATTGTGCCTGCTTTTTCCGTCTTAATTTTCTCGACAGCCATCTGCCCGGCTTGTTGGCATTTTGAAAGTGGTATATCTTATATATTTCAAGTCCTTAGCTACTTGTTCTGCTTCCATGTAGTTTCTTCGTTTATTCAGAATCTCCAATTCCTTTTTTAGTTGGGTTTGCTTTCAACTTATCTTCTGTTGTCACTATCTCCTTCTGAATTTCGTTTATTTTTTATTCCTTTGCTTGTTCTCAATTGCATTTTGCTGTATGAGGTTCCCATTAATAACCGCTTTACTCACGTCCCAAATGGTTTTCACATATTGATACAGACTATTACTGCTATATCTTTGAACAAAAACAGTCATTTGAATGTGGTTTCCATATTTGAATATCTATCTTTGCTAAAATAATATTAACCACCACCACAACAGCAACAATAGCCTGCATCTCCTTGCAGCTCAAGGTGACATACAACATTGTTAAAACAAGGAGATAATACACTATTAGAACACCATATACACATAGTTAAAATATACATAGTTAAAATGAAATGAAATACAATGCATTTTTATAACAGAACGTATACTTTGAAATAGAATGTATATCTTTATATCAACTATAAAATGTCACAAAAAGGTTTTGGCATTTCCTAATTAAAATCCTAGTCTCACATAATCTTAGCCCAACAGTGAAACTATCAAAAATGCACATTATATATATATATATATATATATATATATATATATATATATATATATATAATTTCTTACATGTGGTCCCCAAAGTAATTCCACTTCATCAGGTGTTAGAGAAGATGTATTGTTACGGTTTTCAATTGCTTTATGCCAGGTCTGTGCAGCATTTAGACATCGTGCCTGTTGAAAGAAAATGAATACACACAATAAAACACATAGCAAAGAAACCTGTAAATGCCTATACTATGTATGCCATGTTGTAAAACCTTTATGAGTGTTCAAACAATTTAAATGCAACATATTGAAAACATGTTAAGGATATAGCTTGTTTTTATCCTTCCAAACTCATGATAATGCAATTTTCAAAAATATAATAACTAAAAGTATGAAAAAACTCTATAAGACAAAATGTCTATATCTTTATATTACTGTCAGATGATTTGGTAGTGCATAGTGTTTTCAACCTGCCAGGAAATTGCACATATTTACACCCATCGTTGCACTCTTTTGTAGTATAAAATAGTGAATATGCTGACATGGGTAACTTGGAACAATAGTATTTATTTATTTGTCACGTTTCTATACCGCCCCTTTCAGCCCGAAGGCGACTCGGGACGGTTTACACAGGCAGTCTCTGCCCTCAATACAACACAAGCAACAAGGCAAAAAATAACCCTATAATAACAAATTAACAATTAAAAACATACAATTGCAGTCTCAGCGTCATGATGAAATCAGTTTCCGTCGCATCGTCGTCATTCCATATATCTAATTAAGCCTTATATTTCATCAGCAAATGCCTCCTCAAATAGCCAGGTCTTGACTTTCTTGCGAAATGTCAGGAGGGAGGGGGGCCGATCTGATGTCTCTAGGGAGAGCGTTTCAAAGCTGAGGAGCCACCACTGAAAAGGCCCTGTCTCTCGTCCCCGCCTGTCGCGCCTGCAAAGAAGGCGGGACCAAGAGCAGGGCCTCTCCAGATGATCTTAAACATCTTGATGGTTCATAGGGAGAGATGCGTTCAGACAGGTAAGTTGGGCCCGAACCGTTTAGGGCTTTAAAGGCTAAAGCCAGCACTTTGAATTGTGCCCGGTAGCAAACTGGCAGCCAGTGGAGCAGGCACAACAGAGGAGTTGTACGGTCTCTGAATGCCACTCCTGCTATCAACCTGGCTGCTGTCCGTTGGACTAGTTGCAGGTTCCGAACAGTCTTCAAAGGCAACCCCACGTAGAGAGCGTTGCAGTAATCTATATGGGATGTAACCAGAGTGTGGACCACCGTGGCCAAGTCAGACTTCCCAAGGTACGGGCGCAGCTGGCGCACAAGTTTTAACTGCAAATGCTCCGTATCTCAACTACTATTAGTATCTCAACTGCTATCTCAACTGCTATTCCAAAGCAAGTTTTTGTTGTGATATATAGGGTGCAATTGTTTCAAAAGGAATAAAAACTTACTGAGATGACACAACAAAATCATAATCTCATACTTTAAATTACTTTGTCAGCAATACCCACCTTTTCCCATGTTACCATGTATGAAAATGTTTACATTCAGAAGTGTTTAGGTTGTGCTATTCCATATGAGATCTGTACTGTTAGACCTTGAATTTGACAAGAGGAATGTAACAAGCATCTTTGTAAATTATGTACAGGAAAATGTTGCAGAATAAATCAAAATAGCAATTTCTGAGTTTTGAACAAGATCTGAGAGATTGTGTGTATGGAGGGGGGCACAGCCCCTCCCACCCAAATTAATGTAGCTCTAAGTGTACATATCAGCAGAGAATCATTGTTGGAGCTCAGTCTTAGCCTGGGATTGTGGGACCTGATGATGGGCATTGTGATGATGATTCGACTGGGGAAAATTGAGATGGTTTGGGCAATGCAGATTTAGAGAAACAAGCTGACAGGGAGCATGAGAACAGTTCCGCCAGGCAAAGGGATGCGCCTGATAAGACACCTGGCTATGTTGGGAATTTTAACAAGGGGTTTCAAGGTCGCCGTTGTAGCCTGAGAATCCAATTAAGGAAGACGGCTGAGAAAGCGAAAGAGATTTAGTTCTGTTATGTAATGGACCAAAAGATCTCAGCTTGGTATGCTGTGACTTTTGGCCCATACAGCAATTATGTTCCAGGTGGTATTATGTAAACATGTCTGAGTGGGGCTGAGAGCTGTCCTTGCGGGTCACACCACACCAACTAGGCTTGGTGCAAGCTTGCAGCATGTTGCATCATGCTGGGCCAAGGGGGTGGTGCTTTGTGGTTGATGGACAGGGTATGGGAGTGTGTTTGGTATATAAGGTGTGTTTGTTACACTGATGCCATCTTTGGCATCAAAAGTCATGTTGTCCTTCTCAATAAACGATTGACCATTACCGGGAACGTCCTGAGTGTGGATCCTATCTTCATTGGGGAGTGAGCCATTACAGAATGCCAAAGATGCATAGCCTTTCGTGGTAGGAACCACAGAGGGTTTGGAACCTGCGAGCCTCGCGGTTGGCATGATGACTGTGTTGCCTTGTCCTTATGAGAGATGGGCCCTGTGGTTGAGAAGACACAGGGGCCCTAGGGAGAACGAGAGTGACCCGTTCTGGAGTGAGGGCGAAGAAATGGACCCGTACCTCCGAGACAGTGAGGATGAGGAGGAAGACTTCCAGGTGCAGGAGCCCCGCACGAGGATTGTGCGCTGTCTGGCATTTCGTGCAGTGGAAGCAGGTACCCCGGTCCCAGGGGGAGATGCTTCGCTACGAAGTGAGGAACAGGCTGCAGGGGCTGTGAGGAGACGCCCCGTAGCAGTGGATGGAGTGGGCCCTGGACAGTTTTGTGACGCAGGTGGTGAGGAACCCGGAGAAGCGGCGGCTTATTGCGCGTTCCCTCAGGCGAGTTCCAGAGGGACTGGAGAGGAACCCGGAGAAGCGGCAGCTAGTTGCGTGTTCGTTCAGGCGAGTTCCAGAGGGACCGGAGAGGAGCCCAGAGAAGTGGCGGCCAGAGAAGTGGCGTCGTCGACTCAGGTGGACTCCCAGGCGGCCCGAGAAAGTGAAGCTTTGGCAGAACGGATCTATGAGCATTTTGAGGAGATATGCGTCTGGGCTAGAAGTGCTGCACAGAGTCCATCCAGGGCGGCCAGTGATGCCCCATGCGAATGGGAGGCCACTGTTGCTGAAGGAGATGTGTGTGCACAAAAGCACTCGGGAGCCAGGAGTCGCAGGGCTCAGAAGCGCAGGAGGAATAGATCCACCAAGGTGAGCAAGAGCATGCCTCAGGCTTCTCGTGAGTATGTGCCTTGGAGCGAAGAGAAATGGAATGGGTGGCAACCAGATCCTAGACTGCAAAGGTGCATCGATCAGGCTCGCCGCCTGAAGGCTGTGCTTCCGAGGGAAGACACAGAGGGAGAAGAAGAAGGCCAGTATGAAGATGCTCTTGAGATGGTGGAGAATGAGGTGAACGAGTGCACAGTGCGGCTGGAGAATTCGCCACCTAGTTTGCTGTCGGCCCAAGAGACAGAGGTTTATTTTCCTGTGAGCGAAGAAGACACCTTTGTCCTGGAGGGAGAGGCCCAGTCTGCCTCGGTTGTCTTGGAAACCGAGCTTCCTGAGGGGAAAGCGGCGGAGAATTGCCTGTCTTTAGATGTCCCGGCCTACAGTGAGGGGGAAAGGCCGGCGCGGAGTTGTGTGGAGGAGATGGATTCGCACCTCCCTTCCAGCAGTGAGAAAAGCTTTCAGCTGGAAAGTGAAACTGCTTTGGCTGTGGAGGCCCTCGGAAGTTTGCTAGCTTGGGGAGTTTTACTGTCCTTTCTCCCTAATCTTGAAAGGGGAGTGGAGGCTGCAGACGCAGAAGCAGCCAAGTCTGAGCCAGAGAGCGCGACCAGTGCTTCACCGGATGGGATGTCAACCGAGTGGGTGGCTGGAGCAGTTGAGGGCAAATTGTCTGATGAGTGCCCTGCAAAAGTGGAAGTGGAGGAAAAGAAGGGGGAGGAAAAGCCCCTTTGCAATGTGTGTGTCACTGATGTGCCTGTGATTGATGAAGAGCCTTTTGCAGAAGAAGGCAGTCAGCTGGTGGCTGCTCTTAGTTCTGCTCTTCCGTGGGCCATCATACTACAGATGTGGCTTTCCGGAGGGGACGCCGTGACTCAGAAGGAGTTGGCTATGCAGAGGGAAGCAACAGGAGGGGGTGCCCCAACCGAGGAGAGCAGTCCGGAGCCGGTGGAAGCCGCCAAAGTATCTCTGCGGCCTGAAGCTGTTGGTGAGGAGAAAGTCGCTGAAAGTCCCCTGCTGTTGGATGCTGTTCCTCTTGAAAGAGAGAGGGAGTCGGCCGTGGAGTGGAGCAGCGGAGATGGGGCTTGGAGTTCGAGAGGAAATGCTGTGTCGGAGGTTATCGAGATGGCGAGGTCCGTGGTTGCAGTGCCAGTCGAGGTGAAGAATTCGAGAGATGGTGTTGAGGGAAGTTTGAGGATCTTGCCAACTTCCCAGCTCCAGTTGGTCCTGGGGGGACCTATGCTAAGTCTTTCGAGGGGTGGGAGCCTGATTGGGTTTGAACAAAGTTCTTCGAAGAAGATTCTGATGCTGAACGTTGGGCGAAATCCCTTGCGGCTTCGAGAGGTGAACTTTGGAGCATACTGAACTTGAGGCCCCCAGAAATTGAACTGATGACCAGCATTTCGATGGTAACTGTGTTAGGCTTGACTCTGGGGGGTGGCAATGTGAAAGAATGGGCAATGCCCTGCCTGGTTGTATATTCTTGGGGAAAGAATGGCTCCTGGGTGTCAGGGGTGACTTGAAAAAAGAAATCCCATGCTTAGTTGGGACAGAAATTGATGGTGCCGAAACCAGTACGGATTGAATGACGCTGGGACTTTAAAATTGTCAATATGATTTCAGTTATATAATTTAGAGTTATGTGCCTAATGAAACTTCAATGTATGCTTTTGATTTTATAAGTGTTATGAAGTTGGCTAAGTACATGTATTGTATTGGGTTTCAAACTTGCCTTTAGTTTTCTTTAAATGTAGAAGTAATATTTACATAGTGATTTGTGTAAATTACAGTTATTAGAAATGTATAAGATGTCTTTACATATTGATTTGGGAGATGCATTGATTGTTAGAGATATTAGAATTGTTTACTGGGTTAAGATGTCCTTAGAAATGGGAATTATAGTTTCACTGTTTAACTGGGTATCCCTGGGGGAATGCAAGTTTATTGATGCTTTTATGGTTTGAAATGAAGGGGCCCGTTAGGTTTATTGTCCTGGGATATAGAGGTGTGAGAAAGTTGGGTTTCATATGCTAATTGAGGGGGTTAGCAGTTTGCCTTTCCTTTAGTGTTAGGAAAGATAGAGATGCGCTCTACATGTTGAGGCTGTGTGTGGGCCAGTTTGAAGTTGTGGCGTTACCTCTTGTTGAGTTGGTTAATAGTGGATAAGGGTTCTAAGGCTTGAATAAAACCGCTTGAATAGATTTAGATGTGTGTGTGCGTGCTGCTTCACGTGGATGTTTCATTCCCACGTAAGTGATGGCTAGATAGTTTAGACAGATGTGTTTTGCCGCAGGGGGGATTGTAGTTTGGTAAGTACCTTTTGCCAAGGTGGCAAGGGGGTTGGTGTGTGTTCAAAGGATAAGGGTCTAGCTTGGTGTTTTGACTTTATACGCAGATGAGAATTACCTGCGTGGGGAGTTATTGTTTGGTTGGTACCTCTTGTCAAGGAGACAGGAGGGTTGGGTTATTTAGTGATTTAGGGGGGATTGGATTTTGTGTGTGGTTAGCTTGGCACAGTTGACTCATTCCTGTGCAATAGGTTCAGCTTGTTGATTAAGGTAAGATGGATGTGTGTTTTGATAGATTATGTAGTGGTCAATGGCTGTATAGAGAATTGTAGTTTTGTTGGTACCTCCTGCTTTTGCAGTGGGAGGTTTTGGAAGCTATAGGGTTTGGAATCTTGATTGTGTGAATGGTAGTGGTGAGATTCCTTAAGCTGTGAAAGTGTGGTTTTGGTTTGTGCTGTAAGGCTGCGCAGATGTTTTATTCTTGCGTTTTGGGTGTGCGTTTGATGAGAGAAGTTTGAGTGCGGCTTGTCTAACGATTGATGTGTAGTTTAGTCGTACCCGTTGACGTTCAGGTGGAGGTTGGGAGTTTTGGTGACAGCATAGTGATTTGAATGATGGGTGCTGCAGTAGATTTGAAGGATGGGTGTTGCAGTAGAGATTGGAGTGTTTTAATATGTTTGAAGATGGCCGAAGGTAAAGTTGGCCTTGGGCAGGCAAGGCATTAGTGCTGTAGGAATGTTTGTTGAGCAGCTGCACATGGGGGAGTGCAAGATTGGAAGGGAGTTTCTAGTGTGTGAGAGAGATTGGTTTCCTTCTCAGAATGTGTGGGGACTGGAGTAAGGTTTTGTAGATAATAGAGCTGGTTATTGCTTTGGTTCTGCAAGGGGTGGTTATAGAGTAGGATTTGGAGGTTCAGATATGAGCTTTAGGTAGTGTCCTTCGGAACCCCTTCAGGGGGGAGGGAGAAGAGCAGCCTGTAATGGACCAAAAGATCTCATCTTGGTATGCTGTGACCTTTGGCCCATACAACAATTATGTTCCAGGTGGTATTATGTAAACATGTCTGAGTGGGGCTGAGAGCTGTCCTTGGGGGTCACACCACACCAACTAGGCTTGGTGCAAGCTTGCAGCATGTTGCATCATGCTGGGCCAAGGGGGTGGTGCTTTGTGGTTGATGGACAGGGTATGGGAGTGTGTTTGGTATATAAGGTGTGTTTGTTACACGGATGCCATCTTTGGCATCAAAAGTCATGTTGTCCTTCTCAATAAACGATTGACCATTACCGGGAACGTCCTGAGTGTGGATCCTATCTTCATTGGGGAGTGAGCCATTACACTGTTATATATTTTTAGTCCCCCCCCCCCCCAGGGCCTCAGTTTGAGGCAACTTTGCAATTGGGACTATAGTTTTCTAGTCTGTTCATGGGACTTTGTTCTTGAATTCTAGCTTTGGATTATTGCCTGACTTCATGCCTTGCCTTGCTTTCTTGGGATCTTGGTTTTGTTTTGGATTTGCCTCTGCTTGAATTACTTTGTTATCTTGGAACCTAAGTTTTTTTGATTTTTTGCTTTTAGATAATTCTTCGTCTGGATTATTGCATCTTTTTGTCTTCTTTTTTACTGCATTTATTGGAGCTTTATTTACTACAATAAAAGAACTGTCTATCAAGCCCTTGGTGTTGTGTGGGTGCATTTAGAGGGTCATTTCCTGCCTGGGATACGTCAATCATAGTGTTGAAGGAGAACACATAGACCATCTAGTCCAACCTCCTGCCATGCAGAAAAAACACAATCAAAGTACTCCTGACAGATGGCCATCCAACCTCTGTTTAAAAGCCTCCAAAGAAGGAGCCTTCACTACACTCAGAGATTGTAAGTTGCTTACCTGTAACTGTATTTCCCTGAGTGGTCACCTGTGAATTCGTACATATGGTATGTTCTGCGTCAGCAGAGCAGCTTCAGAACCTTCTAAAAGCATTTGATTGGCTAGTAGTAGCCCCGCCCCTCTGTATATATAGCCCTAACCAGGGGCTACCAAGCCAGTTCTCTTCCACCGCATAAAGCAGCCAGAAGGACTAGGCATGACCAGAGGGGAGGAAGGGCGGGAATGTACGAATTCACAGGTGACCACTCAGGGAAATACAGTTACAGGTGAGCAACTTACAATTCCCTGTCGTGGTAACTGTGAATATGTACATATGGTATCAGAATACCAAGCTACTAACCTTGGAAGGTGGGCGTCATGCCACCGAAGAAAAGAGGACTGCTCTTCCAAATTCTGCTTGCTTCCTCGACACCGCATCCATCTTATAGTGGGATACGAAAGTCAACGGAGTCGCCCATGTAGCCACATGGCACACCGCATCCAACGATACTCCATGCAGGAACACCGCCGACGTTGACATAGCTCTCGTAGAATGGCCCTTGGGTTGGACAGGAAGTTCCCTCCCTGACATGGTGTTGGCCAAGCGGATTGCAGCGACAATCCATGCGGAGAGTCTCTGGGTTGAGACTAGAAGCCCCATTGAGTCCTTGCGATATTTGACAAATAACCTAGTGGACTTCCTGTGTGTAGAAGTTTTTTCTAAGTAGAACGCTAAGGCCCTACGGACATCTAAAGAGTGCAATGAGCGTTCTAAGGCAGACGATGGATTCAGAAAAAATGCTGAAAGTACTAAATCCTGTGACATGTGGAAATGTGATGCCACTTTAGGGAGAAAAGCTATGTCCGTTCGCAGGACCACTTTATCTTTATGGAACCTGATATACGGTGGATCGGATCTCAGGGCACACAGTTCACTCGCGCATCTGGCTGATGTAATAGCCACTAAAAACGTCCCCCAGGCAACCCTGCTTGAGATCCGCCTTCCTGCGTGCCCCGAACAGGGGGCACTTGGCATTTCTTTTGGTGGCAAAGAGATCCACTGAGGGGGTCCCCCACATCCTGAAGATGTGAGTTACTTCCTGCGGATGGAGGGACCACTTGTGGTGACTTAGCGGGGATCGACTTAATGCATCTGCTACTGTGTTTTCTTCCCCGGGAATGTGTGCCGCGGTGAGAATAATTCCTTTCTGCAGACACCATTCCCACACTTGAATTGTGAGGCTCAGGAGCGAAGGAGAGTGAGTGCCCCCCTGCTTGTTGAGATAATACATCACAGTCGTATTGTCTGTGAGTATTAACACAACATGACCCCTGAGGAACAGTTCGAAAGACTCTAGCGCCCTTTGGACCACTAGGAGCTCCAGATAATTGATATGAAAGGCTGACTCGTGATGAGTCCAAAGGCCTTGAGCTGTCAGACCCATTGAGTGCGCTCCCCAACCTGTCATGGATGAGTCTGTTGTCACCGTCCTCGACGGGTTGGGAGGTAGGAATGGAAGTCCCCGACACACGTTTCGGGAGACTCCCCACCACAGGAGTGACTGGCGGACCCTGACTGGTAAACTGGTCTGTCGTGCAGAGGATTGAACTCAGAAGGAAGCCAACTTTGAAGTGGCCTGAGTCTGAGTCTGGCATGAGGCGTGACAGCTGTTGTTGACGCCATGTGTCCTAAAATAACTTGGACCTGATGCAGAGTGATCGTATGTGCCCTGACCATTCGAAACACCAAGTCCTGCAATGAGGAAAACCGGTCCTCTGGAAGGAAAGCTTTTTGCACCGAGGAGTCCAGCATCGCTCCAATGAAGTTGACCCGTCGGGATGGTACCAGGTTCGACTTCTCCCAGTTGAGTACAAGCCCTAAAGACTGGAGGAGAGATAGGGTAAGGGAGATATCCTGATGCAATTGTTCCCGTGATCGAGCTACCAAGAGCCAATCGTCAAAATACGGATAAACCGTAACCCCTCTGGTTCTTAGGTATGCCATAACCACGGACATACATTTGGTGAAGACTGGCGGGGCCGAGCCTAAACCATAAGGCAACACGTTGAAACAATAAGGCTGATCACCCACCATGAAGGCAAAGAGGGACCTATGGTGTGGGGCTATAGATATATGAAAATAAGCGTCACATAAATCAATCGTAACGAACCAAACATCTTTATTTAATAAAGGTAAAATGGAGGTCAACGTAACCATTCTAAATTTCTTTGGTATCAAAAACTCATTAATATCCCTAAGATCTAAAATGGGACGCATACCACCACCCCTTTTTAGAAATTAGGAAATATCTGGAGAAAAAACACAGATATACTTGTGAAACAGGAATAGGGGATACAGCCCCTTTCAACAGTAACTCCGTTATTTCCGCTTCCAACTGCAGAGAAGGAGTAGTAGACTTAACAAACCCCAATGGGGGATTACAACTCAATTCTAAGGAATAACCTGATGAAACAATTTGTAACACCCAAGCATCAGATGTTATTTGAGACCAGGTCTCATAGAAGGGTGCTAGCCTATTTAAAAAATAAGTAGAAACTGAATGGGAATGGGATGTGCCCTCACCAAGGGGAGTGTTGGTACTTGAAGCACAAAGATCGTCACCTGTAGAGATAAAACATACTTAATAAACATAAGGAAAGGTCTCAATAACGTCTCTTAGAGAACGGTTGAGATTTGCCCTTACCCTGGTATGTACGGAAACGATTCTTGGAACCAAAATTCTGTCGTTTCCTTTGCTGGAATCTAGGAGCGCCTCCAGATCTATAATTTTTGAAACCACCTCCAGAAAAATTAGAATTATTCTTCCTATAGAATGGAGTGGATGGTTGGTTGCGTGGCTTACTGTAATAAGGCTGATTCGGCTGGCCGAAACATTGTGCCGCCTGGCGGACGTCCTGTTTTTGTTTAATATCCACGTCCGTGGCTGGATTAAATAACCCTTTACTATGCATTGGCAGATCTTCTGCCAAATTTCTTCCCTCCTCGGATAATGAGGAGGTGCGCAATCAGGTGTGGCGTCTCAGCGCCGTAGCTGTAGCGAATAAGCGACTAGGGCTCTCAGCTAAGTGCTGCGCGAAGTCCTTTTGGAATTGTGATAACACAAGGGCTTCACTCTGAATAGCCCTGGTCAAATTTCTTCTATCCTGTGGCAACCATTCAAGGTGTGGCAAAATCAAACCCCACAGATAAGATTGATAGCCACTTAAATAAGTGGCATAGTGTGCCATGCGTGTGAAAAGTCCAGCTGCCAGGTGGACTTTCTTGCCTAACGCATCAATTTTCCTCCCCTCTTTATCCGCCGGAGAAACGAGAGCCACTCTGGGGCGTTTTGTCTTAGTAAGCTCTGTGACAACTGTATTCGGCTTTGTGGGCGAAGCAATCCAATCTACAGAAGATAAAACTACTTTATATAAGGCATCAATGTGCCTTGGAACGGCTGATGCTAGGGCAGGAGGAGCATCAGGAAGTTCTGCTAGTGTAACTAAATAGAGCAGGACTGGAACTATTTGAGCGGCAGGTCTACGCTGCTCATCTGCTCTAAACATGGGATCTTCCACTGAACCTACCACCTTAGGTGTAGGTAGATCCAAAGCTTTAATCAGTTTATTCATCAAGGCAATAAAATTTCCCAACTCTGCAGGTGGGATTTGGTCTCCCTTCTTCCCCTTGTCCTGAACATTGTAATCAACATCTTCCCCTGAGGAGTCAGACTCCTCTTGTCCCACATGTCCAGGGAGTACAATCACTGAAGATGATTGAGGCAATGCTTGTGGAGCTTGGATGTGTTCCTGAACTGGAACCAATGGAGCAGCCTGCATTTGTGTGGGCTGTGGGAGTTGCGAAGGGAGCGGAAATTGTCCCTGAAGCAATGGAGTTGTCCCAGCAAGTCCTTGAAAAGCTTGCTGCTGAGAAGCTTGAGGAATCGCTGCCTGGGTGGATCCTATAAAGACAAACCCCTGAGGAGTCAGCTGCCATAAGCCCTGCTGGAAAGGCAAGGGCAGCTGAGGCGGAGCTTGTTGCTGCATCGGGGGCGGAGCTGGCTGGGAAACAGCTGATTGCAGACTCCCTCCTCTCCTTGGAAAGCGGCTGTGGCGGCTTGAATTAGTGCGCCTTCTGCGGCGGCGTGCTGAGGAATCAGAAGAGGATGAGGATGAGGATGACGAAGAGGATGACGAAGAGCGGCGCCTCCTACACCACGGTGAGGGAGAGGAGTGCCGAGAAGGTGCGCTCCACCGCCGCCTCCGAAGCCGGGGATGCTGAGGCGCGATGTCGAAGCGAGGTGGATGCAGGGGGCGGTCCCGATCTCGAGCTCCCCGGCTTTGGCGATGCCGGAGAGATGAAAGAGGCTGACGCTTGTGACGTCATCGCCTCAAGGGACAGCCTCTGCGATGTCGAAGGCAGCGGAGACTGAGGGAGTGACGGAGCTGCCTGCAGTAACTGTGTAGACTCCTGAAGAGGGAGCTCCTGCAGCAGCTGGAAGGGAGGTGAGGTGCCAATCGGTGACAACCTAACATCCTCCCTTCGCGCCTTATTTGCCACACTTGGCTGAGGCAAAGGCGCCCGGCGGCCATCCAGGCCCTCAGCCGGTTTGGGCTTTTTTGCCTTTTTCTTCATCGGAGCCTTAGCAGGGACAACTGAACGCAATGAAGACACTCCTTGAGGTGTCATAAGCCCAGAATCCAGGATGGGGGCCTGAGAAGGAAGCAGCGTCTTCTCAAATAAGGCTACCTTTAGCCGGGCCTCCCTGTTCTTCCTGGTTTGGGGTGTAAACGCCTGGCAAATAGCACAGGCTTGCCCCAAATGACCCTCTCCCAAACACACCAGGCATAGATCATGTCCATCCGTGTCTGGGAGGATATTAGGACATTGTCCATGAAGCAGGTTTGGTACTTTTCCGAGCATAAAAAGTACAGTCAGAGAGTGATGCTACTTGCGTGTCAACTCTGAAAAAGAGGGTTTTGGTGCCAGAAATCAGACAGGCACTTGCAATGAAAGACTAACACCATGATTAAATGCATTTTAATACACCCTGTGCCCAATTTGAGATACTTTAGGCTAGATGGGTGGAAACAGTGCAGCTTGAGCTATGAAAGTTAATGGGAATTTTAATGTGAATGGAAAACACCACTGCGCATGGCAAAGAGTCTGACCTTCTCCGCTGCTGGCAGGGAGCCCGGAACTAATGTTTCAAGTCAAAGAACAGAGAGACTCAGCTTTGATAGCTTGCACTGTGAGAAAGGAATAACTAATAGATGGCTATTGTTCTCAATCTTAGGTATGACAGAGAGATGATGCTAATAATTTATGCAGTGTTTATTGGATTAATGAAATGTCATGTAACAACAGTAATCACCAGCCAATTATGCTTGTTTTATCCATGAAGAAGGGGTGGGCTTGACTGAAATGACTCCATTACTGGTATAAATGTCTTTGTATGAGATGTGACGGGGTCCTTTGCCCCTATCTGCAGCTGTGTTCTGCTGGCAAAGCCCACCAGCTGGTGCCAGGAATAAATTCTTTTTTGATTTTCACCTATTTCACAGTTGTCGTGTGTTTCCCCTCATCCTAGAGCCCGCGCGTACAAGCAGCTTGGTAAGATTTGATTGGTACTTGGAGTTCCATAACTCCTCAATTCTGCTTCATCCACACTTCTTGAAAGAAGTAGTTGACATCTTCTGAGGAAAAATGCCTCAAATTAATGTGAGCAGAACACACCAATTAAGTCCAACAGTATCAAAAACCAACTTAGCAGGCAAGAATAGTCAAAATAGCCAAAAAAGTCAGTCAGAAGCAGTCCAAAATGAGAAATGTCAGAAGACAAACGAAGGTTCTCCTTTTGCTGTTTTTAGCGGACGAAGAGAACTGGCTTGGTAGCCCCTGGTTAGGGCTATATATACGGAGGGGCGGGGCTACTACTAGCCAATCAAATGCTTTTAGAAGGTTCTGAAGCTGCTCTGCTGACGCAGAACATACCATATGTACGTATTCACAGTGACCACGACAGGGAATAGTGAGTTCAACTGCTGAACAGCTCTTATATATATTTATCATGTCAGGGGTGAACCAAACAGTTATATTGTATTTTTTAAAAGACAAAAGTTTGCAAACTTTGCATTCTATTAAATGTCCTTTGACTAGTAGCTGGCCACTTGGAGTGCCTCTGGTGTTGCTATAAAGATGTCCTCCATTGCACATGTAGCAGGGCTCAGGTTGCATTGTAGTAGGTGATCTGTGGTTTGCTCTTCTCCACACTTGCATGTCGTGGATTCCACTTTGTGGCCCCATTTCTTAAGGTTGGCTCTGCATCTTGTGGTGCCAGAGTGCAGTCTGTTCAGCGCCTTCCAAGTCACCCAGTTTTCTTTGTGCCCAGGAGGGAGTATCTCACTTGGTATCAGCCATTGATTGAGGTTCTGGGTTTTAGCTTGCCACTAAGTAGTTGGTGTGCTGGTTGATATTCAAACAGGGGATGGGCCCGGGATGTCACTGACTTGGTCATTTCACTATTGGTTGCTACTTCCCGGCGGATGTCAGGTGGTGCAATATGGCTAAACAGTGTAACTTTTCCAGTGGTGTAGGGCGCAGACATCTCGTGATAATGCGGCATGTCTCATTAAGAGCCACATCCACTGTTTTAGCATGGTGAGATGTGTTCCATACTGGGCTTGCATACTCAGCAGCAGAATAGCAAAGCACAAAGGCAGATGTCTTCACTGTATCTGCTTGTGATCCACAGGTTGTGCCAGTCAGCTTTCGTATATTGTTTCAGCTCTTATGGACAGAAAGCACCCCTTATTCCATTAACTGTTTTAATTGTGGCATGACATAGTTAGCCACAAGATCTTTTTCACATGTACTGTTATTAAGCCAGCAAAATTAAAGGAACAAGAACAAGTTCACAAAAGCAAAGCAAAAGTTTTTTGACTGAGCAAAATAGAATCTTTGGTAGTTTTTTCACTGTGGACAGATACACATAGCGTGGAAAGCACACATACTCCTGGATATTTGTGGAGGGCGTCCAAATGATGCCCCATGAATTGTCAAAGGGTTTCATGGCTGGAATCACTGGGTTGCTGTAGGTCTTTTAGGCTGTATGGCCATGCTCTAGAAACATTCTCTCCTGACTTTTCGTCTGCATCTATGGCAGGCATCCCCAGAGGTTGTGAGGTCTGTTGGAAACTAGGAAAATTGGGTTTATCTATCTCTGGAAAGCCCAGGGTGGGAGAAAGAACTCTTGTCTGTTGGAGCTAGGTGTGAATGTTTCAATTGGCCACCTTGATTAGCATTTGATGGCCTGACAGTTTTTAGGTGTGTCTTTTTACTGCCTGGGGGAAGTCTTTGTTAAGAGGTGATTAGCTGTTGCTGATGGTTTCTTCTCTAGAATTTCCCTGTGTTTGAGTTTTGTTCTTTATTTACTGTTATAATTTTAAAGTTTTTTTAAAATACTGGTAGCCAGATTTTGTTCATTTTCATGGTTTCTTCCTTTCTGTTGAAATTGTCCACATGCTAGTGGATTTCAATGGCTTCTCTGTGTAGCCTGATATGCTAGTTGTTAGAATGGATCTAGTGTTCTCAAATAATATGCTATGTCCAGGTTGGTTCATCAGGTGCTCTGCTATAACTGACTTCTCTAGTTGAAGTAGTCTGCAGTTCCGGACTTCTGAGGGGGCAGTCCAGACAGAATCTGCCCAGAAAACCATGAGGGCACCAACCCCCCCCCCCCCCCACAAAACCCTCAAAAATAAAAATAAAACTCACCGGGAGCCGTTTGGCTTGTCTTCCTGACTGAAGAAACATACCAAGTATGTTTGAAAAGAAGAGGGGGCTCCCCCTCTATTTTTGGGCGTCATTTGTATGTTCCTTCAGGCAGGAAGAGAAGCCAAACGGCTCCTGGTGAGTTTCCTTTTTATTTTAAAGTGTTTTGGGTTTGTTTGTTTGTTTGTTTTGGATGGCCACATGTTATCTTGGAAATATTTGGGATGACATGTGGACAGGCATCAGGGAAAGCCCATTTTTCTCCTGCCTGTGTGGATTTAAACCCCCTTTGGAGCAGGTTTCTTAAACAGAAGTGCTAATAAGATTGGTCACAACATCAAGAAACACTTGCAATAATCACTTTGTAAGATCTGCATTATTGAAAATATGGTCTAAATATAAAAACAGGTTTCATTTAAAAACACCGATGTGGTTCTCCCCAAACGAGGCAGAACAAAAAAGAGAAATTCCCTATGTAAGATGGTTAAGATATGATGCATTGTTAAAGTGTAACAAACAGGAAATAAATCTGAAAACTATGGAGGAAATCCAAGAGATTGACCCTAGATTAAACTGGTTCCAATTTTGGCAGATTAGTGAAAACTTTAAAATAGACAAAAAAAAGGGATTTGAGATGAAAGAGACCTTTTGGGATAAGATATTAAAAACGGAAAAAAAACTAATTGGAAAAATATACCAGCAGTTACTAACATGGACGACAGAGGAAGAACAAATAAAGGACGTGATGATTAAGTGGGCAAGAATGGTGGGCCACTCCATCGATTTGGCGCAATGGGAGGAAATATGGACTAAGAAGCTTAAATACGCCTACGCAAGTGAGATTAAGGAGAATTGGTTAAAAATGTTCATGTGGTACCTGACGCCGGAAAAACTGTCTAAATATAATAAAGGGAAGACCAGTGAGAAGTGTTGGAAATGTGGAAGAGCCAGAGGAACATTTCTCCACCTATGGTGGGAGTGTAAAATTGTAAAAAAATTCTGGTGGGGTGTATATCATAAGTTGAAGGAAATTTTTAAGATAAATTTCGAATTCAGACCGGAATATTTCTTGTTGGGGATGGTGGACTTCAAAATTACTAAAAATGATGATAAGGTTTTCTTTTATTTAACCACTGCGGCAAGAATATGTATAGCCCGACAGTGGAAAGGAAAAGAAATTATTCCATTTAATGACTGGATGATAAAATCCTTAGATATAATGAACATGGACTTACTAACACAGAGGTTAGCTCAAAATAGAAAATCTTCAAACCATACCGAGTGGGAGAAATTTATTGGATTTATAAGAAGGAATAAGTATAAATATTTATGATAATATGATTTAATGGGTTAGAGAAAGTAGATACATATACATATATAAATACACACAATGTGGCCTAGAGAATGGGTCGATAAGAATCCTCGGGTCAAATGGACCCCTCAGAGGGAGGGGAACCATAAAGATGATTAAAGGACAATTAATAGCTATCGCATCGGGATAGGAAGTCAAGAATGTTTTATTTGGGGGAGTGGATGATGCTTTGTCTATGTTGATGTCCATGTCTATGTCTATGTTAGGGGTAGGTGTCTTGTTTGGTAAGGGGGTGGTGGTGGGTTCGCATGTTTCTTATGTATGTCCAACTTTTATGCGCAATAAAAAAAATTTTAAAAAAAGAAACACTTGCATTGAAGCACAATTGTTTTAAATAAGTGGGTCTGCTAATACTGTGAAGGCCTTTGCCTCTGGGAAGGAAAACAGATTCAAACATCAATTTTCATGAGAACCTGTTCACATACCCCTATCTACAACAAAAGAGTATTACAAATACGTGACCTCTTCCATAGTTGAGTTGTATTCAAAGTCATGTCTGCCATTCATTTCCCACAGTACGTAGTTTGCTTCAACAGTATCAACAATCTTATCACCCATATATCTGAAAACAACAAAAATGAGTTGAAAAACATATTCTCAGAAAGAATAAAAGACATATTCAAGGTCTTCCTGTTTGTGATCCAGAGAGCAACATATTTTCAAAGTCTGGATGACACTTGTCATCCAGACAAGTGAGAAGTAAGAGATGTAGCCCTTTGTGACCAATTCTCTTTTCGTTACTGTTTTTCTACTGTGTGTATATGTGCGACCCCATGAATTTTATAGCATTTTCTTAAGGGATACTCTGAGGTGTTGCCAGTTCCTTCTTATGGAGCCTACAGCTCCTGCTATTCATTAGCAGCCTCCCATCCACGTACTAGCCAGAACTGACTCTGGTTAGCTTCCATAATCAGACAGTATCTGGCTCCTTTAAATTATTTGTAAGTAATACAACTAAAACATATGTTTCAATTAGAGTAAAAAGCAGTAAATAGAGGAAGGATAGAATGATTTTTGTCATCCTCAAGTCCTGTTCAGGAAATCAGTGATGCAGTTTAAATGCAGTGAATGGTGTTATATGAGTCTATACTGAACATATAATGCAGTTTTAAACTGCACTATATGGCAGTGTAGACAAGCCCAAATCTGCTTGGTTTTTCCTTCCCAGGATCAGTGTAGAAAGCTGTCTTTTTCTGGATATCCACAATGCTTCATTTTTACTTACAAGAGAACTGTCGGCCGAAATGGTTCTTCATACTCAGCTTCTATTGGACAACCATAGGTTTCAATATTATACTTTATTTCCTATGGGAAAAAGTAGTTTAATATGCATTTACTTTCTTGCATTTGTACCATCAGCTCATTAGAATAAAATGTGTAATTCTTACCAAGTCTTCCTCATCTGTTGGGTGTCTCAGAGCATCCCTAATGGGACAGAAAAATGAATTCTGAATTGCTGCGGACATTGTAGAGAGTCACATGATCTGCCATAGCCTTTTGGATAAAGTAATAGCTAAAATAATCCCTATAGTAACATGCGAGAGCTGGACCATAAGGAAGGCTGAGTGAAGGAAGATAGACACTTTTGAACTGTGGTGTTGGAGGAAAATTCTGAGAGTGCCTTGGACCACAAGAAGATCAAACCAATCCATATTGCTCACTGGAGGGAAGGATAATAGAGGCACAGATGAGGTACTTTGGACATATAACGAGAAGACAGAAAAGCTTGGAGAAGATAATGATGCTGGGGGAAATGGAAGAAAAAAGGAAGAGGGGCCAACCCCCATTAGGCGATCCCTCATTGATCGAGTAGGATAGTCTTTCAAGTCTAGTGTTCTGGTGGGTTCATTGGTAGCAGAACACTATCAAAGCCTCTTGAATCGCAGCTCCAATGTGGCCAGAGAGGTTCTCTCACAAATCCCGCAACAACAAACCAGGGATGAGCTTGCAGCACTGCGGAAATGGGACAGGCAGCCAGTGGAGCTGACACAACAGGGGAGTGGTATGCTCTCTTTGTCCACGCGCCAGTGATGAAGCGAAGCCAGGTCTGAACTTAGAAAGTTCTTTTATTGATTAAGTGAGCAAAGTAAAGCATTCTCACACAGAGCAATTCAGCAGCCTGCACCTCACAGTGGAATCAGCATGACGACTAACTCAAAAAGCTCAGCATCTCCCTTATCAGTATGTTTACACAGCTGAAGGTCAAAACAGTGCTGGACACCACTTGTGCTGTTTTAACCCTGTACATGCCTGGTTACACAACACAGCATCTTCTACAATGGTTGAATTGCTTAAACATTTGAAAATCACACTCTGACACTCTATATGTTGCTCCAGTTAGTAACCTGGCTGCTGCCCATTGGACTAGTTGAAGTTTCCGAACCGTTTTCAAAGGCAGCCCCACGTAGAGTGTTGCAGTAATCTATTCGAGATATGACAAGAGCGTGGACGACCGTCGCCAGATCAGACTTCCCAAGGTACGGGCGCAGCTGGCGCACAAGTCTTAACTGTGCAAAAGCTCCCCTGGCCACCGCTGAAACCTGGGGTTCTACGCTCAGCGATGAATTCAGGATCACTCCCAAGCTGCGAACCTGCGTCTTCAGGGGGAGTGCAACCCCATCCAACACAGGCTGTAACCCTATGCCCTGTTCAGCCTTTCGACTGACTAGGAGGACTTCTGTCTTGGCTGGATTAAGTTTTAAGTTGCTAGCCCTCATCCAGTCTGACACAGCAGCCAAGCACCAGTTCAAAGTCTGGACAGTCTCCTTAGTGACAGGTGGGAAGGAGTGACAGATCTGGACGTCATCTGCGTACAGATAACACCTTACTCCAAAACTCCTGATGATCTCTCCCAGCGGTTTCATGTAGATGTTAAATAACATCGGGGACAGTACTGAACCCTGAGGGACTCCACAAGACAACGGTTGCGGAGCCGAACAGGTGTCACCCAATAACACCTTCTGAGACCGACCCTTCAGGAAGGATTGGAGCCATTGCAGAGCAGTACCTCCAAGCCCCATTTCTGCAAGGCGTCCCAGAAGGATACTGTGGTCAATGGTATCGAAAGCTGCTGAAAGGTCCAGCAGCACCAACAGGGATACATTCCCCCTGTTGAGTTCTCGGCGTAGATCATCTACCAAGGCAACCAAGGCTGTCTCAGTTCCATGTCCTGGCCTAAAGCCAGACTGTGCTGGATGTAGATAATCGGTGTAGATAACCAGCCATCTTGCCCCTCCTCCCGAACTTCCTGTGATGTGGCCGAGGGGTGAGAGAAAGCTAATGGCACTTCCTGCCAGCACCGGCCCAGGCGGAAGGCTCTCCCCTGGGCTCGCAGGTGCATCAGGAGAGGGACTGATCTGCTGACTCGGGCCTGGGGCATGGACAAATAGGCAGCCATGCACCCGCTCCAGTGGGGAAAACTGCGGGGCCCTCATGCAGTCTCCCAGCCCTTCCCCGGGAGACATGGGCGATCGCCGAACGAGCGCATTACCTTCTTCCTCGGGGCCCGACACCGGAGGAAAGGGAGGCACTCCATGCTTGAGCGTTACCCAGGGCTCGAGGGCCCTTCCTCTCTCCCTCGCTACTGCGAGGGAGGTTGGGAACGCGACCGCGCTCTCGAGATTGAGCGCCCCATGGTTGAGCTTTACCCAGGGCTCGAAGGCCCTTCCCCCCTCCCTCATTGATGCGAGGGAGGTGGGGAACGCGCGTGCGCTCTTGAACTCGAGCGCTTCATGGCCGAGCGTCAGCTTGAGCTTGAAGGCCTTTCATCTCTCCCTCGATGCTGCGAGGGAGGTTGGGAGCGCACCCGTGGTGGGTTTGAGCTCAATGGAGGGCCTCCAGTGTCCGAGAGGACACGCTCCTCGCTCCGTTGCCAAGACTCCAGCCCTGAAGGGCAGGCTCGGGACTGGCTGAATTGCCGCCTTCTGAGTTCTCTTGCCTTGAGAGGCATGCTCGATGATTGGAAGAGCCATTTAGGCTGTTATTACAGCAGTGCTGAAGCTACTGCACAGCGCAATGCCTCAGCGGGTGCCAGAGGGGTCGCCCCCTTGCCGGTATTTCAACTTTGGCTGATGCCATCATTCCATCATTGCCCTTATGGGCCTCAACTCCATCCCAGCTCTCAGGGGAGGAGTTTGCTGGTGGAGGCAGGGCACACGATTTCTGCACCTCGCAGTGCATGTGCCAGGTGTCCAGCACAGGGTCGCCATTGTTCACATTGGCATGGCGGTATAGGGAGGCGCCTGTATGTAGAGATCGAGGATTTTGTGTCCCAATCGTAGTGGAACTCATATGCCTGACATGAACTGCTCCACAGTAGCTAGCAGGGGGGCTCAGCTCTTCCATGGAGAAGGAAGGCTGTAAAACGGCAAGGCTTAACTTCTGAGGAGGTTGGCGGCCATCTTGGTGGTCTTGTCCTTAGTCCTCCTCTACACCAACTGCGCCGCCATCTTGGGGCCAACGGTCAATACAGAAGTCGTTTTTTAAAAAAATATCAGTTAAGCCAGGTTATGAAGGTACACAGTAGCAATTGGTTACAAATCACCACCATCATGAAGAATAATAAAATGTAATAAAATTTAATAGTTAATAAGTGGTGGTAATCAACTCTACCAAGATGAAGAGAATCAAATTTAATAAGTAATAAATGGTGGATATAAGTCCATACTAATATGAAGAATATTAAACTTTTATGATTAACAATTTTAAATGGTGGTAATAATAAGTTAATAGTAAAATATTTGTAGTCTTTATATGCTAGTCAAAGAAATGTGAGATAAGATTCCTAGCTGTCGCACTAGCAGCGGATAAAAGAATCTGAAGGTGGCAGCCCCTCCCACTGGCTATATATACTCGAGGGGAGTGGGTGGGGCTTCCATTTAAAGTGATATTATCTCTCTAAAAGATTCCGAACTGTCTGCGAAGGTGCAGGGAATTACCATATGTGCGATTCACAGCTGACCACGATGGGAAAACTCCATGACGAAGGTACCAAATCAGCTTATAAGCTTTTTATGGACGCTTATGAGCGTGCTATCAAGGAAGCAAAAAATTCATACTATGCAACCTTGATAGCATCTGCCAGCTCACGCCTGGCACAATTGTTTAAAGTAATTAGGTCTTTGATGATGGTCCCTACCATCCCAAATAATGACGATCAGGCCCTTTCTGCCGAGGTTTTCCAGAGCTTTTTTGCAGACAAGATTTCTGCCCTTCGCCGGGACCTTCCCCCCACTCTTGATACAGTCAGTGAACTTGAGACTCCGTGGCCTCTTGCTGGGCCCACCTTCGACCGGTTTCGGCCACTGGACACAGAAGCTGTTGATAGGATAGTTACTGCAACTAGACCGACCACTTGCTCCCTCGATCCGTGCCCCTCCTGGCTGGTGAAAGCTTGCCTGGAGGGGTTGCGTGACCCCTTGTTGAAACTAGTTAACACCTCCCTTGAGCAAGGAGTGTTTCCAGAGTGATTGAAAGAGGCAGTGGTCACTCCATTGCTGAAGAAGCTGAGTTTAGACCCATCAGTCTCTTCCAACTACCACTCAGTGTCGAATTTGTCGTTCCTGGGCAAGGTGGTTGAAAGGGCAGCAATGGAGCAGTTGCAGTCCTACCTAGATGATGCAACTTGGCTAGACCCCTTCCAGTCCGGCTTCCGTTCATGGGCATGGGATGGAGATGCTGCTGGCCGCCATCATAGACAAGCTGCGTTGCCAACTTGACCAGGGTGAATCGGCGCTGCTCGTGTTATTGGACCTCACGGTAGCGTTCGATACTGTCAATTACGATCTTTTGACCCACCGTCTTGCCGGGGCCAGGGTGAGGGGGACAGTCCTGAATTGGCTGTCCTCTTTCCTCCGGAACCAGCTACAGCGAGTGAGAAGGGGCGAGGTTGTCTCACGCCCCTTCTTTGTGGGGTGCCTCGTGGGGCAATCCTCTCCCCTTTATTATTTAACATCTATGTCTGACCACTTGCTCAGCTTTGGTCTGGAGTGTCATCAATATGCGGATGACACCCAGCACGTTCTGGGGATAGAGGGCCGGCCCGACTCCGTACCCGATAGTTTCCATTGCTGGCTTGAAGCAGTTACTGGATGGCTGCGAGCCAGTAGGTTGAAGGTGAATCCGACTAAGATTGTGGCTGGGTCGTCCGGGTATGGGAGAGATCCAGCTCTCAACCCTGGACGGTGCGATACTTCGCCCGTCGCCATCTGTCAAAAGCCTGGGAGTCAAACTTGACCCCCAACTGTCGATGGAGAAGCATATCTCTATCGTCAGCGGAGTTGCTTTTTACCACCTCCGGCAGGCGAGGAAGCTGGCTCCCTACCTGTCCCATCACGACCTAGCCACAGTGGTCCAAGCCACAGTCATCTCAAGATTGGACTACTGTAATGCTCTCTACACTGGCCTTCCTTTGTCGGTGATCCGGAAGCTTAAGATGGTGCAGAACGCCGCAGCTCGGCTGTTGGCAGGCCTACCATCTTGCTGCCACATTACCCCTGTTCTGCGCGAACTGCACTGGCTTCCAATAGAGCACCGGATCACCTTCAAAGTGCTGGTTCTGACCTTCAAGGCCTTGAATGGTCTGGGGCCAGTGTACCTAAGGGACCGTCTCTCCCATATAGTCCTCCAGGACCACTGCGATCTGAGTCCCTGAGCCTTCTTGTGGTGCCGAGCTGTAAAACCCTCCACCTGACCTCAACACGGAGGAGAGCCTTTCAGCCATCGCTCCAGTATTGTGGAACGCTCTTCCTCCCACAATCCACCCGTTGTCTAACTTACTAGCCTTCCGGAAGGCTTGTAAGACCTTCCTGTTTGTACAGGCATTTGGTCAACAATAACTCTAGGCCTTCTACCACATAGCCGTAGGCCACAGGAGTAATCTTGGTGTGTGTGCGTTACTGTATAGTTTTAATTATGGATGCTAATCTTGTCATTTTATCGTGTTTTTATAGTGTTTTTAACATATGTAAGTCGCCCCGAGCCTGACGGGAGTGGCGACTAATAAGCCGAAATAATAAATAATTTTTTAATATATATATATAGCTGATCAGTAGTCTCAAATCTCTCACAGTGCTGACTGTCTGTTTGGGAAGTGGTGAAAAAATGGATATTGCTTAACTTAAAACTCAAGTCAGATGAACAGTAGAAAGACCTGTTTCCAGCCCCCACAACATTACAGTTTCGTCCCACTGCACTTTGTATATAGTTCTTACCAAGGTATTGTAAAGGTAATATTTTCACATTCAACAGCTTTTCTGCAATAAAACAAAAATATATTAAAGATTATCTGAAGCTTTAAATAGAATTGTCTGACAATGACTTTGCAATGTATAGTTTTCAAAAATAAAAAGGAGAATGAAAAATATAACACCTGCTGTTGCAAGGAGAAACCTGGTGGCCAGAGACAAGACAGATCCTCAACCAGTATATGATGCAAAACATGACAGGATCTGTATCTAAGGACAAGTGTTAAATGGCAGATACTTTGCTACCAACTATCCTGGATCCTCTGAAGATGCCAGCCAAAGATGCAGGCAGACGTCAGGAGGAAATGCTGCTAGAACATGGCCATACAGCCTGGAGACCACACAGCACCCCAGTGATTCTGGTCATGAAAGCCTTCGTCAATATATTATCCTGGAATTCACATGAAGAAGAATTACAAGTCAAACTGCCATTAGGCAGAATAATAGATGTATAATAACACTATATTTCCTTGAAAGGGTCTGATGCTCATCCACATCTAGCTTTCTTTTAGCCCTTTATTGTCCTAAATTTGCATTGAATAAGATGTTTTACATAAATCTCTTCTTATATGCATCTTCTGTCCTCTGCAGAGATTCCCCTTGAGGATCATAAAGGTGTGTCTCTGCAAGTCATTTGAACTAGCATTGTTTAGTTTAGTAGTTAAGAGTGCTGGAGCAGAACCAAATAAAGCCACACACATCTCTACTCATCTGTGACTTTTAGTTAGCTACAATCTCTCAAAGGCCTCATCTACAGTGCTATTATAATGCAGATTGAACTGCATTATATTGTCATATAATCCAGTTTAAAGCAGTTTAACTGCATTATATGAGTCACTACACTGATTATCATCATAGGCATTCACTTGTTGCCGAGTATGATTGTCTTCCAAGAGTAGAGTCTTGGCGGTGGTCTGAAAGTGACTGTGGAGATGTATTGTGGATCCACATAGTCTTTCACAATGAGGATGTAGATTTCCAGATGGAAGGTAGTCCTGCTCAGGGTTTGCTTGACGTGCCTTCCTCTTGTTACGTTTCTCCCTTTTGCCCTCTATTTGTGCTTCTTCAAAATCCATAACACTGTTCAATCTGCATGATAATGGCAGTGTAGATGTGGCCAAACTCTGTTATCATATATCAAACTATGGTACAACTTGAAATTATTACAAGGATTTAAAAAGGGGAATCTGAGTTCCTTAGATGAGAACTTTGATTGCACTTTGGAGTATAACTTTGATAATACTTTGGATGATAACTTTGGTAATAGTGAAAATGCAATGTTTTTGTTCTCAGAACATGTTGATTATATAGCTACAGATGAAAATAATTATTGTACACTTGAGATCTGAATACTTGGAATGGAAATATCTAAAAAGATTTCCCATGACATAGGTGTCATGTTTTGTTTTGTTTTGTTTGTTTATTGGAAACAAATAACATATTTGAACAGATAATAATTGTCTATTGTAGGCATAGATTATAATGAACATAATTCCTGTGTTATCTATTCACATTCTTTACAGAACATTCATAATTACATTTTTTAATTTATCTCCCACCTCCCCCCACCCCCCTCCCTATCCCTCCCACCACTTCTTCTCTATATATTTTTAACCACGAACACAGCTTTTGAAATCTCTGTACAATATCTGGACTGGCTTCTCCTTCTTCTAACCATTTCATATAAGTCCCCCATTTCTCTTTAATTTCTTCTGTTATATCTATCTGTGAATCTTCTTGGTTTATACATGCAATGATATCAGATTGGACTTGTTCAAATAAGTAGTTATTCCAATTTTCCAGATTCCATTTTTTCCCCATCTCTCCATCCCCATGCTATTACTGCTTTTCCTGCTAGGATCATTGCTTTAAATAACTCTTGGTCCTTTGCAGCAATGTTTTTATTCCCTGTGACTGGACATAGGTGTCATGCTAATTTAGTTTTCCCAAATCAAAATTTATAGCACAAACCTTAGACCGGGGTGCACACACTTTTTCAGCATGCGAGCTACTCTTAAAGCAACCGAGTCCAAAAGATCTACCTGCCCCTGCGCTCTCACCACCGCGCGTGCTCCTGCTGCTGTTTTCCGCCCACGCAGCGCTTCTCCCGCCTGCGGGGCATTGCAGGAAGGAGAAAGCATGAGGCGGGGCATCCAGAGGGAGCGCTCCACCATGGCTGTCTCGCCGGCAACGGAGGCTGCACAGCTGCTTCTGGACGAGAGAGAGGCAGGGCACTCCCTCCAGAGATCCTGCCTCGTGCTTCCTTCTTCCTGCAATGCCCCGCAGGCGAAAGAAGCACCGTGAGAGCGGAAGCCAACAGCAGGAGCGCGTGTGCACGCAGGGTGTGCGCGTGCATGGCAGGAGTGCCCCATCCAGCTGGTGAGGCCTGAAGATCACCTGGAAGAGGACCGAAGATCTACTAGTAGCTCGCGAGCTACCTAATGAGCACCCCTGCCTTAGACCATCAAGTGCAATTTCACTTTCTATCTGGTCATCATCTGTGTCTGCAGCCTTTTAGTGGCTTTTAGTAACAGACATTGTTGTGGTTCTCAATTCAAATAGCACACCAAAGAACAGTTAGCATGAGCTGCGGATTTCAAATCCACTTCAAAACATAATTTCCAGTTATGGTTTGTCAGCTCATCACAAACCATGTTTTCCAATAAGGACATAAAGTGACATCATAATTAAACTTCCTTCACCATGGTTTGGTGTGATGCCTGAAATGAGAGTGCTTCTAACTTTCCAAAGTATTTTGATGGATGAAAAAATGCCAGAATATACCAGAAAAGAAAACAACAAATAATCTCAATGTTAACAATCAATATAAAAAAATTACCTAAACTGAAACTAACTAATGTAAATAGTTGTCCATGTACAAGCGTTCTTATCTACAATTTGCTGCAAAGACCACATTTGTCACAGGCATGTCCACACAGGGCTTCTATGTTCAGAAGACCTATTTATTTAGTTCAGGGGTGCTCACACTTTTTCAGCATGCGAGCTACTTATAAAACAACCAAGTCAAAATGATCTACCTACCCACTACAAAAATGTGAAACATATAACACAATATCTGCTTTGAACTGGGTTTTCTGAGTCCACACTGCCATATAATCTGATTCAAAGCAGATAACATGGGATTTTATTCAACTGTGTGGAAAGGACCTCAAATAACCCAGGGCCAGCAGCACTTCGGCGGCGTCAGGAGCCTGCGGGGCGGGACTGAGTCTTCCTCCCGCCCTGCCTGCGATCTACCAGGACACCCTACACCAGGGGTGCTCAGAATGGTGATCGGGATCACCAGGGTGATCTTTGGGCCTCATCCTGGTGATCTTGAGGCCCCTGACCAGGTTTTTTGCAGTTGGTCCCCTTCACGTGCCTCTGCACGCTGCAAAGAAGTCCTCCCTGCTCCCTGCTCGCACGCCGCCTCCAAAAGCTCCAGAGTCCAAGAGGCAGAATGGGCCCCCTCTTTTGGATTCCTCCTCCTCCCTCCGTCCTTCTCCAGCCACTCAGAGTCGTAGGAGACCAAAGGGGGCGGGCCTGGATGACGCGATGCATGGCTGAATTCTGCCTCTCAGACTTCTCATGAGCTCTTGGAGGCGGCACGCATGCTGGCGGCGTGGAAATAGGAGCAATGACGGAGGAGGAGAAGGATGCTTTGGGGTCATTTCCTTACCGCATTTCAAAGGTCGGTCTTTTTACTTGGGGGTGGGTGCTTGATTGTTCTGTGGCATGTCTCTTTGTTTATTTTCAATGTTTAAAAATGGCATTTTAGCTCCAAAGCCTCTCTGCTTGCTTTGTTCCTTGAGAAATATATGTTGGGGAATATGGAAATGTGGGAGAAATGGGGTGGTTGGATGTATTTTTGCATGTCCCTTTGTTTACCTTGCTGAGTATTAAATGGCCTTGCAGTTCAAAAGCCTTTCTTCTTACTTTCTGGCTGATAATATGTGTGGTAATATGGCAGTGTGGGAGAAATGGGGTGGTTGGATGTATTTTTAGGCTCTGTTTTATATTGTTGTTATTAAATTGAAATGTTGATGTTTTATAACTTCATTTTATGTAAACTGCCCCGAGCCTGCTGGAAAGAGCGGTACATAAAAATGAATAATAAATATAAATAAATAAATAAGAAAATAGTTATACGTTTTACATTTCTGGGTAGGTGATCTTTGGGACTTGGTTTTTTAATCAGTAGCTCCCATGCTGAAAAAGTGTGAGCACCCCTGCCCTACACGATCTACCAGTAGATCGCAATCTACCTAATGAGCACCCCTGATCTAGTTGCTACAAGAAGGTTTCCCATCTTTCATTTCAACTTTGTTTAGTTGAAGTACTTGTATTGTATTCACCCAAATCACTGGTTGAGACTAGTCCTAGAACTGTGTTTAGAACTATAGTGGGATAGTGTTTGGAGAGACAAAAAGAAACCTTGGGATGTTTCCCTGTGTTACAGGTCTTTGTTTTAAAGCTGAGAGGTCATGGCACTGTGCACAGTCTCCGTGTATAGTGAGACACCAGAGAGGTAAAACTGAAGTGTCAAATAATTCCCAGATACTATAGTAATTCCATATTTTTGATAGCCTATTGCTCTTTTCATCAGAAATCATCTAAACTGGTGTTTCCCAAACTCTGCTGTTCTAGATGTTTTGGACTTTGGCTCCCAGAATCCCTGATCATTGGCCAAGGTACTGAAGGCTTCTCGAGGGCAAGAGTTTAGAATCACTGGTTTAAAAACTTTTCCAGTATAAGCTTTTGCCTCTTGCTTCTTCGGACTCTTAGTGTGGTCATTGGCTCTGACTGATTATAGTGTCTCTTACAACTAACATAAGTCTTGATCCCCCTGGTCAGCCCTGATAATAAGATTCTAGGCTTACCCTGCATAACTACATCTATGCAATCTGGCTGTCAGTACAATTTCTTTTTTATTGTTATAATTTTATTAAGTACAATATAAACAGACAAAAACAAAAGAGAAAGGAAAAAAACTGTCAGCAATGCCATCTGCAGAGTACTGAAGATAACAGAAAGTAGTCATTAAATATATTTAGTAAAGCTTACAATCCAGAGGAACCAGATGTGACATCTTTCCAGAGGTTTAAATGATGGGTGGTTGGTGCTGTGTGCGCTCCTTACTATATTTCATGAAAGGGATCAATTTTTTAATATAGGATTTTTGTTTAACAGGCTGGTGTGATGCTTGTGAATAACCTGACAGGTCTTAATAATCCCAGACGCTGCACCATCAGTCATCTAGGAACTCTGTTTTCCAGAGGGTTTTTTGTGATTTCTATCTTAGTGATCAGAAAGCAGATCCATGATTTCTGTTGCAGATTCTTTTTTCTACCCAGAAATATTAACAGAACAGAAGCAGGACAAAGTATAGCAGCTTGTTTAGTCATGGCTGCAATATATTACTTTCATCCAAAATTCATCCACCTTTCTACAGGAAAACCACATATGGATGTAAGTGCCTTACGTATCACACTCTACTCAATAGACAGTAGAATCTCTATACCAGGAGTCCTCAAACTTTTTAAGCACTGGGCTGGTTCACGTTTCTCAAACTGTTGGGGGCAGGGGGGGGGGGCAGACTATAGTTTGAAAAAAATAAAAACAAATTCCTTTGCACATTGCATATATATTATTTATAGTGAAAAAAACCTATGAAAGAACAGTACAATATTTAAAATAAAGAACAATTTTAACTATCAAAACCTAGCAGTATTTCAATGGGATGTGTGGGCTTGCTTTTGGCTGATGAGATATTCAAGTTAATTAGGATTGTTGTTGTGTGTCTTCAAGCCATTTTAGACTTAGGGTGATCCTAAATTAGGATGGGTAGGGTAAGTGACCTCGGAGGGCCACATCTGGCCCGCAGGCCTTAGCTTGGGGACTCCTGCCCTATATTTATTCCTTGTTGTCACACTACTGCCTTATCACACAGTGGAAGCTTCTAGCCCTTGAAGCTGGTTGAGCACAGCATGGGGCAGCTTATGACATCCAGTCAGCTTTAACTATGACTTTTAAATCACATTGTATGTTTATGGTGCTTTAACTTGTATTTTCGTGTATTTTAATATGTGTATGTTTAAATATAAATAAATGCTTTTATGGTTGCATTTCAACTATGTTTCAATGTGTGATTTTATAGATGTGTTTGACTATGTCAGTGGTTGCCAACCTTTAGTCCTCCGGATGCGTTGGATTTCAACTCCCAGAAATCCCAGTCAGCTTACCAACTTTTAGGAATTGTGGGAGCTAAAGCCCAAAGGACCAAAGTTTGGCAACCACCTCGAGACAAAAGGAGAGCTGGGTAATACATAAAAATGTATGATGATAACGACGATAGGAAGAAAATCACAATAGGCTCAGTCAACAAGATTAAAGGTTCAGAGCACAGTTTGGGACAGACAGTCCGACGTGCACAATAAAACAGTATTTTGAACTTAGGTGTGTCTGGTATAGAAACAACTCTCTACCCAGAAGGAGCAAATGGAGCCATACAATGTAAGGACTACAGTCTGAGTTTAAAGAAAGGTATTTCTGATCCATTCTACAAAATAAATAAATAAATAGTCCTTTCAATCTGTATTTTTCTGTTCTATAGAAAGGAAAAAGTGAAGTATGCAAATTATTGGGATACTGCTATTGCTTTTATATTTTAACTTCTGTTGTTAGGGGCAGGGGGATAGTAAGATGAAGTAAACTTACCCAGCAACTTCAATTCTTTTTTCAGGTGAGCAACCCACTCGTAAGTGAGTGAGCTAGGGAGGAAAATCACTGTTTATAACACATATACATTATATTATATCATATTTTTAAACTGACTGGCAACCAAGTTCTTCTGAGTGGCTATGGAATGAAATTGTTCCCTTGACAATATCATGTGTAATTATGTAGGAGTTCACCTAATTCTAGGGGTTTATGACTGTTGTGGTGAGGAGCTCGCAAAACAAAATTGTGTGATTACACAAGTTTAACAAAAAAAATGTCTTCTCTTTTTCTACCAAAAGTTTTTGCAGTGTTAGAGACTTGGGGGGCAGGTTGGGGGCAGGACTTTATGTGAAGGATAGAGGATGCCTATGTGGATCTCATTTATTGCCATCCCCAGTGGATGCCCAGCAGGCAGCAGGTGTGTTCGCTGCCTTATATTGCACCATGCTCCTATAGCTGGAAACAATAAAGCTATGGACATTTTCAATGCTTGTAAAATGTATGTGCATTATTACAAATAGTCCATCTTCAAGTTTTCCCTGTACTACAAGCTCAGCAATCTGATTATCAGACTTCATGCTCTATGCTAAATAAAATAAAATACAGTAGAGTCTTGCTAATCCAACCTTCACTCATCCAACATTCTGTATTATCCAACACAATTTGCCTCCCACCCGGATCCACGCTGTTTCAATACATTGGGATGTTTTGGTGCTAAATTCATAAATACAGTAATTACTACATAACGTTACTGTGTATTGAACTGCTTTTTTTGTCAATTTGTTGTAAAACGTGATGTTTTGGTGCTTAATTTGTAAAATCATAACGTAATTTGATGTTTAATAGGCTTTTCCTTAATCCCTCCTTATGATCCAACATTTTCACTTATCAAATGTTCTGCCGGCCTGTTTATGATGAATAAGCGAGACGCTACAAAACAAAGTAAATTAAGCAATATTTCCTAACTATAATTATATATAATTCTTTATTGATTAGTCAATTTTGACCATATCAAATCATACAGAACATACACACTTACCCATACATATAGTAAATGCCAACGTGAATACAAAACATACCTACATCTAATATGAATTGTGGGAAGGAATATTTGTGGGAACAAAGATTTTTCTCCTTTAATATATAAAAATATATCAGTGTCAAGAAATTTTAGAGAACTAGTCTTTATTGAAGCATTTTGTCTGTTCTTAGAAGATAATAAATACCAGTTCCTTGGCTAAGAAAACCCTATGAAATGGAAAGAGTCCCCACAATTGGGCAGATGACTTGAACTGTGGGCATATGTACATACAATATATTTGTCAGAATATACCTTTCCATATTCTCACCATTTTATTAAAATCTATTTTTATTCCAGAAAGCATACCTTGATTTTTTTATCGCATGTTTTTCCAGATGAGGATGGTTGCAGTTCAACTGTCATAACTCCCTGCGACAATATTCTACATGGAAACAGTCCCACATAAGAAAGTTATTACAGTTTACATATGCTTCAGAATCAATACAATACAAATACTATTTCATTTTTAACTCAAGTCTCCCCACCCACATTCTTCAAACTAAAAGGTCTGTGGAGGACACAGCACTCTGAATTGTATAGCAAACATTATCAACTGCAATCAATCATCATTACCTTATAATGCCCACAATCCTTAACACAATTATGTTAACAGACATCTTAATTCACTTGGAATGATTTAAATACTTGCTGAGTCATATGAATGGCTGTATCTGGAATTTTTAAAATGTTTGGAAAGGTGTTATTGGCCCATATAATTCTTACCTCCAACTAGAAAATATCCACAGAATCAACAGAAAATTGGTAAAAAATTAAACATTTAAACAATACAATGGATCTACTGTAACTTGGATTAACAATTTGTTTAGACCACTGTCACTTGCATAATTTGATCTTTAAACATTTTCTTATATACACATCTACATGAAAATTGTAGGTATTTCCCCATTTAATAAATAATAAATAAATAAATAAATAAATAAATTTCAAGTCAACAGATCTGTGAAATGGCTCATAGATGATATTAAACTTCACCCCTTCTCATTTTTATTTATTTCAGGATTTGCAATCTGATTTTCTGGAAACTTGTCCATTGTGCTTTCCCTAACTTGAATTTTCAACAATAACATCAGTTAATCTTTCCCCATAGCTTTCCATTTCAACCTCATCTATAGAATGACTTTTTACATTAAACTTACACTGCAGATTCATAATCAAACACTTTTGAGTAATCCTCTTCGTGGTAAAATGTGATTGTCTGTGAAGCAGAACATACAAGCAAAATTAAATAGACTAAGATTCTCAACTTTTTTGATAAAATATTTCTTCACTTGAAGGGAAAAAATAAAACTCACATCACTAACTTGTTAAGAGTTAGGTAAAAACTTTTTTAAAGGGCAGCTTACCAACAACAACAACGTCCTAAAATTACAGGAACTTGGGGAAAAAAATTCTGTAAAGGCAAACAGATTATTTTTAGGTGAAGGTTCTTCAAGGCAATTTACAGCCTGAGAACAAATAAATTAAACATAATAGAATTAACTAAAACTGGAAGATACAGACAAACTAAAAGGACACAATGAAGTATTTAAAACCATATGAACATTAAGAATTCTGATTTAAAAAACAAAACAGGGGCATTAATTTGTTCAAAAACATATTGCGATACTCAGATCTTTAAGAAGGGTGTTTTTTTAAAGGGAGAGCCACAAGTACACCTTATTTTATTTATTTATTTATTCATTTATTCATTCATTCATTTTGTCTTTCAACATAGGACCCATAGTGGCTCCCAGCATATATCAAAATTAAGTACAAAAGTAATGAAAAAGTTAAAAATTTAAAAAATAAGCATAATGATCACTATTATTTTCATACTCATCCTTTATCTCAAAACTAGGACTCAAGGCAGCTGAAAAATTAGAGTTCTGTCATTTTTGGCTCCTTTTCGTTTGTAAATAAAAAAAAATGCAGTACCTACCAAGATAACTCCTAAAATTCTTTAAAGACATTTTAGATGACCCTATGGTCAAAAGGACACGAGGAAGAAGCAAATATGTATAAATCGTTGAACTGAATGCATTCTATACACACTTGTTATATTTGATGTATTGTATGAGGTGGATGCTTGTAACTCTTTTGATAATTCCAAAAGAGCCAACGTGGAAACAACTACATACTCAGTGTAGGCCGTATTCAACTTAATACTACATAATAACAATAAAACAAAGTAATTATATTGGCTGCAGGTACTTCTCACCTCGTTTTTAGTGCAGATTCCACGGGCTATTTCATAATGAAGGTAGGTATCTTGCTTCAGCAAATATCCATTGAAGACTTCAATATCTATAGATAAGCCCAGGTTTTCCAGAAACACTATCTGAGCCCAAAAGACTATATGATCTCCCATATCTAGATAATAAATATTTTGATTCATATTATGGTGAAATGATATGTATGGACAAACTTCTCCTAATTGCCATGCAGCACTAAACACTTCCAATTTCAATGGGTAGACTCCACGTACTATATTCGGACCATCAATGGCAATCAAGTACAGGTCACCAGCAGGATTCAAATAAAAAACGAAAGGTCTGACTGAATTTTGCCATGCAGGAAGTTTCACAACATCATTCATTTCAAATTTGAAAAAATATAAGTCATTATTTTCAAGTTTTATTACAGTGTTTCCACCATAATCTGCAAAGAAAGAAACAAAGCTAACATCACTTTCTAACGTGTGGGAATGAAAACATTTACATAAAAATATCACTTTTTAGCATGCAATGCTAAATATGCTTTTAAAAAAGGACACAGAATGCATCAATGTGGCAGGAAAATCTGGGACTTCGCACCAGCCTGGGGTTTTGCTGTCCATCTCTGTCCCACTGCAGAGGTTGGACAGAATTCCAAATGTTGAGAGGAGCTGAACCTGGTTAGATCCAACTGGATGGCCACTCTTAATTTAGTGATCGTTTCACCATTGCTGTGCCACCCTCTTCCCCTCTCCAGGTTGCAAATATCAGTTTCCAGAGATGGCCAGGAACTGTTGTAAACAACTAGGACCACCAAAGATGGTAGCCATCCCTCAGCCCCCATGCTATGGAGCCTGGGGAAAATGAGGTCGTTGTGAGAACATGGAGCCCTTTCTGATTCAGAATCGGCTCAGCTGCTTTCACTACCTCAAAATGTGGGGCTTCCAACCCACTCACAGCATTGACTGAGACAGACACAAGTTATTTCAAGCATTAATATTTTATAGATCTTCAGAGTTATCCATGGTTATCTCTCTTTTCCCCTGTCTGCACTCTCTTCAGTTTAGGTTAAGTATACCCACAAATACTCTTTTCTGTGCATTCTGGTCTTTTTCTTCTGGCTCCATACAATTATCACTTCTGCTAATTCTTACAAGCTTATGAAATGTAATGTCCAACTTGTACCACAATATTGTGTGTTTGTGCACAGAGTAAACTTCACTGAATTTAATGTATTCTAAATCTCATCTTTATAAAACATTTCAGTGACTTGAAGTAATACAGAATGCAGAAGCTGAAATACCCATGGGGACTAGGAGTTCAGAGACACAATAAATATGCTACAGGAGTAGATAACTTAATGTATAAAAATGTTGAAAATAAATGTTGGAAATGTGAGAAGCAAGAAGGATCCTTCTTTCACATGTGGTGGACCTGCCCCAAAACCAAAGAGTTTTGGACTACAATCCATAATGAATGCAAGAAAATCCTAAGGGTAGAGTTTTATATGAAACCAGAGCTATACTTGCTTGGACTTATAGCTAAAGAAATCTTCAACAATGAGAATTTAGAAAAACTCTTCGTATTCCTGACAACGGCGGCAAGGGTTTTATTTGCAAAAGTATGGAAAACGAATCTTTTACTGCTAAAAGAACAATGGATAGAGAAAATATTGGAAATTAAGGACATGGACGAGCTTACTTTCTGGTTGCGACAAAATAATGGCAAAGGGAACATTAGAACGGATTGGACAAATGTGATAGACTATGTTAGAAATACGAATTAAGGTTGAAATCTTATAAATTCAATAGAAACTTATAAAGAAGAGCATGAGGTATGCTCCTTTTAAAAGAATATATGTAAAAGTGATGGAACTAACGGTATGGAATACGAACGAAAGTCACATACTCCCCTATTCCCTTCCCCTTATATGTTTGTTAGGTGTCTTTTTGTATGTAGTGTTTAAAATTTGAAATATGTCAATTAAAAATATTACAAAAAAACCCCAATTCATTAAAATTGCTACAAGGCAGGTTTTAAACCACTATTATTTTCATTTTATAACTGGATTTTGCCTAGATTTTTAAAACTGCTCTATACTTCAGGTTGATTCTCATGTATGCCAATGCTATCATGGCTTTTCTCTGCAAGATTTGTTTGGGGTAGGGAGGGGGTTGCCTTTGCCTTTCTTTAAGGCATAGATGATGTAATTTGCCCAAGATCACCCAGGGGGTTTCTATGACCAAATGGGGATGTGAACTCTGTTCTTCAGAATCTAATCCAGTATTCATGTCACTACATCACATTTCAAAAATTGTATCCTGATTAATAATACTTTCTAGTCTGCATTGAGAGAGTTTTGCTTCAAATAAATAAATAAATAAATTTAGTTTAGAAAATTGTAGTATCACATACATATACATACTGCCTGAATATCAAGCAAAAAATGGGCGCTAGAAACAATATCATATAAAAGCTGACTGGCACAGCCTGGGGATCACAACCAGATACAGTGAAGGCATCTGCCCTTGCGCTTTGCTTCTCTGCTGCTGAGTATGCATTCCCAGTGTGGAACACACCTCACCAAGCTAAAACAGTGGATGTGGCTCTTAATAAGACATGCCACATTATCGCGGGGTGTCGGCGCCCTATACCACTGGAGAAATTACAGCGTTTAACCAGTATAACCAGCGTTTAACCAGTGTACAACTAGTGGGCCACTGTGTGACACAGAATACTGGACTAGATGGGCTGAGGCCCGATTCAGCATGGCTCTTCTTATGTTCTTATGTTCTTAGTATTGCACCACCTCACATCTACCAGGAAGTAGCAACCAATAGTGAAAGGACCAAGGTAGTGACATCTCCAGACCATCCCCTGTTTGGGTATCAGCCAGCACACCAAAGACTTAAATCAAGAAATAGTTTTCTAAGATTACAGAGACACTCGCTAGAACACCTCAGCAAGTGAGAGTCCAAAAGTGGCAGGATAAAACCCAGAACCTCAATCAATGGCTGATACCAAATGAGAGACTCCCTCCTGGGCACACAGAAAACTGGGTGACTTGGAAGGCGCTAAATAGACTGCACTCTGGCACCACGAGATGCAGAGCCAACCTTAAGAAATGGGGCTACAAAGTGGAATCCATGACATGAGAGTGTGGAGAAGAGCAAACCACAGACCAATGACTGCAATGCAACCTGAGCCCTGCTACATGCACAATGGAAGACCTTCTTATAGCAACATCAGAGGCACTCCAAGTGGCCAGCTACTGGTCAAAGGACATTTAATCGAATACCAAGTTTGCAAACTTTGTGTTTTGTTTGTTTGTTTATGCAATACAACTGTTTGGTTCACTCCTGACACAATAAATAAATAAATAAATAAGCATACCATTATTTAAAGAATACCATAGTATGAATGATAACATAATAGAAGGCATATTCATGACAACTATATTAGCTCAACATAACAACAACAACATTATTTTTATACCCCGCCTCCATCTCCCCAAAGGGACTCTGGAGGCTTACAGAGGGACAAGCCCAAGGATCACAAATAAAACAGGCACAGTAAAAACAATCAATAACAACAAATAATAAAAACTTTAAAATCAATTAACATCGTAAAAACAATACCCTGGCTGGCCAGTTTGAAACTGGGTTCGAGCATAGAGTAAGTGCAATGATTCCTTGGGAGAGCAGAGGGAAAGTGCAATAGTCAGAAGGCTGTGCTGCCAGGGTAATGCCCTTGGCCAACAAAGTGTCATAAGTACAGGAAAGGGGCCAACTAAAGTGCCAGAGCTTAGATAAGGTCGGAACAAATCTCAAGTGAACCGCCTAGTCCAGGGGTGCTCACACCTTTTCAGCATGCGAGCTACTTATAAAACAACCAAGTCAAAATGATCTACCTACCCACTACTCAGAGAGCCATAAAAGCAAAATATTTGGAAATTTATTATGTGAGAGCCACATAATATATTTTAAGACTGAATTCAACTAAATGTGAGTATAATAAGCCCCTGAATTTATTCGTAATAATAATGATGATGATAATATTCATTCAACCTCTGCTACTACTACTACTACTACTAATAATAATAGTAACAACAACAGGTTCCTAGAGTAGAAGGAGACCTCCAAGGGCCATCCAGTCCAACCTCCTTTGGCCATATGGGAAAAACACAATCAAAGCATTCCTCACAGATGGCCATTCAGCCTCTGATAACAACAACAACAGGTTCCTAGAATAGGAGTAGACCTCCAAGGGCCATCCAGTCCAACCTCCTTCTGCCAGGGCCCTTCCACACATCCTATTTTACAGTTCACACACACAAATTGATTTCTTACTACTGGACGGATTGCTGCCAAATTTGATCACAAGACACCTGTGGTATACTGTATACTGTGCCTTTAAGCCACAGCCTTTGTTAGTACACCTGCAATGTATAAGAACTAGTGATTGTGTGTGTTACAAAGGCTAACAGACAAACCAGAGCAACGTCCATCTCTAGGTTTGAATAAACACCCTTTCGTCAGGACTCTGTTTGACTGGACTCTTTTGGCTGGTGAGTCTTGATATATGAAGACCACTACATGGTGTCAGAAGTGAGTTATAGATCTCTCCTGTGTTGCAACTTGGAAAATATGGGTTGCTTACCTGTAACCGTAGTTCCCCCAGTGGTCGGCTGTGAATCGCACCTATGGTCTTACCCTCCTGCGCTCGCGCAGGCAACCGGAGATCTCGAGACTATAATGACAGTTAAAAATCTACAGTTGGCCCCGCGCACTCTCCCCGTCAGTATAAATAGCCCAAGCAAGGGGCCAACAACCAGTTCTTCCACCGCTAAAGCAGTCAGAATTCTGGGCATGACACTATGAAAAGCGGGGAGGATGCGATTCACAGCCGACCACTGCGGGAACTACGGTTACAGGTAAGCAACCCATATTTCCCCCTCGTGGTCAGCTGTGAATCACACCTATGGTAGACTTACGAGCCACTAACCTTGGATGGTGGGTGTCATGCCACCGCTGAAAACAAGACCGCCCGTCCGAATGCTGCATCTCTTTTTGATATTAAATCCAGCTTATAATGATTGACGAACGTCAGCGGGGTTGACCATGTCACGGCTCTGCAGACCGCGTCCAAAGGAACTCCTCGCATAAAAGCGGTCGATGTCGCCACTGATCTCGTTGAGTGTGCGCTGATCTGTGGAGGTAATTTTTTTCCTGCCACCTTATAAGCAAATGTTATAGCTGATACAATCCATGATGAAATCCGTTGAGAGGACACCGGTAGTCCCTCAGTGTCCTTCCTATACTTCAAGAATAACCTAGGGGATTTCCTAATCCCTGATGTCCTATCGATATAGAAGGCAATTGCCCTCCTTACATCTAACATGTGTAGATTCCTTTCCAATGATGATTGTGGATTTGGGAATAGGGCTGGGAGGACTATTTCCTGTGATATATGAAATTTCGATGCCATCTTAGGAAGGAAGGCTAGATCTGTCCTAAGCACTACCGTATCTTTGTGCATCCTCAAATAGGGTTCGTCACACCTGAGGGCACAGAGCTCCCCCACCCTCCTTGCTGATGTAACTGCTACTAGGAAGGCTGTCTTCCATGACAACAAGGAAATATCTATTGTTGCTAACGGTTCAAACAGAGTTGTCATCATTGCCTTAAGCACTAGTTCTAAATCCCACGGTGGGGCTATTGGTGACACTGGTGGTCGTATGTTCTTAAACCCCTTTAGAAACATTGATATTATAGGGTCATCAAAATATGAAGGTAGACTGGCTCTTCTTCGAAACCAAGTCAACACTGCCAAATAACATTTTATTGATGAAAAGGATAACCCTGAATCAGACAAAGACATTAGAAAATCCAACACTAGAGGTGTGGTGGCTGTCAGTGGTTCAACCCCTCTCCCTCTTGTAAACTTGGAGAAACGATTCCATTTATATAAATAAGAACGTTTCGTGGTGGTTTTATGTGCTGCCTCTAAAATCATTTTCACTGGTTCTGGGAGGCTTCCTATTTGAACTACTGTGGATTGATTTTCCAAGCCGTTAGTTTCAGTGAGTGCACATCCGGGCAAAGGACCTTGCCGGCTTATGACAGAAGAAGATCCTGTCTGCATGGCAGTGGTCTGTAAATCCCTCTCGACATGTGAAGTAATTGGGAAAACCAGGGCTGTCGAGGCCACCATGGTGTTATCAATATCCCCTTTGCTCTGTCGTGACACATCTTTGAAACAACCCTCAGAAGGAGTGGAAATGGGGGAAACGCATACACCTTGTAGGCTCCCCAATGGCATAGGAAAGAATCCCCCAGGTAGTTCTGCATTGTAGCTCTCCCTAGACAAGCGCAGAATCTCGTGCACTGAGTGTTCTCTGGGGATGCGAATAGATCTATTTCTGGGTGACCCCACACTTTGAACAAGTTCCTTGTCACCTCCCGATGCAGAGTCCACTCGTGGTAAGCTAGGGGGGGTTCTGCTCAGAAAATCCGCTAACTGGTTCTGCTCTCCAGGTAAGTGCACTGCCGACAAATGAATGTCCCTTTGAATGCACCACTCCCAGATCCTCATCGTGAGTGCGTTTAGTGATCTCGAATGAGTCCCTCCCTGCTTGTTCACATAATACATTACTATAGTATTGTCTGTGGCCAGTTGTACTACATGTCCCTTCAGGATCAACTCGAATGATCTCAGTGCCTTCTCCACTGCCATCATCTCGAGGAGGTTTATGTGGTAGGATCCCTCTATCCTTGTCCATTTTGCATGTGCTGTAAACTGATCTACATGGGAACCCCAACCTCTGAGGGAGGAATCTGTTGTCAACACCCTTATAGGAGTGGGAAGATGAAAAGGCAAGCCCACACAAACATTCCTGCAGTTTAGCCACCAATGCAGAGAACTGCATACCCCTTCTGGCAGGTCCAGAGGGGTGGAGGGGCACTGGTGTAATGGATTGAAGACAGACAGGAACCATAGCTGTAAAGGCCTGAGCTTGAGTTTTGCGTACGGTGTTACTGCCGTTGTCGATGCCATATGTCCTAGTAGCACCTGGATGTCCCTTGCCTTTACCAATATTTTGTCTAACATCTCCAGCACTATACTCTGAAGATTCAAAAATCTGTCTGGTGGTAAGGTTTCCCTCTGTTTCATGGAGTCCAACAGTGCGCCAATGAATTGTATCTTCCGTGATGGGACCAGGTTGGACTTCTCCCAGTTTACTATGAGACCTAGGGACTGGAGAAAGGAAAGAGCATATCTGGAGTGATCTATTAGTTCATGTCTAGATCTACTCACTATTAACCAGTCGTCAATATACGGGTAAACTGTGATCCCCATCGTGCGCAGGTGGGCTGCCACTACCGCCATGCACTTCGTAAATACCCTCTGAGCGGTTGAAAGTCCGAAGGGCAGTACATTGAACTGGTATGCCTGTGATGCTACACTACCGTGTTTCCCCGAAAGTAAGACAGCGTCTTACTTTCTTTAGCCCCCAAAATCCCCACTATGGCTTACTTTCGGGTACAGCTTACATTAGCCGACGGTACCTGCCGTACCGAAAGTAAGCCTTTCCCTTGGCCAAGGCCACTCGGTCCCGCCCCTCCTCGGTCCCGCCTCCTCCTCTGCCTCCTCCGCCACCGCCCGCCGCCGCCCGCCTCTGCCTACCTCCGCTGCCTGCCTCCGCCTACCTCCACCTCCCCGCCGCCGCCTGCCGCCCGCCGCCGCCCGCCTCCACCTACCTCCGCCTCCGCCGCACAGCCGCCCCACGCCTGCGCCAGGTGCGCCTGCGTCACCGCACTAGGGCGTGCCTACGTCACCGCGCTAGCTGTGCCTGCGTCACCGCGCCAGGCGCGCTGCGTCACCGCGCTGGCGCACCTGCGTCAGCATGCTAGGGCGGGACCTACTGCCCATGAGCGAAAAACCGCAGGCGCGCTAGCGCGGTGATGCAGGCGCGCCTGGCGCAGGCGTGGGGCGGCTGTGCAGCGGCGACGGAGGCGGAGGTAGGCGGAGGCGGGCGGGCGGCGGCAGGCGAGCGGCGGAGGCGGGCGGAGGAGGCAGGCGGAGGAGGCGGAGGCAGGCGGACCGAGGAGGAGGCGAGGAGGAGGGGACCGAGTGACGTGGCGGCCAGTGGTACGTCTTATTTTCGGGTACGGCTTACATTAGCTGACCCCCCTGACACCCCCGATACGTCTTACAATCGGGGGTGTCATACTTTCGGGGAAACACGGTAAATGCTAGAAATTTCCGATGACTTGGATGTATCGAAATATGAAAGTAAGCATCTTTAAGATCCACCATAATGAACCAATCATATTTATTTAGCAGTGGTAAAATAGACTTCAGGGACACCATTCTGAATTTTTTGGGAGTTATGAAGTTATTCACTCCTCTTAAATCTAGTATTGGTCTTAGACCTCCTCCCTTTTTTGAAACTAAGAAATACTTAGAAAAGAAACAGCAACTTCTGGGTTTATTGGAGATATAGCTCCCTTAGACAACAACTTGTCTATCTCCTCTAGCAAAGGAGGGGATGGGGGTGTGACCTTTATATTTCCAACTGGCGGTTGGTCATTGAACTCTATCCTGTACCCCTCATTAACTATACTCAACACCCATGAGTCTGTTGTGATAGAAGACCAGACTTCATAGAAGGGACTTAAACGATTATCAAATAACTGTTGTTGAGGAACCAATACAGGGCAAAATTGTTTTTGGGAAGTTAACACAGAATAAAAGCTTTCTCTTAGGTAGGAGAAAGGAGAAAACAAGTCATCAACTTGAAATCGGGCAACTGGCCCTTGGGCAACCGGCCCTTTACTACATGCTGTCTTAATGTCAAAGACGCTGCTTGTTTCCTCCTGCCCGGTTCGCTTTGTTCTGGTTGTTCTGGTATGGCTGAAATCGATTCTTAAAGCCATACTGCTGTTGCTTTCTCTGTTGGAATGGCCTGTTGTTCAGAGGAAATCTTTGGCGTTGTTGGCCAAAATAATTACCCGTATTTCTTCTATAGTAAGGCAGGGAAGTCTGCCATCTTGCCCTCTGCTGATTTCCTCCTTGACATTGGTATCCGATGACTTGCATGAATTTTTTCATTTCCTGTGTGTGTTTTATTTTTTCTTCTGTTTCGGGGTTGAAGATACCCTCCTCGTGCATCGGGAGTTCTTCTGCTATAGCCCTATGCTCCTCAGATAGGGAGGACACACGAAGCCACGCATGTCGGCGTACAGATGTTGCTATGGCAAATATTTTTCCAGCTGACTCCGCCAAATGTTTAGCAAACTCCTTCTGGTACTTGGCTAGTAGGAGTGCCTCTGTTTGGAAAGCAAGTGGTGTATGTTTCTTGTCTTCAGACACTTGTTCAATATAGGGGGACATCATTTCCCACAAGAATGTCTGGTATGCACTCATGTAGGTTGCAAAATGTGCCATCCTTACAAGGAGGTCAGCCGCCATGTGTGTTTTCTTTCCAATGATATCCAGTTTTTTTCCCTCCCTATCAGAAGGTGTCATGTTTGTCTTTTTTGGACGTTTGCCCTGGCACACTTCCGCAATCACAGCGTTTGGTTTCTGCGGTCTGTATGCCCAATCTGCAGAAGACAAATCTATTCTATACAGGCCATCCATCTTCTTAGGTATTGCTGGAGCCAGAATCGGGGCTACATCCTGTCCTTTAGCCAGCTTTAGTAGGAAAGGCAATGCAGGAAGTAGAGTATTGTTAGGGATATTCTGTTGTTCTGCCGGAAACATGAAGTCCTCTACTGCCTCCGGTGGTTTCGGTATTGGTAAACCCAATGCCCTAATCATTCTAAGTACTATCTCAGAAAGTTTGTCCATGTCGTCCTCATTTGCAGTCCCTTTCTCCACTTCCTTAATATTCTCTGTTGTGGTAGCTAGATCACTCCCTGATGCCTCAGAGTCTTCCCCACATCTATATTGGGTTTGAGGGTCATCCTCATCTAACATATTCTGAATATGGGAATGCTGCACATGTGTTGAAAGGGACTGATCCGCTGCATAATACATCGTGGAGGGTCCTTGAGGCTTTCCCTTACTATTGTCAATTGCCATTGGTGGTATCACAGGCATTGCTTGAGCAATGCTACTTTGTTTCTTGCTTTGTGCAGCAAGAGGCAGGGGCTTAGATTGGGCTTCCTTGTTTTTATTTATGGGGGCAACATTCCCGTGTTGGAGTTGCTGCCACATACAACCCTGCATGGCTAATCCCTGCCAAAAGGATGGTGGGAAGCCTTGCCACATTTGGCCAGCCTGAGGTAAGGGTTGTTGTTGTGCTTCTAAGCATCGCCCCTTATTTCTCCTCTTCTTGTGCCCCCTCCTTGACCTCAGTACAGGAGAACTAGAGGGGGAGGGGGAGGAGCTAGATGACGTCATCGACGTCGAAGGACTCCGGCGTCGACGCTTCCCCCTCTTCCGGGATGGAGCGCGGTCTCGGGAGCGAGCTCTAGGCTTCGGGCTGATTCGAGGTCGGGGACTTGGAGACGAGCCCGTCCCGAACGGCCCGGATGGAATGGGCAGAGCCGAGCTCGAAACATTAGCCTTCTCTAAGCCGGAGCAGGAAGGCCTAATGGGAGGCGTGTCGTATCCCGCAACGCTTTCAGTCGCTTGAAAGGGTGCCTGAGGGGTCACCCCCTCGCCCTTGTGCAGAGTGCCTGCTTCGATCTCTTTTGACAACGCCTTTGCGGCCATTGCGTGGCCCGACTCACTTCCGGCCCTCGCAGGCGGGTTCAGAGCCTGTTTACTCCCAGGTTTGGGTTTCTTTTTCCCTTTCTTCAAGTCTATAGGCAGCTTAATCTTTATGCCGACTGGCTTAAAGTCTTTCTGGGTTTTAAGAGTGGGCTCTTCTTGCTGCCCTATGGCTGCGGAGGGAGTTGGTGGGAGTAGCGCAGCCCTTTCGTAAAGAGCCGCTTTGACTCTTAACTCCCTATTTCTCCTAGTTTGCGGAGTGAATGCTTGGCAAATATCACAATCCTGAGAGAGGTGAGCCTCTCCCAGGCAGGTCAAACATTCTTCACGTGCGTCGTTGTCCGGGATTTTGTTGGGACACGACACACACCTTTTAAAGGAAGTTGTAGCTATGCTTCCTCTTCTCTCAAAGCAATTATTTTTTAATTTCAGTAAACTAACTGTCACTATTTTAAAATAAATTCTCTCTCTCCATCTCCGTGATGCCTTTTGCGGCGGATGAAGAGAACTGGCTGTTGGCCCCTTGCTTGGGCTATTTATACTGATGGGAAGAGTGCGCGGGGCCAACTGTAGATTTTTAACTGTCATTATAGTCTCGAGATCTCCGGTTGCCTGCGCGAGCGCAGGAGGGTAATACCATAGGTGCGATTCACAGCTGACCACGAGGGGGAATTATGGGTTGCTTACCTGTAACCGTAGTTCTCTGAGTAGTCACCTGTGGATTCACACATCTGATAATATCCCTGCGCCAGCAGGACAGTTCGGAACCTTCTAGCAATATTTTAAAAAACCCTAGCCCCACCCCTCCCCGCCCCCGAGTATATAACAGCCCGAAGGTGGGGCTAGCCTCCAACTCTCTTCCGCTAAGGCGGGGCATGACACCGAGGGGAAGGGTGGGGTGAATCCACAGGTGGGCGGTTACAAGTAAGCAACCCATAATTCTCTGTCGTAGTCACTGTGGATCTCACACATCTGATAGAATAGCGAGCTATTACTGACCTTGGAAGGTGGGCGTCATGCCAACGCCGAAAACAATACAGCTCTCCCAAACTCAGCATTCCTCCTGGAAACCGTGTCCAACTTGTAGTGGGAAACAAAGGACGAAGGTGAAGACCAAATGGCAGCTCGGCAAACTGAGTCCAAAGATATTCCACACAGGAAGGCCGCGGATGTGAACACCGCTCTGGTTGAGTGGGCATGCACCTGCTGAGGTAAAGGTTGGCCCTGCATGACGTAAGCCAACTGAATTGCCGACACGATCCAGGAGGAGAGCCTCTGGGTCGAAACAGGCAAGCCGAGCTCATCCCTGCGGTACTTAATAATCAATTTTGGGGTCTTTCTAATGGTGGCCGTTCTGTCCACGTAGAACGCTACCGCCCTCCTGACGTCTAGTGAATGAAGATTACGTTCTAAGGGTGTACTGGGGTCCCGAAAGAAGGCTGGGATTACAATTTCTTGGGACATGTGGAATGATGTGGCCACTTTGGGCAGAAAGGCGATATCCGTCCAAAGGACGACCTTGTCTCTATGGAAGCGTAGATAGGGGGAATCCGCTCAGAGAGCGGAGAGCTCACTTGCTCGTCGTGCAGAACTGATCGCTATCAGGAAAGCGACTTTCCATGAGAGGTGGGAGATGTGGGCAGATGAGAGCGGCTCAAAAGGCGGTTTCATAAGGGCCGTCAGTACCAGGTCAAGGCTCCAGGGAGGGACCACAGGGGCAACTGCCGGTTTAAGATTATTCGAACCCCTTAGAAAGGTACGGACTACAGGGTCTCCAAAAAGTGAGGGGACACTCGCTTTCTTCCTGTACCAGGACAGGGCGGCCAGGTAACATTTTAACGATGTGGGAGACATACCCGCAGTGGACAGGGAAACCAAAAAATCTAGAACAACAGACACTGGGGCCATTACAGGATCCAACCCCTTGGGAGCAAGGAAGTCAACAAAACGTTTCCATTTGTATACATAAGAGCGCTTCGTGGAGGTCCTATGAGTGGCCTCCAGGATGTCCCGGACCGGGCAAGACAAATCATCGAACCGAGTTAGCAGAGGGGGAGGATTTTCCAGGCGGTCAGCTTCAGTTTGCGTACCTCTGGATAGAAAACCCTCCCCCCCCCCTGGGAGGTCAGAAGATCCACTCTGCGGGTCAACGAGACGAAAGTTCGTTTGGACAATAGTAGCAGGGTTGAGAACCACGCCTGGCGTGGCCACCAGGGTGTGATCAGTATGCAGGAGGAATTGTCCGCCTGCAGCTTGGCTACAACCCGAGAAAGAAGTGGGAACGGGGGGAAAGCATAGAGAAAATGGCCTGTCCACTGAAGCAGAAACGCATCCCCCAGAGATGTTGCTGTCCTGGCCCCGTAACAGGAGCAATACATGGCACATTTGGCATTCTGGGTGGTTGCGAACAGATCTATCTGGGGCTCCCCCCAAGCTCGAAAAAGTCTCAAGGCCTCGTCCGGGTGGAGGGTCCACTCATTGTGGGACATGGGCGTTCTGCTGAGGCAGTCCGCCAAGGTGTTCCCCTCCCCCAGGACATGCAGGGCTTGGAGGTGAACGCTGCAGGCGAGACACCAATTCCATATTTGAATCGTAAGATTCAACAGGGATTTGGAGTGTGTGCCCCCTGCTTGTTTAAATAAAACATTACTGTGGTATTGTCCGTGAGGATTTGGATCGGTTTCCCCCTGACTAGGCTCTCGAAGGACTGGAGGGCCCTTTGTACCGCCAGTAACTCTAACATGTTTATGTGCAACTCCGTCTCGAGGGGGACCACATGCCATGGGTGATGAGCTCGCCTGAATGAGCGCCCCACCCCTTCAGTGATGGTAAGGGAGGGCTCCGGTCTCCGAAACGGGAGTCCCGCACAGACCTAATTGGGATGCATCCAGCATAGTAGGGACTGCATGACCTCCTCCGGTAAGAATAGTTGTGTGTCGGGGTTCCCTGTCAGTGGGTCGAACACACTGAGAAACCATGCCTGGAGAGGGCGAAGACGCAGGCGGGCATAAGGGGTTACCGACACCATGGAAGCCATGTGTCCCAATAACACTTGGACTTCCCTTGCCGACATGGTGGGTTGAGTGACGGCCACGCGAATGAGCCCCAGGACATTGGCATATCGGTCTGGGGGAAGGTATGGTCTTTCTGAGTCGGAGTCCAGTAGAGCTCCAATAAAGAGCACTCTTCGCAATGGAGAGAGGTTGGACTTGTCTGTATTCACCAGCAGGCCGAGCGACTGCAGAAGGGACAAAACAAAAACAACATGGGAACGTAAATCGTCACAAGATCTGGCTACAATGAGCCAATCATCAATATAAGGGTAAACTGTAATACCCTTAGTCCTAAGGAAGGCTGCGACCACCGCCATGCACTTCGTGAAGACGCGAGGAGCGGTCGCAAGGCAAAACGGTAAAACATTGAAACAAAACGCTGATGTCCCGATCATAAATGACAGGAACCTACGGTGATGGGAGGCGATTGAAATATGAAAGTAAGCATCCCGTAGATCTAAGGTAACAAACCAAATGTCTTTATTCAGGAAAGGCAAAATGGCATCAAGGGTAACCATGCAGAAATGTTTGGGTACAATAAACTTGTTCAGACCCCTGAGGCCAAGGATGGGTCTAAATCCCCCCCCCACGCTTATCAACCAGGAAGTACCTAGAAAAGAAGCACTGATGAAAACACGAGGGGTGAACCGCAGATATGGTACCCTTCTGAATCAAGGCGTCCACCTCCGCTTGCAAGACAGGGCTAGTGCCGGTGTGGGTTACGGTTCCAACAGGGGGTAAATTCTCAAACTCAATAACATAACCATGTACAACAATAGAAAGGACCCATCTGTCAGTGGTTATCGCATTCCAAGCATCCGCGAATGGGCGAAGCCTATCAGTAAATAACGGGCCCGAGGTCATGGCCGGGCAAAGGGGGGGGACTGATAAAAGCAGGGGGACAGACGAAGCCACCGGAGGGGACGCTAAGTCCAATGCAGGAGCATCAAAGATGCTTCTTAGAGGTGGGTGCGTTCTTGGCCTTATTTTGGTAAGGTTGGAAATGGGGCTTTGAACTGAAGGAGGTGTTAAAATTCCTACGGTTATTCTGGAACCGCCCAGAGTTGTTGAATCTATTCCTAAAAGAGCCTCCGAAGGGTGAGTTGGAATACCTACGGTAAAAACCCTGACCCGGTCTGTTGCGTGGTCTCTGCTAATATGTTTGCCAGGCAAATCCATATCCCTTTGCTGCCACCCTAACCTCTTGCTTACTCTTTAGATTTGTATCCGTATCTGGGTTGAACAATCCCTCTGTATGGAAGGGGAGGTCCTCAGCAAGAGCTTTAGCCTCATCAGATAACGTGGCAGAGTGGAGCCAAGCATGCCTTCTAATGGAAGTGGCAGCTCCTATAAGGCCAGAGGCATCCTCGGCCAAATGACGGGCGAATTCCTTTTGTATTCTAACCAAATTCACTGCTTCGCTCGAAAAAGACTTGGGAACCAATTGGTGTTCTGGTGGCAACAGCTCGAGGTAAGGGGTCACCTTATCCCACAGGTATTTCTGGTAACCTGCCATATAGGTGGCGTAGTGGGCCATCCTAATAAGCATACCCGCATTTAGGTGCACCTTCTTTCCTAGGGAGTCAAGTTTTTGCCCTCCTTATCCACGGGCGACAAACCCGCGGTATTGGGGTGCCTAACCTTTGCCATGTCAATGACCACAGTGTTGGCCTTTGGGGGGTTTTAGAACCCACTGAGCCGATGGAAGGCTAACTCTATACAAGGATTCAAGTTTTTTAGGTACCGCGGGAATCGAACCCGGGGCGGCAATGGTGCCCTTAGCCAATTTAAGTATGAAGGGTAGCTCAGGCATGAGAGAGGAAGAAGGAGACACTTGTTCATGGGACGCCCACATAGGGTCTGCGACAGTGTCTGGGGCCTAGGGTGCCGGTAAGGCAAGAGCCCTCATCATGCGTGGCATGATGGCTAAGAAAGCATTAATGTCAGGTGGTGGATCCACATTCCCCTCCACAGTGTTCATTTCCTGACCAGATTCCCCCTCAGAAGCAGGATCTGAGTCATTTTGGGCAGTGACCTCTGGAGCCGCATGTGACATCACAGCAGTGGCTGGAGGTTGACCTTGAGCTGCTGGTAGTGCTACAGAAAGCTGGTGCTGCGGCAGAATCGCAGGGGCCACAGTAGGCACAGACATCAGAGTTTGTCCCTGGAACAGCAAGGCTGCAGCTGCCAGTACTGGCGCAGGCAAACTTGGTGCAGCAACTGGGAAAGAGACAGGAGCAGGCTCTGGAAGAGTCATCCTCAGTAGCGGGGGAGCCTGGGTGCTGACTGCCGCTCCGGCAGCGTCTCCCACATAAAGAAGCCTCCCATCCGCTGAAAAGCGCCATAAGCCGGGAAGGGCAGCAAGCGTCTCCGTAGATCGATCCCTGAAGGGGGAGGAGCGCCTCCTGGAACGCCGTCCTCTGCTCTTCTGGGATCGACGGTATCGAGGGGAGGAGGAAGAGGAGGAGCTTGAAGAGGAGGCAGAGCGGTACCGGCGGCGTCTGCGTGAGCTCCTCCTCGATGGGGAGCGATCGCGTCTCCTCGATCGCTCCCGGCGGTACCGTGGTGACGGCGACCGGGCCCGATCCCTGCTGTGCTCCCTGCTCGCCCCCGGAGGGCAGAGCGGGCCCTGCAACACGGCGCCGCCATCAATAGTAAGTCCGGGAGCAGGGGTTAGCTGCTCTGGCATCGAGGGAGTGGCGAAAACGCCGGCCCCGGGGGAGCTGCATTGCGCTGCCATTGAAAGCGCCTTCTGAGTGTCCTCCAGCTGCGAGGGCTGGGGAATCGCCACCAGGGGGCGAGCTTGCTCAGACATCACGCCAGAAGGCTGATTAAGAGCTACAGCAGCTAGTTGTGGCGCAGCCGAAAATGACGTTCCCGCCATTTCTAGCGAGGCGGAAGGAGGGGACATCTTCGTCGCCTCTGAGGAGCCATCTTTCGAGGAAGAAGCTGAAGAAGCCTTTCAGCCGCCATCTTTGATGAGATCCATAACGGCTGCAGGTTTCCCGCCCACCTTCTTAACCTTCTTTTTAACCATCGATTTTGAAGGTGGTTGTTCTGCACCCATGATGGGAGAGGGTGGGGTGGGGATTGATAGTCTGGTCAGCCGGGGGGTGGATGGCCTTTTCGTAGAGGGCAGCCTTCAATCTAGCATCCCTGTTCTTTTTAGTCTGTGGGGTGAAGCCCACACAAACTGCACACGTTTGGGTGCGGTGGCCCTCACCCAGGCATCCCAGGCACATAGAGTGTCCATCGGAATCAGGGATGGTGGCCAGGCATTTGATGCACTTCTTGAAAGAAGTCGAAGCCATGACAGGAGAAGTCAGGGAATAGGCAGAAGAGGTACCTTTGTCCAGACAAGAGTCGAAATCACACCAGAAGTTCCCCGTTGGTCAAAAATCAGTCCAGGTCATACACAAAGAATCAAAAAGTAGAGTCCTCAAGGTAAAAGGGAGATTGCTCGTTAAGAGAAGGTTCTCTGACTGCTGCTAAGGCGGCGGATCAAGAGAATTGGAGGCTAGCCCCACCTTCGGGCTGTTATATACTCGGGGGCGGGGAGGGGTGGGGCTAGGTTTTTTTTTATATTGCTAGAAGGTTCTGAGCTGTCCTGCTGGCGCAGGGATATTATCAGATGTGTGAGATCCACAGTGACTACGACAGAGAACTAGAGTTCCCTGATAAGGAGTATTAAGAAAATGAGTCATTTCGTCTGCCTCCTCCGCTTGCTATGCAAGGCAATATGCCTGAGAATTGGAGATGGTGGGAGCAAGTTTTTCAGTTGTATCTTGCTGCAGCAGGACTTGAAAATATATCAAAGAAGTGGCAGATAGCTATCCTGCTACATTGTGTGGGAGAGGAAGCAGTTTCTTTATATAACACATTTGTTTTTGCTGAGGAGAATCCGAGAGATATTTCAGAGGTTCTGGAACAGTTTGGGACTTATTTTTTTTACCTTGGAAGAACATTGTTTTTGAAAGATTTTGTTTCTGGAACCATAAACAGAGTCCTGGAGTTAAAAATGAGCAATTTATTGCTGAGCTGAAACTGAAAGCAGTCAGCTGTGAATTTGGAATGGCAATTAATGACATGATAAGAGATAAAATTGTTTTCAGTATTACGGAACAAATACTGAAAGAAAAGTTGTTGAAAGAAGCTGACCTTACGCTTGAGAAGGCCATAGAGATATGCCGGGTTGATGAGATAACTACCCGTGTTTCCCCGAAAGTAAGACAGCGTCTTACTTTCTTTTGACCCCCAAAATCCCCACTACGGCTTACTTTCGGGGTACGGCTTACATTAGCCGACGGTACCTGCCGTACCCCGAAAGTAAGCCTTTCCCATAGGCCGCCGCGTCACTCGGTCCCGCCTTCTCCTCTGCCTCCTCCTCCTCCGCCTGCCTCCGCCGCCGCCGCACAGCGGCCCTACGCCTGCACCGGGCGCGCCTGCGCCAAGCGCACTCGGGACCTACTGCCCAGGCGCGAAGGTCCGCGCATGGGCAGTAGGTACCGAGCGCGTCTGACGCTGGCACGCTGACGCTGGCGTGCTGACGCAGGCGCGCTGACGCAGGCGCGCCTGACGCGCTCGGGACCTACTGCCCATGCGCAGACATTCGCGCATGGGCAGTAGATCCCGAGCGCGCCCGGCGCGCTAGCATCAGTGCGCCAGCGTCAGACGTGCTTGGTACCTACTGCCCATGCGCGGACATTCGCGCAAGACGGGCAGTAGGTCCCGAGCGCCAGCGCAGGCGTGGGGCCGCTGTGTGGCGGGCGGCGGCAACGGAGGCAGGCGGAGGCGGGCGGAGGCGGGCGGCGACGGAGGTAGGCGGAGGCGGGCAGAGGCGGCGGAGGAGGAGGAGGCGGAGGCGGGACCGAGGAGGAGGTGGGACCGAGTGACGCTGCGGCCGGGGGTACGTCTTATTTTCGGGGTACGGCTTACATTAGCCGACCCCCCTGACACCCCTGATACGTCTTACAATCAGGGATGTCATACTTTCGGGGAAACACGGTAGAGCTCAGCTGAGAACTATGGCAACAACGTCACAAGAAGTGTGTGAACTGCGACAAAACTGTGGAGAAAATCAAGAAGTTGAAACTCAAGCTCTTAGAGTCAGAGAGACAAGGCACAGTGATAAATGGAAAAATCAAAATAAGTGTGGTTATTGTAGTAGTACTCATGAACTTCACAGATGTCCAGCATTTGGAAAGACCAGCAACAAGTGTGGCAAAAAAAATCATTATGCCAAGTGATTCGGGTCAAGAATGACCAATGCTGACAATACACAAGCCAGACAACGCATTCCTGAATTGAATGTAAGTAACCTAATGATAGGAAAGTTGGATAAAGAAATATTAGTTGCTTACCTGTAACTGTAGTTCCCTGAGTGTCTTCTGTTAATATGTACTGATGTATAATCCTTGCGCCTGCGCAGACAGTTCGGAATCTTTAAAAAGATAATATCACTTTAAATGGAAGCCCCGCCCACTCCCCTTGAGTATATATAGCCAGTGGGAGGGGCTGCCACCTCAGATCCTTACTCCGCCGCAAATAGCAGCTTGAAGGACTGAGGCATGACGACAGCGGGGAGGATGGGCGGGTTTGTACATATTAACAGAAGACACTCAGGGAACTACAGTTACAGGTTAGCAACTAATATTTCCCTGTCGTGGTCTTCTGTTAATATGTACTGATGTAATGGACTACCGAGCTAATAATGCGGCTGGTGGGCGTCATGCCATCATCAAGAAGAGGATCGTTCCATCAAGAATATGACGGCATAAGACACCTCTATGTCAGTATGTGTCTGCCTTAACAGTATGTATCAACCTTGTGAACAAACAAGGGTGAACTGAGTAGACCAAGAAGGGTGAACTGAGTAGACCAAGAATCTGCCTAACAGGTCTTGTGGTCTTGCGAAAGAAAGCCCCTTTGAGGGGCAGTGTAGGATACCTCAGGTTTAGTGAGGCGATCCCTAACCTGCCCAGATGAGTGTGATGGTTCAACTAGTAATCAGACAAACTGCCGATATGGTTGAAAAGGACAGTAGTCGCAGAAACACTGGGAGACCACTGGCATCCTCCCGTCACTTGGAATAGCTGAGACGACTGTCTGAGCTCTGTTGCTTTAAGAATATGACCTGTCAACTTCCCAGGCATTTGAAGGATGGAAGAAGGGACGTCACCAAACTACTTCCTAAGCCATATAGGAGCACAAGGAAGAGAATAGACGAACCACTGTCTAACAGAGGTCTACTATTGACATCCTTTCTCTTTTCCATGAACATATAATCGATGAAAACATATAATAAACATATAATCGATGAAAACATATAGTTGATGAAGACTCTGTTCTAGAGGCATGGAATTGCTGGAAGAAGGATTAAGCACTCCCAGAACCATGCTTGTTTACCGTTGCATGACGGTTACCTGTATGTGGAGACGCCGTGGTCCAGAAATAATTGTGCAGTCCTAGCTACTACCTTGGCTTCCGCAGCATCTGAGTAACTAATGAGCTTTAACAAAACGAATGTGATTGCAAAGGTAAAAATAGGAATTTTCTCTTGCAACTAAAAGGCGTTATGTCAGGAGAGACATAGCATTGATATGTTATCCATCATATTGTTATTCCCTGCATGCAAATAAGTCATCAAGTATAAATTTGGCTGCACTAACAGGACTATTTTCAATTCCAATTATGCATATTATCTCAGAAGACGTTGTGTTTCACTATGGTGGTATAAGGCTATGGCCTATGTTACTACCAGGTCCTCTCCTGAGCCGAAGGACAGACATGGAGCGAGTGGCCATTACAAGACTGTAATTGCCAATCTTATTTCCTTGACGTCTGTGTTGGGCAAAGCCCCTCATTTGTCTTGAGAACATTAATAATAGGAGGAAACATTTAATCAGCTATTGGGAGAATTCAACAACAAATCCATCCTCAGTGATGCTTCAGCATTTGTAGTGATTGTTCACCAAGTAGTGATAAGGCCATGTATTTAAACTGCTTTGAGTACCTTGGTTGAGCAAGGTGGAATAAAGAACACACTTATCAGTCGTGACACAGTCGCTATGTTTTCAAGGCAGAGGGACCATTCGTGAGTTGCGTTAAATAGGATAGCACTAATAACTTTAAAGCAAAAATTGAACAAAGCGACCTCACTGTCTGTAGCTTCCACTCATTCTGACGTCTGTACAAAGGTCAGACATTTTGGCAGTAATACAAATTAAATAGCAAATACGCTGTATGGCCCACCTTGCTATAACAAGACCAATTGTTTACAAATACAAATCAGTATGTTTATGGAAGTCTGTAAGACGTCAATGACAAGTGCTGAAGCTATGACATAATGTATTTAACGCCTACCCATTGTCTCTTGAGCGCTAATAGTATTTTGTTGTAGCAATCAGATGATCTTCCAGTTTATTGTTATAATTTTAGCGTTATTTATGACTGTTATGTCTACATGCTTGGAAAGGTGGCATATAGATTGAACTAATAAAGAATAAATAGGTGACTTGAGTAATAACAGTATTAAAGATTATTAAACATTATGTGACAGCATTGTCTTGTTGAAACTGATTTGTCATGTGACATGACCAGGCTGGGAACAAAGTCATTTGACATTTCCGGAATATTGGTGCTGTTAATTGAATTAAGCATAGTAAATTCAATAGTAATAGTATTAAGACATGCCCCCCTTTTCTTTTCCTTTCCTCTTTCCTCTTTCCTCTTTCCTCTTTCCTCTCTCTCTCTCTCTCTCTCTCTCTCTCTCTCTCTTTACAAAGATACAAAGATATATAAACGTATACAGAGAGAGTGTACTGGGGAGTTGTCCACCTCTTAAGGCGCTTGTGTCCGCTTTGTGCTGGTCAGTGACCGCAATAAAGTTTTGATTGATACAGAGAGTGTGTGTTAGAAGCCTACATTTGAGCATAATTCTCTCATATTAAGATTAGGATTGATGACCTAAAATGGTCCATACTGATTTCTCTATCTACTTGAAATAAAAGGGACAGATCATTGTACCAATTTCGACTGCTAGCCGTAGTGTGAAGCATACAATTTTGGAGCAAACCACAGACCACTTATCTCAATGTAGTCTGAGTGGTCAAAGATACTACCGTGTTTCCCGAAAGTATGACACCCCGATTGTAAGACGTATCGGGGTGTCAGAGGGGGTCGGCTTATATAAGCCGCACCCGAAAAGTAAGACGTACCTCGGGCGGCAGGCATGGCGTGGCTTCCTGGCCGGGCGAAGAGGCTTTCAGAGGGGCTCAAAGGGCCCGGAATCCTCCTCCTCTTGCTCTTCTTTCTTCCAGCGGCGCCTTCCATCCTCCTCCTCTTCCTCCCAGCAGCGCCTTTCCCTCTCGCCGGTTCCGCCCCTCTCTTCAGTGAAGGGAGGGGGGCCCGCCCGGGCGGCGAGAGGAAGAAAGCGCCGGTGGAAGTCCCGCGGCACAGCGGCTCAGGCGTCTTTCCCCCGCCGCCCGCTTGCCCGCGCTCCAAACGGGAGCCGGGCGGCGGAGAAAGCACCTGAGTCGTCCTGGAGGCGGGACTTCGCCGGCTTTCTCCCTCTCGCCGCCGGATCGCGCTTTCCCTTGCAACCGGGTCCTCAGAGAAGGGAAGGCAGGCAGGCGCAAAACGGGCAGCCCTGTGGTGTTTACCTGCCGCCCCTTCTCTGAGGACCCGGTTGCAAGGGAAAGCGCGATCCGGCGGCGAAAGGGAGAAGGCGCCGGCGAGATCCCATGGCAACCGGGTCCTCAGAGAAGGGAAGGCAGGTAAACCCGAGGGCTGCCCTTGCGCCTGCCTGCTTTCCCTTCTCTGAGGACCCGGTTGCCATGGGATCCGGCGCCTTCTCCCTTTCGCCGCCCGGCTCGCGCTTTCCCATGGCAACCGGGTCCTCAGAGAAGGGAAAGCAGGCAGGCGCAAGGGCAGCCCTCGGGTTTACCTGCCTTCCCTTCTCTGAGGACCCGGTTGCCATGGGAAAGCGCGAGCCGGCGGCGAAAGGGAGAAGGCGCGGCGAGATCCCATGGCAACCGGGTCCTCAGAGAAGGGAAAGCAGGCAGGCGCAGGGCAGCCCTCTTGTGTTTACCTGCCTTCCCTTCTCTGAGGACCCGGTTGCCATGGGAAAGCGCGAGCCGGCGGCGAAAGGGAGAAGGCGCCGCGAGATCCCATGGCAACCGGGTCCTCAGAGAAGGAAGGCAGGTAAACCCGAGGGCTGCCCTTGCGCCTGCCTGCTTTCCCTTCTCTGAGGACCCGGTTGCCATGGGAAAGCGCGAGCGGGCGGCGAAAGGGAGAAGGCGCGGCGAGATCCCATGGCAACCGGGTCCTCAGAGAAGGGAAAGCAGGCAGGCGCAAGGGCAGCCCTCGGGTTTACCTGCCTTCCCTTCTCTGAGGACCCGGTTGCCATGGGATCTCGCCGGCGCCTTCTCCCTTTCGCCGCCGGATCGCTTTCCCTTGCAACCGGGTCCTCAGAGAAGGGAAGGCAGGTACACACAAGAGGGCTGCCCTTTTGCGCCTGCCTGCCTTCCCTTCTCTGAGGACCCGTTGCAAGGGAAAGCGATCCGGCGAGAGGGAGAAAGCGCCCGGCGGAAGTCCCGCCTCAGGACGACTCAGGTGCTTTTCTCCGCGCCCGGCTCCCGTTTGGAGCGCGGCAAGCGGGGCGGGGAAAGACGCCTGAGCCGCTGTGCCGGCGGGACTTCCACGGCGCTTTCTTCCCTCTCGCGCCGGCGGCTCCGCCCCCCTCCCTTCACTGAAGAGGGGCGGAACCGGGCGAGAGGGAAAGGCGCTGCTGGGAGGAAGAGGAGGAGGATGGAAGGCGCCGCTGGAAGAAAGAAGAGCAAGAGGAGGAGGATTCCGGGCCCCTTTGAGCCCCTCTGAAAGCCTCTTCGCCCGGCCAGGAAGCCACGCCATGCCTGCCGCCCGAGGTAACTCTTGCTTTCATCTTACTTTCGGGTACCCTCGGCTAATGTAAGTCGTACCCGAAAGTAAGACATAGTGGGGATTTTGGGGGACAAAAGAAAGTAAGACGCTGTCTTACTTTCGGGGAAACACGGTAATAGAATGCCAAGTCTCTATTCTTGTGTTTTCTCAAACATATTGTTTTGCTACTGGTACAATAAATAAATAAAATTAAATACATAAATACATAACTCAGCATCCAAAATTGGCAGGCTAAAAACCCAGCACCTCAATCCATGGTTACTGGTGCGCAAAATATATAGTTTATAATATGTATAAGACTTTAAAGTCACTCTGCGTCCTTCGGGTGAGAAGGGTGGCATATAAATGTTGTAAACAAATAAAATAAGACACAACCAAATACAGTGCCCAACAGAACAAGTCAACACATCGTAATTGCTATGTAAGGAAAGAATAAAGGTTTCTGGGTATTTAATATCCAGACATAATACCCATTTTAAGCCGGGGAGCCAGCGTTGTCCATAGACACCTCCACAGTCATGTGGCTGGTATGACTGAATGAAGCGCTGTTACATTCCGTTGGAGCAGTACCTATTGATCTACTCACATTTGCATGTTTTAGAACTGCTAGATTGACAGTTGCTAGATCTAACATTAGGACTGCACATATATTACATGTTCCTCAAACACATGTAATGCCACTATAACTCCATACCATCAATGGCAGGCACGACTGCATTGGTCGCCGTTACCTTCTCCCCAGAGCAGTACCCATTGATCTACTCACATTTAAGTGACTTAGAACTGCTGGGTTAACAAATGGGCATGTCAGGTGGTCAAACTCTCAGACATCCTATCATACCACTGACTCTGGCCCCATTGATATTGTAGTAGGAGTAAAACCTTTGGATTGGTTCCTCCTCCACACAGGCCAATCCAAAGGGTTGAGTGCCATCCTGAAGAGGATGAGGGCGCCAACGCCGAGGCCTTATCCGGTGATGATGTAAGGGAGGTAGGGAGCACGCCGGGTCTCTCTCTCCTCCTCGTCGACGTCAAGAACTCCTGGGGCGGGGCTTGGATGAGCTCCGCATGGCAGGCCAGTCAGGGCTCTTTGAATGGCAAAACAGGAAGTGAGGCGCTGGACGAGCCCCGGCTTTCAATGGAGAGCACACTCACGTGCGCGCGCCTTACTGCCCTTCCTTGTTGGCTGGGAGACCTTCCTCCAGGAATGGAGAGAGAGCGCAGGGAGTGCCAAAGACGTGTCCCTTAGAAGAGAGGTGCGACGCCACGCGTTCTCGATTTCGAGCGCCCTCGCCGCACACAGGGGCCCTTCTTCTCTCGGCCTTTCCTCATCCTCCGCAGCATCAAGTGTGCATCGAGGTGAGGAGGGCTTAGAGGTCGCTAGCGCGTTCTCTCGGGCTCGAAGGTCGAGATCGAGGGAGTGCACGCACACTCCTTCCCGGGGGGGGGGGGGAGAAGAGGACCGAAGAGGAGGGAGTGGCCTCGAAAATATGGGTTGCTTACCTGTAACCGTAGTTTCTTGAGTGGTCAGCGTGAATAGCACCTATGGTATTTCCTGCGCCCTGCGCAGACAGTTCAGAATCTTTAAAAAGTTAATATCACTTTAAACTGTAGCCCCGCCCACATCCCCTCGAGCATATATAGCCAGTGGGAGGGGCTGCCACCTCAGATCCTTTACTCCGCCGCAAAAGCAGCTTGAAGGACTGAGGCATGATATCAGCGGGGAGGATGGGCGGGAGCGTGCTATTCACACTGACCACTCAAGAAACTACGGTTATAGGTAAGCAACCCATATTTTCTTTTCGTGGTCAGTTGTGAATAGCACCTATGGTAGACTAGCGAGCTAATAACATGGCTGGTGGGTATCATGCCACCGTAGTGTAGGACTGCTCTGCCACAGAATGCATCCTGTGCAAGATGAAGGTGAGCAGAGTAGACCAAGCATCTATCCAGCAGTAGCCTAGGTCTTCCAAAGGAAGCCCCTCAACGAGTAGTGGGGTTACCATAGACCTAATGGAATGATCCTTAAACTACTCAGATAAGTACAACCATTCAAATGGTAAGTCAGATATGCCCCTGGGACAATCCAGAAAGGCAACGGTTCCATACACACATGGAGGCCACTGGCATCCTCCCAGTACGTTAAGTGTAACCATGCTATGCATGTCGAAGGAGAAGAGAATAGACGAACCACTGTCTACCAGAGATCTTCTACAGTTCTGGAAATTAAATATATAGTCGATGAAGACTGTATTCTTGAGGCGCGGAAATTGACGGAAGAAGGATTGAGCACTCCCAAGATTATGCTTGTTTTTTGTTGTTGTTGTTGTTGTTGGCACATGCATATTTTCTGCATGCAAACTATTAATGTAAATGATTTTTATTAAAATTTCCACATTTTTATAAACAAGACATAACATATAAATTTACAATACACAGATACAAGAGGGAAAAGGGGGGGGGGGGTATATAGGGTCAGTGTTGACTTCCGTTCTAGTTCCATACTTGTCAAATTACGTCATTATATCTTTTTTTTTCCTTTCTTTCACACAGGGCATCCTAAGGTGCTCTTATTTGTATTTAATTAGTATTATGCTTGACAGAGTGTTTCAATCTGTTTTTATTGATTTTATATATTCCTTAATCATAGTCCAGTCTGTCATCGTGTTCCCCTTGCCATTATTTTGGCGAAGCCAATATGTCAATTCATCCATTCCTTTGATTTCCAGTACTTTCTCCAACCATTGTTCTTTATCTGGGAGTAAGTTTTGTTTCCACAATTTTGCGAAGACTATCCGTGCCGCCGTTGCCAAGTACACAAGAAGTTTTTGTTGATTTTCATTTTCAAGTACATTATCACCTATTAATCCTAATAGGTATATTTCCGGGGCCTGAGGAAAATCTATTTATAACATTTGTTTACATTCATTGTGTATCATTGTCCAATATTCTTTTGTCTTAGGGCATGA